>JAHDVF020001324.1:0-600000 GCA_022606425.2 Lepidostoma basale | reverse complement strand
GGAGGAATTCTGGACGTCTTCATCTCTAGGAAAAAAGACCCCGCGCTTCTGTGTAAAGCTATCGATATAGGATTATCTGACCACAAACTGCTATGCACAGAAATGGAGCTAAACCCCCCAAGGCCAACTTTCAGGAAAGTAAATTCTAGGTCGTGGAGGACTTTTGGACGTTGAGGGTTTTAAAAAAGATCTGACCAATTCCCCTCTGTGTGACTCTTCTACAATTTCAACGTCTCCTCTAAATGACCTAGTTAATCTATACAATAGTTTTCTAACATCGTTTCTTGATAAGTATGCCCCAGTGTCCACAAAAACAGAGTTTGAGAATGAGAGGTTTGACAATGATTGTAGAAAGCGGAAGAGAGAAATGCGAAGGCTAGAATGTAGTTTCCGACGTGAAATACCTAGATAGGCATGGATAATATCCCAAGGATCTTACCGGACAATGGTAAAAACAAAGAAAGCTGATTTCTGGAGAAACAAAATAACTGCAAAAAAATCCCAGAAGCCTCTGGAAATCAGTTCGATCCGTGCTGGCCAACATCCATCTCGAACAAACCGTGACGTCACTATCTTCTGCGGACTTCGCATCATATTTTGAAGAAAAAGTGAACTCTATTCGTGCATCAACCATAACAGCCCCATCACCGTTCTTCTCCGAGAATACTGAAAGCTGACAGCAAAATATATGGGACTGAAATAATTCAACGCAATTGGCGGGAAAACGTTAAATATGCGGACGTAAAATCCGGGTTTCACTGTATTTTCTTAACCATTCTTCATTCATTATTTTCATGTGTCCAAACCACCTTAATGAATCTTTCATTATTTTGTTCATAACACTTTCAGTCGCACGCATTCACTTCTTATAATTGCACTTGACACTTAAAAATAAACCACGCTCCTTGCGATCTTGCTTATGAGATTGTCAAGTACATACATATTGAGTGCAGAGGGTTATTTATACATGATATTAATATTTTGTATTCATGTATTCATTCGATTAATATGTTATTTTTTATTCATATAACCGAATTTGTTTTTTACAGTATATATGACAAAAAATGTAAAGTTTTTACGACAGTTCCAATTAGTCCGGATAAACGACGTTCTTCTGTATTTACCAATATTGTAATGGTGATTGTTGACATAATTAACAACTTGAAATTATACATGTATCCTTATAATCATGTATTTTTTAATAGTTTGACAGACTTACAAATGTATTTTTTGTGGAATTTTAATCAAACCAAATCAGTTTATTTCTCAAAGCTATTTTACAAACAAATATTAAAATTTAAGGAATTTTTTGAGAACAGGTAAAATATAATATATAATACCAGGAACGCATGAGAGAGTGAGACTCTAAAGTCAAGAGTACTTGTCTTCTGAACGTACTTTCACTAATATGAAAGACGTCGATATCCGAAGCAATCACGTTCACCAGTTTGATTGCTCTCCCCACCGGCATTTAATGAGTTCAATATCAGGAATTGAATCATCCCTTTATCACTTTATATATAGAAAAACCTTTAATGTATATAGTTTTAATCCTTTGTATATAAATATTATTAGATTTAATATTTCACATCAAATTCATCACAAGTTATATGTAAATTTATATATTGTTATGATATTAATGTTTTGAATGAAATTATTGTTGAATTTCGTAAAACTCACAATATAGCTAACTAAAAACTACATTTCTTTTAATATTACGTAATGATGTTAATTCTTGATCATTTAAGTCATTTTTTAAATAATGTGTAATAGGGTTATGGGCTACTCGCAAAAGCAAGAGGAGCTTTCACAATGCTTGGTCCTATATGGCGTTCCAATATTATTTTGAGAAAGCTCAAACTACAAATATTTAACAGTAGCGTTAAAAGCGTACTGCTGAATGGTTGTGAGACTAGGAAGTCTACCATGGACGTTATTGGAAAACTCCAGGTGCCTTCGCACAATATTCAAGATCTTTTGGCCCAAAACAGTGTCAATTGGTGTTGTCTGGGCAACAGCAGGCAAAAGACCAATCAAAGAACAAGTCGCTAGACACAAACAGCTGTGGATTGGTCACACTTTGAGACGGAACCCAGCCTGCATCACTCAGGGCCCACTAGACTGATCCCCTGTGAATGGAAAGAGGAGGCTAGGCAAATCTAAAAACATCTGGAGAAAAACCCCGCAGGTCGAGGTTAAGGCAGCAGGCCTCACTTGGGATGATGTTAGGCATCAGGCGTGCGATAGAATAAGATGGAAAAGGTTCCTTAAAGCCCTATGCACCACGGAGGGGTGACAGGACAAGAATATGAATGGGTTATTATGTACTTAAATAATTTTTTGTATTAATAATCTTTTCTGTAGTTTCAATTCTTGGGATTGGTTTGCATCAAAGTTTTGCACCACGTCCTCCACTGCACTCGGTCTTCTACAGCCCTCTTCAGCTCAACATATGAGACGCAGTTAACCTGTTTCATATACTCCCATCGGGGGCGTCCCCAATAATTGGTTCCATTAATTATCCCCTATAAAATGAGACCCTCATAGTGCATAATGGTATGATCCATTGGAATCGCATCTCTGAGATGTTTTTGATAAGTGGCCTCCCTCCTTTGATTCTAATGAGAACCTCGTCATTCGTGATGTGATCTCTTCAGTAAATTTCTAATATTCTTCTGTATATCTCAAAGGCTTTCAGTCTGTTTCTATCTCTTCTGGTAAGTCTCACAGTCGTACATTAATATTCTTTTTCTTCCTTGTTGTAGACCTATATGGTCTGTTTCCCAGAGGATTCCTCCTCCTGTGAGGTGGATTCTCAGCTGTCCTTCCATCTTTTAGGAGATCTTTCACGAGAACAAGTCCCGTGAAGCTGATTATGTAGTGCAATACAGGGGAGTCTGGTGGTGTCCATTCTTTGGATATGACCGTACCAGTTCCTCCTTCGCTGTCTACTCCATCTTATAATATCCTTAGCCTCACATATCTATATTATTCTAGTGTTCCTTATGTGATCTCTCAGTGTCTTTCCTGCTATCATCAGTGTCTTCATCTCGGAAGTCTTTAAAACTAGTTTGGTCCTGACTGTATCTGCCCTTGCTTCCATGAAATATGTTATTATTGGTCTTACGCATGCTTTATATAATATTAACATTAATATTAACTTCATCAATTTGGATTTAATAATAATGGATAATTTCGTGGAGATCATCACATCGTATCATGACACGTGAAAACCTTGAATTTGTTTTAAGTGCAGATAGCAATTTTATTTTATAATATTTTTCCTATACAAATTTTAAACCTCCAAATAAATGTATTTTATCAATTTAAAATAATGATTTTTTTTTTGTCCAGGACATCATTCTTCTTCTTTCTGTGTCCTGTCAGGTCCCCCTAACATTGACTATCACCCTTGAGTGGGCCTCCTCGTCCTGGTCAGCTCAGAAGAGCTCCCCCACGGTCCTCAGCCCTGTCTACTCTCGGATGTTCCTCAGCCAGGAAACCTGCCTTCTCCCAAACATCATAAATAAGCTAATTGAATAAATTACTTTTTTAAAGTTGTTTATATATTATATATTACATTACTAGTGACATTATAACATATATTATTATATATTGCTGCAAATCTGGTGGCATAGGATCAACCAAGATATTTGTACGATGACCCAGCAGTCCCTTGTAGTGAGCACAGTGAGAGCCAGTCGCCTAGCATGGACTGGGCACGTATGGCGAGCCGGAAATACCAGAGCAATTAAAACTCTGTACGCGTCTAGACCAACCGGAGCAAGACCTCTAGGAAGGCCTAGACAGACTTAATGGATAATGTTCTGGATGATCTGGGTAGGTTGGGCTAGACTAACTGCTGAGAGCAAAAGGCACAGGATCGAGGAGCTTGGAAGAAAATCATGAAGAAGGCTAAAAATTGTGTGGGGTTAGGAAGTAAGAAGTAACTCACTTCCTATGGCCATACAACTCTTGAAGAGTTTTAGCCTCCTTGATGATTTTTCGCCAAGCTCTTCGATCCTGCGCTTTTTGCTCCCAGCAGTCCGATTCGCCCAACCTAGCCAGATCAGCCAGAACATTGTCCATTAGGCGCTGTCTAGGCCTTCCTAGAGGTCTTACTCCAGTCGGGTCTAGACACGTACAGGGTCTTGATTGCTCTGGTCTCTTCGGCTCGGCATACGTGCCCAATCCATGCTAGGTGCTGCTGGGTCATCGTGGGAAGTATGTAAGTATATATTGAAATAGCACGCAACATTGTAAGGAAGTTTTAAATAAAACACATCACATATTTTTTAGAAGTTTTACAACCTCTGCGATATATTTTTCATATAAGAGAAACATAATATTTGAATACAATCATCGCGGGACTACAATATGCAGACCCTTACGAAACTCTCTTATTAAAAACATATTATCCTATTCAATATACAAAATGGTACACTGTATGAGATTAGACACATCTCTACTAATTTCAATATCAAAAGATTAAATTTAATGTATAAACTGTTTTACATAAGCACTGGGAATTTAAGCTTAATTTTTATTTTAAAATTGGACCCAAATCTCATCGGATAAATTTAAAAGCAATATAAAACTATGGCACGCGATAATTTCTTCATTTAAATAAATATAAAAATAATACTTGAAGTTAAGACGCCATTTTATATTTCGCTGTTGTGACAAGATATATTTTTATGATAACAAAATATCCAAAATGTATAATTTGTTACATTTGATATGTTATTTGAGTTTAAAAATATATATTAATATTAAGAATGACATTATTCGTCTTGTTAGGACATTAAAATGAGTGGTCAAGCTAATCAACTAACTAATTTTAAAACACTTGTGAATTAATGTTTGGATCAAAATAGATTTTTATGTTCCATTATACAAAAGTGAATACTAAAACTTGTTGTCTTCACTAGGCAATTCTACACATGGTGTTATATTGGACATAGCTTAGGATTGAGGCAAGAGGAAAATCTTTAAAGCATTATTCACCATATAGATATGTCAACAAGACGAAACCGCCATTCATAATAATAAGGGAAGACTTTTTACATAATAGCACGGTAAATAAATTGTTGGTTAGCATTCGTAAAATGTATTATTCGTTACCTATGTATTATATATATACATTTACGTACATTCAGCTTATCACAAGAGCAAGTAAATCGAAAATTACTGTAGTTTCTACTGGCCAAATTTCCGTAGCTCGTATAAAAAAAGTGTTATAAAAATATTTTAAAATTACGATTGGCATCGAAGTTGTGGCGTGCAGTTGATAATTTTGCTTTTTCTAACCGAACGTCTTCTGTGGGTTACCAAGGCGACAATAGCTACTAACGCTAGCGCAGCCAGCAAACCGCAACCCATCACGTACCCCGAGAAAAGGGCAGATGTCTTTTGAATGTTGTCAACGTTTTCCAGAATCTCTGCACTCCTTTTTCTGATATTGTGCGATGACGATTTTGCAGATTCCAAATCAGCTGAAACAATAAATAAAACATCCTTTAACTCTCTGTAAACATTTTGTAATAAATCAATTGTTTTCAATTGAGCTTACTCCATACAAGATTTATTTATTTATTTATACAGATACACAAATGAGACATTACAAAGGAAAAACATTTAGGCGACTCATTTGGACACAAAACGGTGTTACAAAGATAAGATAAAACAACATGTGACCAAAAAAATCATACATATCAGAAGGAATCCAAATATGTCGACGTCAGTGAGGCAGTACTCTTTCCAGAATTTGTTATATTTTTTTTATGAATACTGCCTCACTGACACTGAAAATGTCCAAATCCGAGATGATTAGATTCAGCGTCCGAATTGCTCTTTCTACTAGCATCACCAAAGGCAGGTTGGTTCTGCGTGACGGAGCAAAGAACAATTGATGTCGGCGCTGTCGCAGATAGTTATCAGGAACAAAAAGACCTATTTGCTTCAGAACATAAGGGTTCTCAATAGAGCCCCGAATCAGTTTAAAAAAAGATATACCCTTATGAATAATATCCTGAAGAAAATCCTGGCTAGAAAACCTTCGAGAAGGGTTCAGTTGCAGCACAACATCCCTGTTTAGAGCTGCTGTATCAAGGGGTAGAAATAGTCAATAATAGGTAAAAATAGTTCAACCTCTGATAGGATAGGAACAACAACAAGAAGAAAAAACAAAACAAACAAACAAACCATCACGCGGTCTCCCCGTAGGGGTACGTAGAGAGAATGGACCGCCACACTACTCTATCCTGACATACCTCTCTAGCTTCTAACATGACCAACCTTTAATGTTTGATTAATTTGGTCATGCCATGTTTTCCTCGGTCTACCTCAACTCCGTACTCTTACATCGTTAACGTATACTTTTTTATCCATTCTTTCTTCACCCATGCGCACCATATGTCCGAACCAACGCAGCGATCCTTTCATAATTTTGTTCATAATACCTTCTTTCACTCTACATTCCTACAAGAATTGTTAGTAAGAATATAAAACGGTGCTTTACTAGTTAACATATTGTTTTCATAATCACCTCAAGAGAGATTGAGAATGTTATAAATATGAAATTGAATTCTGCATGTGATATTCCCAGTCAGTTACAAAATCGTACAAAGTCTCGATCTCCGAAATTTGTTCTAAGGGAATGCTTCGGCTCAACTAATCTACCAATTGCAGAGGATTTCACCTGTGGATTTCTTTGGTCCAGTGAATCCATATTTTATTTAATGTTTTAAATTTTAAATAACTTCATTTTAACTTTGGTCTTTGGAAAAGTGCAGCTTATAACTTGTGTGGGATTTTTGTATTTAATCCTCATATGTATTAGCTTCATTTGTAATATATAACCACATATCCTTTAAAGTTTTGGAATTAATTTATAATAAATTATTTTATGGTACAAGTCAGACTGAAAGCACTTAGACATTAAAACTGACATTTAAATATAGAATTATCACCAGAATTACGATATTTTTTCTACTAAACATTGGTTCATTTTTATGGAAGATGTTGATCTTCAAAGCAATCATGGTTTGAAGCAGTACAAATTAGTTATCGAAGAATCCTCAAGGAAATTTGTAAAATTGAATAAACTGTCTTTTCAAATCAAATCAGTTTATTTCCCAATAGATATTACAATCTTTTTTTTTTAGTTTAAGGCATCTATTGAGAACAGGTATAATATAATGTATAATACCAGGAATGTATGAGATGGTTCTACTTTAGGAATACAAGATACTCTAAAAAATCAAGAGTATTTGTCTTCTGAATGTATAATACTTTCACTAATATGAAAGACATCGATTTTCGAAGCGAGCATGTTCAGCAGTTTGATTGCTCTCCCTACCGGCATTATCAGAGGCAGGTTAGTTCTGCATGTTGGGAGATAAAACAGTATGTGCTGACGCTGTCGAAGATAACCATCCGGAATATAGAGATGGATACCCTCCAAGATGACAGAATTCTCAAAGAATTCCCTGATAAGTCTGAAGAAATGGGTAACTGTGAAACCATCCCTCCTAATCTGATGATTATTGGTCCCCAGCATGAAGATGGAATGAAGTATTATATGCATTTAAATAATAAATATGTTACTCACGTTTAACAAATTCGCTATTAATCCTGGATTCGGCCACTGCATTCACATCATCTGCATAAGACTCATCGTACTGGTCTCCGTTTAGGGATATGACCACTTGTTTGACAATTTCAGATCCCTCTGAATTATAATCATCGACTTCATTTCTTGACGCAGGATAAGGAGGCAAGTAAGTGGATGGTGGCTTGGTACTGCTTGGGGCAAAGATCTGTGGACAATTTGGATCCCTAGACCCAGGATAGCAAGAACTTGGTGTTGGGCATCGGGGATCTTTGGAACCTGGGAAGCACCTTGGCGTATCGGGAGTAGTCACTGGCCTAGGGCATCGAGGATCATTTGATCCAGGGAAGCACCTTGGAGGTTCAGGAGTAGTGTTTGGCCGGGGACAACGAGGATCATTGGATCCAGGGAAGCACCTTGGAGGTTCAGGAGTAGTGTTTGGCCGGGGACAACGAGGATCATTGGATCCAGGGAAGCACCTAGGAGGTTCAGGAGTAGTGTTTGGCCGGGGACAACGAGGATCATTGGATCCAGGGAAGCATCTTGGAGGTTCGGGAGTTGTAACGGGCCTAGGGCAACGAGGATCGTTGGATCCAGGGAAGCACCTTAGTGGCTCAGGAGTTGTAACAGGCTTAGGACAACGAGGGTCATTGGATCCAGGGAAGCATCTTGGAGGTTCAGGAGTAGTGTTTGGCCGGGGACAACGAGGATCATTGGATCCAGGGAAGCACCTTGGTGGCTCAGGAGTAGTGACAGGTTTAGGACAACGGGGATCATTGGATCCAGGGAAGCATCTTGGAGGTTCAGGAGTAGTAACAGGTTTAGGACAACGAGGATCATTGGATCCAGGGAAGCACCTTGGTGGCTCAGGAGTAGTGTTTGGCCGGGGGCAACGAGGATCATTGGATCCAGGGAAGCACCTTGGTGGCTCAGGAGTAGTGTTTGGCCGGGGGCAACGAGGATCATTGGATCCAGGGAAGCACCTTGGTGGCTCAGGAGTAGTGACAGGTTTAGGACAACGGGGATCATTGGATCCAGGGAAGCATCTTGGAGGTTCAGGAGTAGTAACGGGCTTAGGGCAACGAGGATCATTGGATCCAGGGAAGCACCTTGGTGGCTCAGGAGTAGTGTTTGGCCGAGGGCAACGAGGATCATTGGATCCAGGGAAGCATCTTGGAGGTTCGGGAGTAGTGACAGGCTTAGGACAACGAGGATCATTGGATCCAGGGAAGCATCTTGGAGGTTCAGGAGTGGTCACTGGCCTAGGGCATCGAGGATCATTAGATCCAGGGAAGCATCTTGGAGGTTCGGGAGTTGTTACGGGCTTAGGACACCTAGGATCATTTGATCCAGGGAAGCACCTTGGTGGCTCAGGAGTAGTGTTTGGCCTAGGGCAACGAGGATCATTGGATCCAGGGAAACACCTAAGAGGCTCAGGAGTAGTGACAGGTTTAGGACAACGGGGATCATTGGATCCAGGGAAGCATCTTGGAGGTTCGGGAGTTGTGACGGGCTTAGGACACCTAGGATCGTTCGACCCAGGGAAACACCTTAGTGGCTCAGGTGTGGTCACTGGTCGAGGGCAACGGGGATCATTAGAACCCGGGAAGCATTTTTGAGGGGGTGTAAATGGTCGTGGACATCTAGGATCACTGGATCCCGGGAAACATTGAATTGTTGATGGAGTGGGATACGTCGTGTTTGGAATAGGAGGTAAGTATGTTTGAGGAGCTTTGGTAGATGAAACGGGTGGACGAGGACAATTAGGATCAGGAGATCCTGGATAGCAGACTTGAGGCCGAGGAGTGGTGGGACATCTCGGATCGGTAGATCCAGGGAAGCACCGAAGTGCAGCTGGAGTTGTTGTTGTTATCTTAGGGCACCTTGGATCACTGGATCCCGGATAACATTGCGGAGGTTGAGTGGTCTGTGGACACCTCGGATCAGTAGATCCAGGGAAACACCGAGGTGGAGCTGGAGTTGTTGTTGTTATCTTAGGGCACCTTGGATCACTGAATCCCGGATAACATTGCGGAGGTTGAGTGGTCTGTGGACATCTCGGATCGGTTGATCCAGGGAAACACCGAGGTGGAGCTGGAGTTGTTGTTGTTATCTTAGGGCACCTTGGATCACTGGATCCCGGATAACATTGCGGAGGTTGAGTGGTCTGTGGACATCTCGGATCGGTTGATCCAGGGAAGCACCGAGGTGCAGCTGGAGTTGTTGTTGTTATCTTAGGACACCTTGGATCACTGGATCCCGGATAACATTGCGGAGGTTGAGTGGTCTGTGGACATCTCGGATCGGTTGATCCAGGGAAGCACCGAGGTGCAGCTGGAGTTGTTGTTGTTATCTTAGGACACCTTGGATCACTGGATCCCGGATAACATTGCGGAGGTTGAGTGGTCTGTGGACATCTCGGATCGGTTGATCCAGGGAAGCACCGAGGTGCAGCTGGAGTTGTTGTTGTTATCTTAGGACACCTTGGATCACTGGATCCCGGATAACATTGCGGAGGTTGAGTGGTCTGTGGACACCTCGGATCGGTTGATCCAGGGAAGCACCGAGGTGCAGCTGGAGTTGTTGTTGTTATCTTAGGACACCTTGGATCACTGGATCCCGGATAACATTGGGGTGGAGGTTGGGTCTGTGGACATCTTGAATCTGTCGATCCTGGATAGCACTGTAATGGTACTGGAGTGGTACTCTTCTGTGGACATCTTGGATCCCTTGATCCAGGATAACACTGAAGAGAGGTTGTTGGTGGTAGATATGTGGCAGGAGTTTTGATTGAAGATGGAGGAGGTGTTGGACAATTAGGATCTCTGGATCCTGGGTAACATTTTTGTGGAATTGGTGTGGTTTTAGGGCATCTAGGATCACTAGATCCGGGATAACATTGCGGGGGTGGTGGAGTCTGTGGACATCTTTTATCGGTAGATCCAGGGAAGCAACGTGGGGGAGCTGGAGTGGTAGTAGTAGATGCTTTAGGGCATCTTGGATCATTAGATCCGGGATAACACTGCGGGGGTGGTGGAGTCTGTGGACACCTCGGATCGGTTGATCCAGGGAAGCAACGTGGGGGAGCTGGAGTGGTAGTGGTAGATGCTTTAGGGCATCTTGGATCATTAGATCCGGGATAACACTGCGGGGGTGGTGGAGTCTGTGGACACCTTGGATCGGTAGATCCAGGGAAGCAACGTAAGGGAGCTGGAGTAGTAGTAGTAGATGTTTTAGGGCATCTTGGATCATTGGATCCAGGATAACACTGTGGGGGTGGTGGCGTTTGTGGGCACCTCGGATCGGTAGATCCAGGGAAGCATCTTAGTGGAGCTGGAGTAGTTGTGGGTGGCTTAGGGCATCGCGGATCATTAGAGCCGGGATAACATTGAGGTGGGGGTTGGGTCTGGGGGCATCTTGGATCAGTAGATCCTGGGTTGCAGCGAGGGGGTGCGGGAGTTGTCTTTGGACAACGCGGGTCAGTTGAACCAGCATAACACTGTAGTTGTGTCGTTGAGGGAATTGGTGGAAGATATGTTGCAGGAGTTTTGGTAGACGATGGAGGTGGTCTAGGACAGCGAGGATCTGGTGATCCTGGATAACATTGTGGAGAAGCTGGTGTAGTTGTTATTTTGGGACATCTTGGATCGCTTGAACCAGGGAAGCACCTAAGTGGAGCTGGAGTAGTTGTGGGTGGCTTAGGGCATCGTGGGTCATTAGAGCCGGGATAACATTGGGGTGGCGGTTGAGTTTGTGGGCACCTAGGATCAGTGGACCCGGGATAGCATCTTGGGGCAGCTGGAGTTGTTGTTGTTGTCTTTGGACATCTTGGATCGTTTGATCCAGGGAAGCATCTTAGTGGAGCTGGAGTAGTTGTGGGTGGCTTAGGGCATCGTGGGTCATTAGAGCCGGGATAACATTGGGGTGGGGCTGGGGTCTGGGGGCACCTAGGATCAGTGGATCCGGGATAGCATCTTGGTGCAGCTGGAGTTGTTGTCGTTATCTTTGGACATCTTGGATCGTCTGATCCAGGGAAGCATCTAAGTGGAGCTGGGGTGGTTGTGGGTGGCTTAGGGCATCGTGGATCATTAGAGCCGGGATAACATTGGGGTGGGGGTTGGGTCTGGGGGCACCTAGGATCAGTAGATCCGGGATAGCATCTTGGTGCAGCTGGAGTTGTTGTCGTTATCTTTGGACATCTTGGATCATTTGATCCAGGGAAGCATCTTAGTGGAGCTGGAGTAGTGGTGGGTGGCTTAGGGCATCGTGGATCATTAGAGCCGGGATAACATTGAGGTGGAGGTTGGGTCTGAGGGCACCTAGGATCAGTAGATCCTGGGAAGCAACGTGGGGGTGCTGGAGTTGTTGTCGTAATCTTTGGACATCTTGGATCATTTGATCCAGGGAAGCATCTTAGTGGAGCTGGAGTAGTGGTGGGTGGCTTAGGGCATCGTGGATCATTAGAGCCGGGATAACATTGAGGTGGAGGTTGGGTCTGAGGGCACCTAGAATCAGTAGATCCTGGGAAGCAACGTGGGGGTGCTGGAGTGGTAGTTGTAGATGCTTTAGGGCATCGCGGATCATTGGAGCCGGGATAACATTGAGGTGGGGGTTGGGTCTGGGGGCATCTTGGATCAGTAGATCCTGGGAAGCAGCGAGGGGGTGCGGGAGTTGTCTTTGGACAACGCGGGTCAGTTGAACCAGCATAACACTGTAGTTGTGTCGTTGAGGGTATTGGTGGAAGATACGTTGCAGGTGTTTTAGTAGGCGATGGAGGTGGTCGAGGACAGCGAGGGTCTGGTGACCCTGGATAACACTGTGGTGAGGCCGGTGTAGTTGTTATTTTAGGACATCTTGGATCGCTTGATCCAGGGAAGCATTTAAGTGGAGCAGGAGTAGTTGTGGGTGGCTTAGGGCATCGTGGGTCGTTAGAACCGGGATAACATTGGGGCGGCGGTTGAGTTTGTGGGCACCTAGGGTCCGTGGACCCGGGATAGCATCTTGGTGCAGCTGGAGTTGTTGTCGTTATCTTTGGACATCTTGGATCATTTGATCCAGGGAAGCATCTTAGTGGAGCTGGAGTAGTGGTGGGTGGCTTAGGGCATCGTGGATCATTAGAACCGGGATAACACTGGGGTGGGGGTTGGGTCTGGGGGCACCTAGGATCAGTGGAGCCGGGATAGCATCTTGGTGCAGCTGGAGTTGTTGTTGTTATTTTCGGACATCTTGGATCGTTTGATCCAGGGAAGCATCTTAGTGGAGCTGGAGTAGTTGTGGGTGGCTTAGGGCATCGTGGGTCGTTAGAGCCGGGATAACATTGGGGCGGCGGTTGAGTTTGTGGGCACCTAGGGTCAGTGGACCCGGGATAGCATCTTGGTGCAGCTGGAGTTGTTGTCGATATCTTTGGACATCTTGGATCATTTGATCCAGGGAAGCATCTTAGTGGAGCTGGAGTAGTGGTGGGTGGCTTAGGGCATCGTGGATCATTAGAACCGGGATAACACTGGGGTGGGGGTTGGGTCTGGGGGCACCTAGGATCAGTGGAGCCGGGATAGCATCTTGGTGCAGCTGGAGTTGTCGTCGTTATCTTTGGACACCTCGGATCTTGTGAGCCAGGATAACACTGAAGTGGAGTTGTTGATGTTACAGGTGGTAAGTATGTAGCTGGTGTTTTAGTGGAGGACTGGGGTGGTCTAGGACAACGTGGATCTGTAGAACCAGGATAACATTGAAAAGGAGGTGGTTGTATCTGAGGGCACCTAGAATCTGTTGATCCTGGGTAGCATCGTGGTGCAGCTGGGGTGGTTGTCGTAGAAGGCTTAGGGCACCTTGGATCATTAGAACCAGGATAACACTGTGGAGGTGGTGGAGTTTGTGGGCACCTTGGATCGGTCGATCCAGGGAAACAACGTGGGGGAGATGGAGTGGTAGTAGTTGATGCTTTAGGGCATCTTGGATCATTAGATCCGGGATAACACTGTGGGGGTGGTGGAGTCTGTGGGCACCTAGGATCAGTTGATCCCGGGAAACAACGTGGGGGAGATGGAGTGGTAGTAGTAGATGCTTTAGGGCATCTTGGATCATTTGATCCGGGATAACACTGTGGAGGTGGTGGGGTTTGTGGGCACCTAGGATCAGTAGATCCAGGGAAGCAACGAGGTGCAGCTGGAGTAGTTGTTGTTGAGGGCTTCGGGCATCTTGGATCATTGGAACCAGGATAACACTGAGGAGGTGGTGGGGTTTGTGGGCACCTTCGATCCGTAGATCCTGGGAAGCAACGAGGAGGTGCAGGTGTAGTGGTTGTTGAGGGCTTTGGACATCTTGGATCATTGGATCCCGGATAACACTGTGGGGGTGGTGGAGTCTGTGGACACCTTGGATCGGTAGATCCGGGGAAGCAACGTGGCGGAGCAGGGGTTGTTGTTGTAGAGGCTTTGGGACACCTGGGATCGTTGGATCCAGGATAACACTGTAATGGAGCTGGAGTTGTATTTTGTTGTGGACATTTAGGATCCCTTGAGCCAGGATAACATTGAATTGGTGGTAAATAAGTAGCTGGGGTTTTGGTTGAGGATTGCGGTGGTGATGGACAACGTGGATCTGATGAACCTGGATAACATCTTGGGGGAGCTGGAGTGGTAGTAGTAGATGCTTTAGGGCATCTTGGATCGTTAGATCCGGGATAACACTGCGGGGGTGGTGGAGTCTGTGGACACCTCGGATCGGTTGATCCAGGGAAGCAACGTGGGGGAGCTGGAGTGGTAGTGGTAGATGCTTTAGGGCATCTTGGATCATTAGATCCGGGATAACACTGTGGGGGTGGTGGAGTCTGTGGACACCTTGGGTCGGTAGATCCAGGGAAGCAACGTGGGGGAGCTGGAGTGGTAGTGGTAGATGCTTTAGGGCATCTTGGATCATTAGATCCGGGATAACACTGTGGGGGTGGTGGAGTCTGTGGACACCTTGGGTCGGTAGATCCAGGGAAGCAACGTGGGGGAGCTGGAGTGGTAGTGGTAGATGCTTTAGGGCATCTTGGATCATTAGATCCGGGATAACACTGTGGGGGTGGTGGAGTCTGTGGACACCTTGGGTCGGTAGATCCAGGGAAGCAACGTGGGGGAGCTGGAGTGGTAGTGGTAGATGCTTTAGGGCATCTTGGATCATTAGATCCGGGATAACACTGTGGGGGTGGTGGAGTCTGTGGACACCTTGGGTCGGTAGATCCAGGGAAGCAACGTGGGGGAGCTGGAGTGGTAGTGGTCGATGCTTTAGGGCATCTTGGATCATTTGATCCGGGATAACACTGTGGAGGTGGTGGGGTTTGTGGACACCTCGGATCGGTAGATCCAGGGAAGCAACGTGGCGGAGCCGGAGTGGAAGTAGTAGATGCTTTAGGACATCTTGGATCATTTGATCCGGGATAACACTGTGGGGGTGGTGGAGTCTGTGGACATCTCGGATCGGTAGATCCAGGGAAGCAACGTGGGGGAGCTGGAGTGGTAGTGGTAGATGCTTTAGGGCATCTTGGATCATTTGATCCGGGATAACACTGTGGAGGTGGTGGGGTTTGTGGGCACCTGGGATCAGTAGATCCAGGGAAACAACGAGGTGCAGCTGGAGTAGTTGTTGTTGGGGACTTAGGACACCTTGGATCATTGGATCCTGGATAGCATTGTGGAGGTGGTTGTGTCTGCGGACACCTAGGATCCGTTGATCCTGGATAGCATCTTTGTGCCGCTGGAGTAGTTGTCGGAGGTGTTGGACACCTAGGATCTCTGGAGCCAGGATAGCAATTGGGTGATGTCCTCGGCGGTGTGAATGTTGTAATTTCTGTTGGTTGTGGACACCTTCGATCCGTAGATCCTGGATAACAGTTTGGTCTTATGGTAGAAGATATTTGCTCGGTCGAACACACTCCACCTTGGCACTCTCCGGAACATATCTATAATCGAAAATATACAATACAATTAGGGTTATCTTGGTCACAACATACATTATATACCAAAGTTTATTTACAATACTCTTGTACGTTAATATGGTAGGTCCAAATTAAAATTAAATACCAGGGACAGAACAATAACAAGGGCCCAATGGGTTAATATTTTATGTTTTTACTTGAGACAATTGTTTGATGTACGCATCACACTTTAGTTTGTGTAGTTATTTGTTCTAGAAGAACGATGGTATTATATGCACTCATTCTAGCAGGATGATGGTATATATATAGTTACTCATTCTAGAAGGTTGACGGAATGTAAAGTTACCCATTCTAGAAGGATGATGGTATGTATAGTTACTCATTCTAGAAGGATGACGGTATGTATGGTTACTCATTCTAGAAGGATGATGATATGTATAGTTACTCATTCTACAAGGGTTATGGTACGTATAGTTATTCATACTAGAAGGATGATGGTATGTATAGTTAGTCATTCTAGAAGGATGATGGTATGTATAGTTACTCATTCTAGAAGGATGACGTTATGTTTAGTTACTCATTCTAGAAGGATGATGGTATGTATAGTTACTCATTCTACAAGGATGGTGGTACGTACAGTTATTCAAACTAGAAGGATGATGGTATGTACTCATTCTAGAAGGAATGATGGTATGTATAGTTACCCATTCTAGAAGGATGATGGTATGTAAAGTTACTCATTCTAGAAGGATGATGGCATGTATAGTTACTCATTCTAGAAGGATGATGGTATGTATAGTTACTCATTCTAGAAGGATGATGGTATGTATAGTTACTCATTCTAGAAGGATGATGGTATGTATAGTTACTCATTCTAGAAGGATGATGGTATGTATAGTTACTCATTCTAGAAGGATGATGGTATGTATAGTTACTCATTCTAGAAGGATGATGGTATGTACCTCAATATTACACGTCAGGAATACTTGTTCACGATCAGGGAACTTGAAGGCGCTGATTTTATTCCAAGCGATCACCGTGGCTCCAGAAGATCCCGTATCCTTTGTCGTCTGCCATGATGATACCAGCTTCTTCTTTCTGTAATTTTAGAACGGTTTGGTTAGAATTCTTCAAAGTCCAGGAAATAATAAGCACTGAGGAAAAACTGTCCAATTGTATAAATGACTTTAGGTGTACAACTTGATATAATTAATATTAATTGTCTAGATCAGCGGTTCTCAAAGTGTGCTCCGCGGAGACTTAGAGCTCCTTGTTCCTTAGTGTATAATGTACCTTTTTTGTATTATTTTAGGACTCCGTAAATTATTTAGTTGTTTCAAAAGGGTTCCGTGGCTAAAAAGTTTGAGAACCGCTGGTTTAGATCATAGGTTCCCAGAAGGGAAGGTAATGCCCAATGGACGTTGGAGGTTCTACGGGGGAGGTAGCGGGTCCAGAGGTCGAGGCATTTAACGGGGTAAATGCAACAACAACAACAACAATAACAACAACAACAACAAACCATCACGCCGTTTCTTTGCAGCGGTAGACAGAGAGAATGTACCGCCTCACTACTCTATCCTGACACACCTCTCTAGCTTCCTCCATATTTATACAACGAGTCATACACGCACATCGATTCTTCCGACTTCTAACACGACCAACCTTTAAAATTTGATTATAATAATTTGGTAATGACATGTTTTTCTCGGTTTTCTTCGACTACCGTACTCCATTTACATCGTTAACGTAAACTTTCTTTACCCTTTTTTTCCATCCATGCTATCCATATTTCCGAACCAATGCAGCGATCCTTTCGTAATTTTGTTCATAATACCTTCTTCCGCTTTACATTCCTTTCTTATATCAGCGTTTGAAATTCTGTCGTACATCGTTCTACTACACATACGTCTTAGGAACCTCATCTCTACCGCATTTATTCTGCTCTGATCCATCTGCCAGTTCCATGCTTCGCTTCCATACATAAGAGTTGGGACCAGAACTCCATTGTGATCGGCCGTTTTCGCTTTCATTGATGAATTCTTGTTTCACATAACTATTTTTAAAGCTCCATTCACTTTGTTACCAGAACCAACCATTCTTTCAACGTCACTATCCGTTCGACCTTATATTCCTATTAATTCATTCGTATTTATTAATTAACAATAAATATCTTTAGGGGGTTCAAAAGGGTAGTAGGGCTACGACGGGGTATGTTTTGCTGGAAAGAATGCCTCTACAAAATGTCGTAAGGCGCCATGTTGCATTTACAACAGCAACACTACTACCAAGTCCAACTCTCTAGCGTCCACGAGAGGTCCTTTTAAAGACCCCGCGAACCCCGGCCAATGTGGCACATGTTACTTAGTGCCATAGCAGATAGAGAGAGGACGAATGGCGATTTTCCAGCGCCATAAAACTGGATACACCCAGCTAAGGGAAGGTAACCCCGACAGAAAATCCTCCAGAGAAGGCAAGGGCATACCACTCTGGATATTTTTCCCCAGGTCATCACTATGAAGTCAACGTTAGGGAGACCTGACAGGACACAGATAGATAGAAATATCCTTAATTGGACATGGAAAGCAATTGTTTTCTATGCCTTATCGTTATGAACCTTATGTTTCCATAAGAACTCTCCTAATCATTTTAACCACTTTCATACTAGCTTTGAACCAACAGGATAAAGTACGAAGAGCTCTTACTTGGGACATCCTTCCTTATCTGTCAGTTGAAGTCGGTTGGTCTTTTGACTCTCGTAGTCTTCAGCATCATAAGCCCAGCAGTCACGTATCCTCAGGTCGTACTGCTTCTTTGGATCCTTCAGATAAACCAGGATGGACATCTCTTCACCAATCTTAATGGTTCCAGTTAGAGGTTGAATCTGTGAATAAATATGGGTTTCATCAACTTATGTATTCATATAAAAATATAAATGATATATTTATCCATATGTTGCTCTGTTTGCTGCATGTGGGGATACCAGGTGTTGACTAATATATAACATTTTAACACCCAAGTCTATGTTCCCTCCTATTCCGTCAAGTAATCAAATAGCAAATTGTTAGTTTTCTAGAAGTTTTATTACAATACGAATAGACGACCTTCGCGGCCGAGTGGTAAGTGCATTGACTACCACCCCGAAGGTACCGGGTTCGATTCCCGGCGAGGGCAGTGTGATTGTCACACTGTCTTTGGTCTGGTGTAGAATTCACGTGACAATAAAATGGCGATAGATTAGTTCGAAAATCACTATGATACCCTTTACATCGATTTGGCTCATGCTGTCATGATGTAAAAAGCGATTCAACAAAATAATAATAATAATATGTTTTATACAAGTTAGATGTTTCGCCTTGTTTGGGCATTATATAATGTATTTGATAATGCCTTAGCACGACGAAGCAATCATTTGCGTAAAATTTAATACGATGTTTTGAAAATAGATGTTCGTTTATTCATACGAGTATTTGAAAAAAAATAGTGGCTTAACAGGAAAGTGTTGGAAGTAATATTGGTTTGAAAGGGACGCTTACCTTGGGGAATACTCCTTTTTGGATGTCCATCCAGCACTCCACGCTTCCTTGGGCCGTCGGTACGTTCACAACCTCAAGCATGTCGACTACGAAGGGCTTGAATACCACGGTCTTATCTGCGTCTCCTCCGCGGGAGCAAGAGATCTTCCTGGCTGTGTCCCATATTTCTTGGACGGTGTCGTCGGCCTGGATGATGAGGGTGTTGTCGATGGTGCCGCAGGCGCGACAGGATGGTCGAGAGCCGCAGCCCTTCAGGGGAACACTGAAGGAATAGCTGGTGCGACTACCGCCAAAGGAGATGAACCTGTAATACAAAAAAATACCCACGAGGTCACATGATATGGTTACTTATTTAGTTAGTTCGAAATCTTTTATAAAGATATGCGAGGTCGAGGATGTCGTAAGGTGGGAAAGACAAAGGAGAAGTCACTGGTATGCACACATGAGAAGAATGGATCCATCCAGACAGTGGCTGTACTCCCATAGAAGCTCGGAAGCCCGGCTTGCGTAAATTTTTTTAAATCAAAACCCCCAAATCTAAGTAATCATGCCACCGCATGAACTAACAACCCACGAAATCACCTTCCAACAATGTTCCCATCAGACGTAAGAGGAATAGTCATAAGAGCTAAACCTCTGTAAGCCAGAAGAGGTTTTGATTCAAAATTTCTTACGCAAACCGGGCTTCTGGGATTCTATGGAGTATCGCCACTGTATCCAGATTCCCCTTCATTGTGTTACACGGCCAGCCCCATGGTAGGCGACCCCCGGGCAGACCACCAAAGAGATGGATCGACAATTGGGAGTCGACTTTGCAGGAGGCCAATTCCTCTTAAGAAACAGGCCACTAGGCCTACACTAAGAATAAGAATAAATATTTTATTTCAGTTATTTAAAAAATAAGAAGGAGTAAAAAGCAAAGAAGAAACTGGTACTGGTACGGTCATGTCCAAAGAATGGACACCACCAGACTATATACATAATCAGCCTCACAGGACTCGTCCTCGTGAAAGACTTCCTAAAAAATAGGACAGCAGGGAATCCACTTCACAAAGGAGTAACCCTCTGGAAAACATATCACATAGGTCAACAACGAGGAAGCAGAAGAATTGAAAAACTAATAAACAAAAGGGACTTACTTGCATTTGGGATCATTAAAATACCCCTTGCTGTAGACGACTCCTCCAAACGGCTCTGCAAACTCGACGGTCACGTCCATCGCCTGATCGGTACATTGGACGTTGATGGACTCGATGTGCGTGTGTCCGATGGAGTTAGCCTGCCTCAGTTGACGAGATCCGCGCATGAAGCTGACCGTCTCTTCGAGTTCGTCTTCTAAAGAGAACTGTGGCTCGGTGAGGACTCCCAACTCATTGTTCAGTTGGCTGGCACTCAGAGACTCGCTTGCTGTTGATGCGATCAACTGAAACAAGAAAAAAACATCGTTAATTTTAATAAACATCAACTGGAGGGACCATGCAGATCCAGCAAGGATTCCTAAAATCGTGATACACAAGACTTCAGAGGGTCGTCGACCACCAGGACGACCACCCAATATATGGAAATAAGGTTGGTCGTCTTCATCTCAGGAAGAATGTTGATATCCTGCATAAACAGATCGCAAGATCTACAATAAGATGACGAAGAAGGCAAAGGAGAAAATACCATAGTGTGTTTTCTTCGTAAGACCAATACCATTTTATTGTCACATGAATTCTACACCAGACCATAAACGGTGTGACAATCACACTGCCATCGCCGGGAATCGAAGCCGGGATCTTTGATATGGCAGTCATGACTCTTGCCACTTTGCAACGAATATGAATGAATTTAATAAAGTCAAAACGTAATTATGTTATTACGGTTTTTGTATACACTTCTCTACCCCTCGTATCAATGAATTACTCCTAACTAACTCCTGCTTCCTTTCACCTTATCAAAAGCATGTATTCAATGATTTTTCAAATATATACGGAAAAACATAATAGTGAAAAACGATACTTATTGTGAAGCGTTTTTGGGTGAAGGTTCTCAAATCGCCTTGTTTAACATACCTATTCAATACTTTATCTGTTAATTTGAATATTTTCCTTGTATAAAATACAGATAAATTGATTATAAATAACCAAAGGTGTGTTTATTGCTATTTAAATTGGGAAAACCATTAACATAACCAAGTATGTATGTTTATATAATTATTTGACTAATTTATATTTTATGTATTCAAATATTTGATTTATTTGATCGTGCCACGTTTTCTTCGGTCTCCCTCTATTTCTGGTTCCATTTACATCGTTAACATATAATTTGTTTACCATTCTTTCTTCATTCATTCTTTCCATGTGTCCAAACCATCTTAATGATCCTTTCATTATTTTGTTCATAACACCATCATTCGCACCGCATTCACTTCTTATATTTTCATTCGACCATTTTTAATTTATAATAGTAAACACGATTGTTTAGTGGTTTTACTAGGATTTAATTTATATAAATTGCGACAAAGCAAAGCCAAACAAATTTGTCACAATTTATATAAATTAAATCCTAGTTAAACCACTATACAATGTTATCTACAATTAAATAGAAATCGAACTATTTCTAAAATATTTATTTATATAAATATATCTTAAATTCGTAGAATTAGTTAATATTAGTTATTGAAAATATTTTATAAATTATGTCACAGCAAAAATAAAACATAAAAAAATTAAATCTGATATCTTGACGAGACCTTCAAAACTCATTTAGAAATATTTTGAGTGATTCACTTGTCGGTTGTTTTTATAAAATGGTGGCTTTTTAAAAATACCAGGGGTCAAATATTACAAACAGTTATCAAAATCAAGGGCGACCGCTTTTGGACGTCAATTCATTAAAAGCCTATAAAGTTAAAAGAAAAAAAAACATTTTTTTAGCATGGTAACCCTCCGTTTAGGCGGAAACACTATGATATTACAACAATATTAACTGTTTAATTAAAACACAGTTAAAGAATATCACAATTGATTTTATTTCTTTTGAAATTGTCGCGACAGCTGTTTCGCTAATTAATGTTAGCATCATCAGGTGTTACAATCAACTTTCGTGGTTGACAAGTTATTAATATGAATGAAAATGTCTGTTTTCTAGAAGTTTTATTATATTTTATGTTTATTTTATATTCGCCTTCACTTTGTTTTGTGGATTTATATTTGAATAAATATAACTGCACTTAGTATTTCAAACAACACTAAATTACACTTTTCACAGACATGTTTCGGTTACGACACAACATTTTTCAATGTATAAAAATTTAACCATTGAAATTTTGTACATTGAAAAAGGTTCATAACCGAAACATGTATGTGAAAAGAATATCAAATCCTTAGTATTCGACAACTCTACATAAAAATATCAGTTATTTTCTCCAAATTTAAAATTTCGAATTCGAGATCACAACAAAACCGTCCCACAAGATATTCCTCTCATCATAATTTTACAGTTCCTCGCTGTCGCTCAGCCCAAAAACAATTTCCATTCCGCACGCCCTACATTTTCAATCGTCTTCCTGAAAGTCTCAAATTAATTAATGACATAAAGAAATTTAAACGTGCTTTAACCAAATATATTAAGGGGTCAACCATAGACGTAGAAAGTCTTTTTTCTATTAGATTTAGAAGAGATTTCCTATTTTAGTATGTAAATGCATTATTACAACTTTCCTAGCATTCAATTTCAATTATATCATCGTGTTACGATATGTCATTTACCAATGTTAGCATAAGATTACTAACAAATACTAACAAACCGCCGTTTTACTAACAATTCTACTAACATGCTATTTCATGTAGTTGTAACGATACAGGCCATGCCTAGTGTGACAACTACAGTCCATAAACATTTTTTTATCAAATGTATATAATGCAAAAGTAAAATAAATAAATAAATGTTCTTAAGTTTTTTAGAAATACTAAGTGCAGTTAAAAACTAACTAACTGACTAACTAACCATCACGCCGTCTCCCCGAAGGGGTAGGCAGAAAGAATGGACTGCCACACTTTCTTTCCTGACATATTTCTCTCGCTTCCTCAACATTCATACATCGTGTCATGCACGCGCGTCGATTTATCTGACTCCTCACATGGCCGACATTCAATATTTGATTTATTTGATCGTGCCACGTTTTCCTCGGTCTTCCTCTATTTCTGGTTCCATTTACATCATTAACATATAATTTTTTTACCATTCTTTCCATTCTTTCCATATGTCCAAACCATCTTAATGATCCTTTCATTATTTTGTTCATGACACCATCATTCGCACCGCATTCACTTCTTACATTTTTATTCGACACTCTATCATACACAGAGTATCCACACATTCGTCTAAGAGATCTCATTTCTACTGCATTTATTCTACTTTCATCCTTCTTTTGCCAGTTCCATGCTTCGCTTCCATTAATAAGGGTCGGCAGAAGAACACCAATACTAAGTGCAGTTATATTTATTAAAATAATAAATTTCTTTAAAATATATTTTTAGTTTAATTTTACACGAAAAAAAAAGTAAATAAAATTATTTCTGGTTAATATGGGGTTAATTTACACTTTATAGAATAACAATTGTGAAAACTATAGGTCAGCAGATGCAAGCCTCATACGATGACCCGGAACAGTGTAAATTATTATAATTGTATAAAGTATATGATTTCGATAGATTTTTTTATTATTTATGCGTCTGGGGGCATCGTGAGAATATTGTGCCATAAATTTGCCATAAAAAGCTAGAACTAGACGTGTTATGTAATAACACATTAAACTTATAGATATAAAATAATAAAACACTTTGTATTTAACAAAAACACAATAATAAACAAACATACATATGGAACAACATATTATGTACGATGAGGTCCAGCATGTCACCTATCTGGGCTCGAAACTCAATTCCAAGAAAAAGCTAGCAGAAGAATTAAATATTCGCCTCTTAGCAACAAACAGAACTTCCATTCATGTAAGAAGCTTCTGGGGTCTAAGTTACTGAGCAAGAATATCAAACTTTTAATATATAAGACTATTATAAGACCGGTATATATAAGGTTCCCACCACCACCCGAGACTGTTATAGGACGCAGCGACGCCCTTTCGTCAGTCTCGCTGCACTATCTAGGCCTGTTCCTTGTCCATCCGGGACTTACGTTAATTTAATTTAGCCTTTTCTTGTCATCAATCAAAAGGGTGACAGACCACATTTAATCTATTCTTTTAACCTTATATATCTCCCGCGCGGCCTCACATCTCTTTATTATGAAATAAAATCAGAAGTAAATATTATATAAAGCACACCTTAAATTAGTAAAAAAAAAAAAAACAACACATTAAAATGATATAAAACACACATTAATTCACAATATAAGACCGGTAGTCACCTATGGCCTTGAGACGTTATTATTATTATTATTATTATTATTATTATTATGATTATTATAATAATTAACTAACTAACCATCACGCCGTCTCCCCGAAGGGGTAGGCAGAAAGAATGGACTGCTACACTTTTCTTTCCTGACATATTTCTCTCGTTTTCTCAACATTCATACATCTTGTCATGCACGCGCGTCGATTCCTCTGACTCCTCACATGGCCGACATTCAATATTTGATTTATTTGATCGTGCCACGTTTTCCTCGGTCTTCCTCTATTTCTGGTTCCATTTACATATAATTATTATTATTTAATTGAATTGCTATTTACATCATTACAGCGCGAGCCAAATCGATGTAAAGGGTATAGCTATCATATTGATTCTCGTCACATTTGAAAGATAGCTAATCCATCGCAATTTTATTGTCACGTGAATTTTTCACCAGACCAAAGACAGAGACAATGCCATCGCCGAGAATCGAACCGGGGATCTTCGGTATGGCAGTCAAAGCACTTACCACTCTAACGCAGAGAGAGGCAGGCAGGCTGGCAATTTTTGAGAGGAAAATTCTGAGAATAAATTTTGGACCCACGCCGGAGGAATATAATACAGAATACGCATAAATAATAATAATAATAATTAAATAGCACGATGTTTTTTTTAACTACTTCCACTTTTGTTTTCATTTCGACAGCGACTGGCCATCAGGCTCGCTGGAATCGACAGACTGGTCTGACAAACAGACTGGTCTGTTGATGCCAGCGAGCCTGGCGAAACCGGTCGTTATCGAAATAGAGACAAAAGTGGAAGCAGTTAAAAAAACATCGTTTTATTTAATCATTATAAAATGAATTTCCATAAAGAGATTTCAGTAAAATCATTTGATTATCTTAAATTATTATAATACTACTAGAAAGCAGACGTTTTCATTGGTATAAATTATCAATTCTAACATATTTTTACAAGATTTTTTCAAGCAATAAAAAACAGCGCTCCTCTCATAAAACATGTTGCATGTTTGTATTATATTTAATGTCACGTTGTTATAAAATAAAATTTTATAATTTTCGAAATCTGATTTCGCAACCATGCTACGAGTATAATACCGAGAGACACCTGTGAAAATTTGGCTTAAATTCTCTTACCTCTGACCCCAAATTTCGTATAATTTACACGTAAATTCAATATAATGCGAGGAAGGCGCGAGATAAAAAAATGTATGAATGACGAAAGCCATAATAAGGATACTAATCATTAAATCTCACGATTTATGTTCAGTGCTTTCCGTTCATTAATCAATATTTAAATAATTGTATACCAAAATTATTGAACACATATGATACTTACAAAATTATATAAAGTTTAAAGGCGGTAGAAATGAGATCGCTTAGACGTATGTGTGATAAACAGAAAATTTGAGAGTCTTTCATATTTGTGAAAGTACGTTCATAAAACAAATACTCTTAAATTTATAAACAATTTGTAAGAATACAATTTTCTTAGAATCACTTTATTTCGTCCTACCTCAAATAACTTATTTTTGATTTATATAATATATTTTAAAATCATTGTAATAAAATTTGTTAACGAGTTCCAAGAAACATTTTCCAATATTTCTGGACCTACCCAAATAATTAACTAATTAACTACTAACTAACCATCACGTCGTCTCCCCGAAAGGGTAGGCAGAAAGAATGGACTGTCACACATTTACTGATGCGGCACTCCATCCTTCTCTTTTCGCCCCGCGGGAGACGCGGTGTGATAGGTTGCGAACCTCATCGCCACCAATAGGCATCTCCCGCGCACACTTCGATCGTTAAACACCCACAAAATAAATCTAAAACAAATAATATAAATTACAATGATATAAAATAAAATAACAAAATAATAAATGCCCAAATAATTATTTGTTAAAAATGTACAAAGTCCCATTAATTTTCGTTAGTTACCATATTCTGCTGCATTTACTAGTGTATATAAACAACAACGAGCTAAAACTTCGTCACATTTGATAATGCCTTAGAAGGGCGAAACATGTCATTCCCATAAAATATAATAAAACTACTAGAAAACTGACGTTTTCATTCGTATTAATTAAATACTCTTGACTTTAGAGAGTATGTTGTCTTCCTAAAGTCAAACAATCCTTAAATGCTTTCCTGGTATTCTTATTCTTTTCTTCTTATTTGTAATATCTTTCAAGAAAATAAACTGGTTTGATTTGAGTAATCGATGCACGACAGAATTTGAAATGTTTATAACAGGCAGAAACATAAAGCGGAAGAAATTATTTTGAACAAAGCAGTGAATGAATCACTGCATAGGTTTGGACACATGGAACGCATTGATGAAGAAAGAATTTTTAAGAGATTATCAATAGAGGGAAGAATAAGAAGATAGACTCTTAGCCTATTAAAATATTCGCAGTTAATCACGTAAGTGATTTGGTGACCACATCTTAATTACTGTTTTCATGACGGTCCCCAACTTCTCAGCTGGAATGTTATCATAAAATATTACATAAACTGCAGCATCCGTTGCATAATCTACGCGAAACGAGAGAATATAATTACTATTTTATGTTCTTATGTAATATTTGTGATCTTCTTGATGGCGTGGATTGATGAAATTCAACAGATTTTATATATGCCGCTTATCGACCTGCCATCGTGACATAATAGAATTAACACACGGAAAATATTACGTTTTAATATACATGTGACATGCATAATTAGAGAAAATCACCAACATTGTTTGTTTTCGTGTTTTGCTTGACCTTTTGTACAAGAAATACATGTTTATACGAATGAAAACGTTTGTTTTCTAGAAGTTTTATTATATTTTATGTGAATGACATTATTATTATTATTTTGTTAAATCGCTCTTTACATCATTACAGCGCGAGCCAAATCGACATAGTGGCGGTACTCCCATAGAAGCCCGAAAGCCCGGATTGCGTAAGAAGTTTCATGCGCGTCGATTTCTATGACTCCTCACATGCCCGACATTCAATATTTGATTTATTTGATCGTGACACGTTTTCCTCGGTCTTTCTCTATTTTTGGTTCCATTTACATCGTTAACATATACTTTTTTTTACCATTCTTTCTTCATTCATTTTTTCTATATGTCCAAACCATCTTAATGATCCTTTCATTATTTTGTTCATAACACCATAATAATAATGCCTATATTAATATAGTAAAACTTCTAGATAACTGGCGATTTACTAATCGTCACCTGAGAGTAAGAAGGTTCCAACTGTCAAAAGTAAAAAGCTGAGAAAAATGAAGTCAAAGTTTTGTTGGTTTCGGGTGTGTATCTTGGAATAAAAGGGTTCCATCTGAAGCAGATGAAATTCTTTTACCGAGAAGCGTGTAAATTTTCTCTGGTGACAGTTGGAATAATAAAGTTCTAAATGTAAATTAATCCTTCTTCTATGAATCGTGTGTTTTGAATGATCAGATGGAACTTGATTCTTTTAGTATTATAACATCAAAATGACGATACTATTACATGTTTTTTTTTATTGTACGTATAGATAAGGTTAATAAGAACCCTTTTCACGAAAAAAAGCCAAATGTGAAATTTTGTTAGTTGGAACCCTCTTACTCTCAGGTGACGTAATATTGAAAAGCATAATGATTGGTTTCTTAAATTTGTGTTATGAAAAAAACTTAAATCAATACGGAGTTACAAATTATCACACTGATATTGCATTATTTGTACTAGCAACAAGTGGAAATATTTCATAGTTAAACAATCAGTAACCACAGACCGCAACAAGGTTAGACGGAGTTAGATGTGAATTTTCTTAAGAAAAATTCGGTGTTGCAATTCAGTAATGTGCGCAAATGAGTAAATTAAACAGGTACTGTTGTTGAGTTATGTTTGACTCAGGTGTGCCACACCAGGTATGTCAAATCTAAGCGCAATTGAATACTTATGCAAACTACAAATTGAGTTTACGAATATATCCAGTCCCTTGGTATATAAAAATTAATGTAAGTGTTTCTTTTTTTATACATATATTTTGTAAACAACACTCACATTTATTTAAAAAAATATGTATTATATATATAACAAACATGTTTCGGACTAACCAGCCCTTCATCAGTGATATTATTTAAAACATTATAAAATTAATACGAATGAAAACATCAGTTTTCTAGAAGTTTTATTATATTTTATTGGAATGACATGTTTCGCCCTTCTAATGCATTATCAAATGTTATAATAATAAAATAATATATAATAAAACTTCTAGAAAACTGACGTTTTCATTCGTATTAATTATTTAATATGGAGTTTTACATCATTGTTCAAGAAACAATAAATACATTATAAAATTGTTTACAAATATCGTCAGTTTTGACAGATGTTATAATGATTACTTATGAATCATTATAACATCTGTCAAAACTGACCGTATTTGTAAACAATTTTGTAATATTTTAAATAATATCACTGATGAAGGGCTGGTTAGTCCGAAACATATTTGATATTTTATTTTAATTTTATTTTTTTAATAAATGTGAGTGTTGTGTACAAAGTATATAAAAAAGAAACATTAAACATCCACAACACAAAGCTATGGTGAACATAGTAGAAATAATGTAAGTGTGTTCATTCCCTATGCGTTCCATACTTCTTTATGTATGACATGTCATACGGGGGGTGGTTGGCATTACAACGCCACGCTTGCCAGACGGGTTGGCGAGGTGTCCTTCCACTTTAGCCTATCCATCAATATTATCCACCGAGGTTATTCACACTCGATCTCTAACATTTCGCATAGTTTCCAGGGGAGACGAAAGTCGAGGAGGCGTGGATAGTGATAGATAGGATAGTATTCTAGTATATTTTACTTTTATTCAAAATGTCTATGTATTTTTTACTTTTATTATAGTGCTATCTCTGTTTCCATCGTTATTATAAAATGTTAACGATTACTGGTCAAACTGGCATACATTAGGCAGGATGCCTATGTTTAATCACCTTTGGTATTTATGGTTCATTGAATTGAGTACCATCAAGAACCTGATGTGAAGTCACCGCTTCATTGAGGATTTATACAAATTCTGACTATTGCAAGATTGCCATCTGCTTAAATTATAGAGTGGATGACTGGCATCTGTATTTTACCTAACTCTTAATATAACTTGATAATCATTATAGAATGTTTAAATATAGTTTTGAGTCGTTATGCGGTTTTCATTTGAGTTGTAAAATATATGTAATATTAGAGACAAAATGATTACATTGTTTTTTTGTATAAAACACTTACTAACTAACTAATCATACCGCTGTCTCCTAATGCCCACGTAATTATTATTATTAAACATTTTGAATGTATGCTTGTAGACAAATACTGGAATTTTACCCATTGCGGGTCAATCATTTTTAAGGATTAATTGTATCTCAATAGAGACGAAGATGTAAATTTTTTTTGGAAACTGAATATGGTAGTCGAGGCGTTTACAGGACTTATGACCTGTCATCGGTTGGGTTAAGCGATCGCTCTATGTTAACAACATTCCCCATTCCGGACTTCTTACGACCACCACGTCTGACACATTTTTGGAAGATGTATATCGACCGTTTTCTAGAAAGATTATAATCATCAAATATGTCACTCCAATTAAAAATAATATTTAAAAAAAAAAATGTTTAATGTATACTTGTACACAAATACTGGATTTTACCCATTACGGGTCAATCATTAATTGTATCTCAATAGAGACGAAGATATAAAATATTTGGAAACAGAATATGGTGGTCGAGGCGTTTACAGGATTTATGTCCTATCATTGGTTAGGTTAAGCGATCGCTTTATGTAAAACAACATTATCCATTCCGCCTTTCTTACGAACACATAGAAAAATAATAAAACTTCTAGAAAAGAGGGTTTTCGCTATTTATTTCGTATAGAAATTTCATTGTAAAATACATAAACCTGTCTTGTTTGTTTTGCGTATTAATAAACTATTGAATATTAATAATGTTGGAATGTATCTCTGGCATTGAACGCAGACCAGGATCCTATGTGTGACTCGTTCCGCCTTGAGACCGGAGACGTCCTTGACATCTGACCCACGGGCCAGCGATGCATACAGCCTCACACTGTTGGTCCATAATCTCTTATGACGCTATCATTAATCCAAGTTTGGAGATGGAAGTCCGCATCGAATTATTCAAATATCAACTTGTCACAAAACACTCGAATAATTATGATTAATTTGAGTGGCTTTTCTTCACGGATAACTCACGTAGTTTTTACGTATGAAGTACGTTATATTGTATTTTTTTTTACATCTTATAAACACATAAGACATATTATAATATTTATCTTCTTATAAATTAAAATATTAATAATCAAATTGATTTTTGTTGACATTGAACGTTCTCTCGACGAACAAGGTATTCTGTTTTTGAAACTTGTTGATATAATTGAAATTATATAAGTGGCATAAACATGGTTATGATCAATGAAAAATCAATGTTATGTTATTCTACAACTTTATTCAAATGTTAATTATAAATCTATTAATAGCTTATTTGAAGATTAGGCAGTCTCGATCATAATATACTGTTAGGATTAATTAATACGAATGAAAAAATCTGCTAGAATTTTTAATGATAGTTTATGTGAATGACGTATTTTGCCTTTCTAATGTATTATCAAATGATTACATTTGATACTGACTTAGAAAGACGAAACATGTTATTCACATATACTACAATAAAACTAGAAAAAGTCTATTTCAGTCGTAGCAATTACTTAATATGGAATTTTACATTCTTGTTCACGAAACATTAAATTAGGCTTATATCAGATTGCTTAACAGTATATTGAGGATTTTTATACACTCTAATTTAGTTTATTAATTATATTAAGGATTATTAAGTATTTGAAGGATTTTTGTACACTCGTTTTTAATGTACTAGTACATTAAAAAAATGTCTCTGTACAATCTAGCTAAAAATAACAATACTACCTTCAACTTTTGTCACCTTTCCTATTATCTTCGAGCGGTGCATGGCCATCACCGTGGTGATGGCCATGCTACGCTGGAGGATTGATCTGATCCCAAGTACCTATCCACACCTCCTCGACTTTGGTCTCCCCTGGAAACTATGCGAAATGTTAGAGATCGAGTGTGAATAACCTCGGTGGATAATATTGATGCATAGGCTAACGTGGAAGGACACCTCGCCAACCCGTCTGGCAAGCGTGGCGTTGTAATGCCAACCACCCCCCGTATGACATGTCATACATGAAGAAGTATTGGGGAGGCCTATGTGTCCAGCAGTGGACGACAACGGCTATTAAAGAAGAAAAGATGTACTTCCTGTTATTGTTTATCGTTTTTAATTTATTATGTTTCATCGTTTTTGACTCTATACTATGTGTAATTCTTCCTTCTAATTACTGTTTTATTACTATTATTATTATATTTTCTCCTATAAATAGTAACTAACCGTTCTTTTAATTAAAATATTTAGGTATCTAACTCAATTTCAGCAAGAAATTCAAAATTATATCAAAGAAATTATTCAAATTGACATAGGAACAAATACACATGAAGATTCGAAAAATCACGAAAATTTTACATTTGATATATTATTGTAACACCTGATGATGTGAACATAGGTTGATGAAACAGCTGCCGTGTAAAATAAAATACATTTGTGATACAAAAAATAAAGTAATATAATTTAACAGTTTAAACTATTATAACTATAATAATGCTATTGCACTTTTAAATATGACAGTGAAGATTTTACAAATCTTAAAAGTCATATCCATTTTTCAGTCAAATTCAGAGAGACATTTCAAGAACATCATTTATACGATATAATATGATAACGCATATTGTTTCTTGAGCAATGAAATAAAACATTATGAGTAACATGTTTCGTCTTACTGGGTCCAATCAAATGCTGATTAGATATTGTTTATTAAGGGTAAGGCCACACCGAAGTGCTTGGGTCGGAGACTATGGGGACACCTGGCAAACCAAGGTATTGCGTACTATGGGACCGGCTACACTATAAGGTTCGCGCCAAGCGGGTGATCACAAGCCACCTGCGTAAAGACGCCAACCTAGCCTCCAACCCTGGCACTTTGGTGTCGGAGGCTAGGGGGACACCTGGCGAACCAAGGTATGGCGTACTATGGGACCGGCCACACTATAAGGTTCGCGCCAAGCGGGTGATCACAAACCATCTGCGTAAAGACGCCAACCTAGCCTCCGACCCTGGCACTTCGGTGTGGCCGTACCCTTAGGCATTTTTTAATGAATTAGAATTGCGAGATATATCACTTCCATAAAATATCACAAAACTTCTGTAAAACTAAAGATTACCCGAAATTAGGTTACATATCCGAACTAACGTAATTAATTTTATATTCTTAATAAACATTTGGTTGTAGCCTACTTTAAAAGACGTTTGATGTCACAATGTCGAAAAAAAAACTGGTTTACATTTTTTATGACCGTCAATATTTCACGATTCACATTATTTTTATATATAAATAAAGATAACATCTATCCTAGTGACTCTCACAGACTCCGTGTAAGTTACATGTATAGATAAATCCCGAGGGGCTATCCAAAATTTTGATAAATTATTCATCCACATTTTGGCACATTCCTTGTACAAATGTGATTTTAAAGTTGACATATTGTAAGTGTTAAGTTTTATAATAATTATTATTATTTATGAATTAAAACACTGTTTTTTCCTCATTTGAGTTAATTTTTCTAGACAAGTTTCGAAGGGTTTACACCTTCATAATCGGGAGAACGATATACTGTTTGAGACGATATAAAAATTCGTCATTATGTAGTAAATGCCTTAAGTTTATCAAAAAATTATAAGAATTATAAACTCTTGATGTAAAACTTATCAAATTAGAATAACAGGTATTTTGACAAAATAAACTTTCTATGCATTTTATTTTTTATTTTATTTGTTTTACTTTTACATGATATAACAAAATAAACATTCTATGAGATTTATTTTTTATTTTGTTTATTTATTTATTTAACTTGTACATTTGATAAAAAAGTTAATGTACTTTCTCCCCCACTCTTAAGATTCTAAACTCAATATAAGGACACACTGTTTGGCGATTAGGTTAATTTTGAGAATGCCCTCGCAAGGCGACACAAATTTGTTACATAATTTATATAAATTTAATCCGAGTAAAACCACTAAACAATCGTGTTCCCATAAAATATTATTAAGACGTCCAAAAAACAGACGCTGGCATTCATATTAATAACTCTCAAATTGTTAAAACAAACAAGTGACAAAATACAGTGCAACGATAGTATTGTAACGTAGAGAATGCATTTTTTTTTTAATTTTAATATAAGTTTTAGTTAATTTCAGTTCTTGTAAAAGAAGGTATTATGAACAAAATTATGATCGCCGCGTTAAGACAGTATACGTTAATGATGTAAATGGAGTACGGAGTCGAGGCAGACCGAGAAAAACATGGCATGACCAAATTAATCAAATTTTAAAGGTTGGTCATGTTAGAATCGACGTGCGTGTATGACTCGTTGTATGAATGTGGAGGAAGCTAGAGAGGTGTGCCAGGATAGAGTAGTGTGGCGGTCCATTCTCTCTGCCTACCCCTGCGGAGAAACGACGTGATGGTTTGTTGTTGTTGTAAAATTTTTTTTTTTTCGAGTGGTCAAGTTCCGCAAACCTTTAGGTAGCGCCTCGCACTTGTTACTTTCGCTCTCAGCAATGGCCACTTGCTATGAAAATATGATTATGGAGACGCGCAGAATCCTTGACATTATGATATTCACTTAAATTCGTTTTGTTACAAAATGCCAATTGTAAACAAGTTGAATAAAAATGTAATTAGCCGGTTTTCGGTTTACGGATTCCGGTCAAAAGTCATGGGAATATTGGATGATCTTCTACAGGCGCCGACAACCATTTGCGCGGGTGCCAAAATAATTTTTTTAAAGACATGAGAGCATGCTAATTTTATTTATAATGCACCATATTCATGCATAAGTTAATCCCTAACATATCACAACCAAATAAAAGTGTTATATTAATTTAAATATTTTATAGGATTAACTGTATCTCAATAGAGACAAAGAAGTGAATTGTTTTCTGGAAACAGACTATGGTGGTCGAGGCGCTTACAGGACTTATGACCTGTCATTGGTTGGGTTAAGCGATCGCTTTATGTTTACAACATTCCCCATTCCACCCTTCTTACGACCACCACGTCTGACAGATTTTTGGAAGATGTATATATGTTACTATGTTGAGAAAACTAATTTAAATATTTTTGACACTTTGTATTTTCACATAATTTTTACACATAATAACTAACTAACGATCATTCCGTCTCCACGAAGGGGTAGACAGAAATAATCACACTGTTCTTTCGTGACATACTTCTCTCTCTTCTTCAACATTCATATATCGTGTCATGGCACGTACGTCGATTTATCCGACTCGTCACACAGATGACATTAAATATTTATCCTCAAATAAATAGTTAGTAATGTTAAAGTATCGTACCGTTTTCGCCAAAATAATGCATTATTTATAGTGAGCTATTTTAGGCTTAAGGAACAGGCCAACTGGCCTAAATTAAGAAGAATTCAGTTTAAATTTCCATCATGTTTAGCAGTTGGATTGCACTTCTAACTGACACCACCTGAGGCAGGTTGGTTCTGAAAGTTGGTAAATAAAATAGGCTGTGCTGACGCTGTCGAAGATAAGCATCCGGAACATAGAAATGGATATTATTTAAAATCAAATCAAATGAAATCAAGTCAGTTTATTTCATCAATAGACATTACAAAATTAATTAAGGCATCTATTGAGAACAGGTTGAATAATATATTGTGTATAGTATACTACCTACCAGAAACGCATGAGAGATGGTTCGACATTAGGAAGACAGGATACTCTCCAGAATTAAGAGTATTTGCCTTCTAAACGTACTTTCACTAATATGAAAGACAGCGATATCCGAGGAGACCGCGTTTTCAAAGACGAAATAAACGGAGTCCTAAAAGAATCCCCGAATAAGTTTGAAGAAATTAGTAATAAGAAGAAGGCAATGGAGATTGTACAGTAAATTCTAATAATGATGATTTAAATTATTGAAAAAATACTGTTGTCACAACCAAAGATTTGTCAGCCCTGATCTTCCCAAACTTTTCTCAGACATAATTTGTATGATAATAATGATATTGTTATGTGATTCCGAAACGAAATCGGACGGAATTTCGTCACACACAACTACAGATGTCTGCTTTATTATTTCTTATAGGGATCGCACGGTATCAATACCAATTTCGACACACCATACCTAAATCTGTATGCATTCGCACAATACGAATTTGATTATCGCACATTCAATTATGTACACATTTCTATATTCCAAAAAAGGTAAAAGTTTTAAATTGATATAGAAATCATTCTAATAGAGAGATACAATCGTAACTAACTAACTAACCATGAGAACATAACCAGAGAGAATGGACCGCCTCATTGTTATTTCCTTACATACTTCTCTCGCTTCCTCAACATTCTTACATGATTTCTCCGGTTCCTTGCGTGGCAGACATCTTCTTCTTCCTCAGCCTATTCCCGTCCACTCCTGGACAAAGGCCTCCTCCATTCGCTTCCATGTCACTCTGTCCTGTGCAGACTGCATCCAGGTTATTCCGACGTGTCTGTTCAGATCATCCTTCCACCGTAGTTGCGGTAGCCCTGCATTTCTCTTTGCCGTCCACGTTCTCTAAATCAGCAGTCTTCTTATCCACTCTTTATCTGAGCTTCTGGCTACGTGACCTGCCCATTGCCATTTTAGAGTCGCCACCCGGTGAGCCACATAAAGAATGAACTACCACAAGTTTCTTTCCTGACATATTTCTCTCGCTTCCTCAACATTCATACGTCGTGTCATGCACACGCGTGTATTTTTCTGACTCCTCACGTAGCCAACATTCAATATTTGATTTATTTGATCGTGCCACGTTTTCTTCAACATATACTTTTTTTAAATTCTTTCTTAAGTAAATCTGTCGACGACCTTCGTGGCAGAGTGGTTAGAGCTTTGACTGGCATGCCGAAGGTTCCTGGTTCGATTCCCGGCGATGGCAGTGTGATTGTAACACTGTCTTTGGTCTGGTGTAGAATTCTCATGACAATAAAATGGTGATCACATGTCACGAGAAAAAAAAATCACTTATTTTTACGATTCCCGCGTAGAATGTGTTGAAGAAAACGAAGATGATAATGAATTAAATAATATTATTCATGAATACGTTATCCTGATTATGTTCGACGTATTGACAGTAATTCTCTTAGATTATTTTAATGGTACCCGGATATGCTCGTGACGGATGATTAACCCAATCAGTCGAGATCAGGACACGCGAGACGCAGCCTCGGGGAGTCTGATGATGTCCAAGGTCACGGAGACTCGAGCTTTAAGTCTCAAGTCACGACCTGTGTACCGTTGCAACTAAATTAGTAGGCAGGCAAAGAGAAAACTTTCTATTTCGTTTAATACTGTAGATTGGAAATTTATTTATTGACCAAGTGTGATATAATTACGTACAAAAAACGATGTAACTGTACACGTTATTTTAATAAAAAAGGTAATGCTATTAAAACATTATATTTCCTTAAGTATATAAAGGTTAAAGTACAGTTCCTAAACTAAGATCTCTAAGACGAATGTGTGTTAAATCTGTATATGAAATTAGTTAAAACGTACTATAACTAAAAAAAAACTTACCATCACGCCGTCTCCCCGGAGGGGTAGGCAGAAAGAATGGAACGCCACACTGTTCTGTCCTGACATACGTCTCTCGCTTCCTCTACATTCATACATCTTGTCATGCACGCACGTCGATTTTTCCGACTCCTCACGTGACCGACATTCAATATTTGATTGATTTGATCGTGCCACGTTTTCCTCGGCCTTCCTCTATTTCTAGCTCCGTTCACGCCGTTTACATATATACCTTCTTTACCATTCTGTCTTCACTCATTCTTTCCATGTGTCCAAACCATCTTAATGACCCTTTCCTTATTTTGTTCATAACACTTTCATTCGCACCACATTCACTTCTTATACTTGCATTTGTCACTCTATCATAAACAGATTTGCCACACATTCGTCTTAGAGATCTCATTTCTACTGCATTTATTCTACTTTCATCCTTCTTTTGCCAGTTCCATGCTTCACTTCCATACATAAGGGTCGGCACAAGAACACCATTGTGCACTGCCATCTTACCTTTTTTGGATAGGCTTTTGTTTGCGATGACAACTTTAAGTACTATTATTATAATTAAACATACCTACCAATCTTAGTTGAAAAACATCGTTTTATTGAATTATTATAAGTAATCCATTGTTTTGGCGGAAACATTTTGATATTTTAATATTATTCACTGTTAAATTAAAAAAAAACTGTTTTAATATCAAAAATTTAGTTTATTTTTTATAAAATCATCGCGACAGCTGTTTCGGTAACCGATATTACCATCGTCAGGTGTTACAATAAACTTGTAACACCTGACGATGGTCGCATCGGTTACCGAAACAGCTGTCGCGATTTTCTTGGTCTTTCAAGGCTTCTCTTTTCACTAAAACTTCTTGTATAATACATTTTAACCATTCTCCTCTCGTCCATTCATTCCATATCTCTATACCATCTCAGTGATACATTTTTATATGTACTTATAATGCAAACATCTACCTTATATTACTTCCTTATTTCGTTGTTTACCCACGCATTATTCTCTGTGTTCTACGGCTTTTAAACTAGTTTTATCCTTATTTTGCCAGTTAGAAGCTTCACTTCCACACGCAACGGTAGGCACTAGAACACCATTATGTACTGCCATATTTGCTGTAATAGCTTAAATACCAAAGTTAAAAGAAAAAATTTATAGTAAGATTCCCCAATGTCTGAAACGCAAAATGTATGATCAATGCGTACTCCCAGTACTGACATATGGAGCGGAAACGCTAACCCTCACCAAGTCGACCATAAGAAGACTCCGTGTAGCACAGAGGAAACACGAAAGAGCCATGCTACACGTAAGACTCTCAGACCGGATAAGAAATACTGAAATACGTAGAAGGTCGGGAGTAACAGATGTCGTCGCAAGGGTAGCGAAGCTTAAATGGTCATTTGCGGGACATGTTGCCAGATTGGTAGACGATAGATGGACCAGAAGGGTGGTAGAGTGGAGACCCCGCGAAGACAAACGTAACAAAGGGAGACCCCCCACACGATGGTCAGATGACGTTAGAAGAATTGCTGACGATTGGATGCAAAAGGCATAAGACAGGGATACGTGGAGAAGTATGTCCAGCAGGGGACGACAACGGCTGTCTAAGTAAAAGTAAAGTAAAGATAAAACACGAACATGTTTCATTATTAGAATTTAACTACCAAAAATGTATGTCACATCCGAAATCAAGTTTTAAAATTAATAGAACTATTATATACAAGCGGTATTGTGTTATGTCCCCTAAACCATCGTCCGGTATCGCTTATGCAATATAGAAATATCAGCATCACAAGTATTGCATATGATCGATGATAAATGTACCAGTTAAAAAACAACTAAAATTCTGATGCAACGGTGTCCTATTTAAAACAGAAAGATTAATCTTTGTATTATCACATATCAAACTATTAATTTTTCTCCTTATCATGTCATCTTCCATCTGCTCTAATTCCTATGTCTAGTATCTATCATAGTTCACATCATTCGACTCCTTTCACTTGAACATTTGTTCTTTCGACTTATTAAATTTGAGTTAACATACACGATATTCCAAAACAAATTAATTTATAACGATGTGTTAATACTCGCTTAACGGTGGTAAATTCACCTTTTACCCACGGTTCTAGACTTGAAACTTAAAATTTCGGACTTTGAAGTTTAAACAAATTATAAATTATTATTATTATTATTATTATTATTATTATTATTATTTTGTTGAATCGCTCTTTACATCATGACAAAATGATCCAAATCGATGTAAAGGGTATTATAGCTATCATAGTGATTCTCATGACACGTGATATGTAGCTCATCTATCACCATTTTATTGTCACCTGAATTCTACACCAGACCAAAGACAGTGTGACAATCACGCTGCCCTCGCCGGGAATCGAACCCGGAACCTTCAGGGTGGCAGTCAATGCACTTACTACTCAGCCACGAAGGTTGTATTCCCTTTACGGTGCTAAATTCATACATTACATTTCCCACACTATATTACATTTTACAAAAATGTGTTAATACTCGCTTTACGGTGCTAAATTTATCCTTTATCCATGGTGCTAGGCTTCGAAACTTGAAATTTTGGACTTCGAAATTTTACAATAATGGGTTAATACTCGCCTTATGGTGATTCACACTTTATCCACGGTGCCGGACTTTGAAACTTGAAATTTCGGACTTCATAATAAAAAAAGGGTTAACACTCGCTTTACGGTGCTAAATTTCACCGTTTACCCACGGTGCTGGGCTCAGAGTATTCAGTTTAAAATATGTGTTTTAAATAAATATAAAGCTACGGGATTAATATTTTCAAAAACTCATGGAAATTATTTTATCGCAAATCGAATGTCGAACAATATCATATAAAACATGTACAAGAAATTTACAAACGAAACGTATGCACATATGTTAAAAGCATGACAGTCGCGACAAGAATAAACTAGCGCGTCACTGGTTACTCAGTATTCACCAAGTGAAATAAAAATGAATCATTAACGATATTTGAAAAATAGTAATAAATAATTTATCCGCTAAGGGTAAAATCCAGTATTTGTCTACAAAAATTTGTAAACATTCAAAATGTTGTGAAAAATAGTAGAAAAAATTGCATTCTTATCCACTTATAATAATAATATGGTAACTTTTAAATCACCATTTTCTTGATGTAATCACCTCAAGAGTGCATTAAGACGAGTTTTAAATCTAATTTTTTTAAACTGTTAATGAATAAACTTTGTTTTTTGTATCACAATTTTACGCGACAGCTGTTTCATCAACCAATGTTGACACCATCAGGTGTTACAATGATGTCAACATTGATTGATGAAACAGCTGTCGCGTAAAATAAAATACAATTGTGATACAAAAAACAAAGTTTATTCATTAACAGTTTAAAATGTTAAGGTATCATAGTGTTTCGACAAAAACAATGGACTATTTAAATCTAAAAATGTATGCTGTATCTGATATTCGTAATCGGTTAGAAAATAATGTCATGAAATAAATATAAAATTGGTTATTAATTTGGGTATGAAAGATATTTACCATATCGAAAGGATCCTCCAAACATTAAAAATAATTAAACTACTAACTAACTCACTAACTAACCATCACGCCGTCTCCCCGAAGGGTTAGGCAGAAATAATGGACTGCCACACTTTTCTTTCCTGACATATTTCTCTCACTTCCTCAACATTCATACATCGTGTCATGCACGCGCGTCGATTTCTCTGACTCCTCACATGGCCGACATTAAATATTTGATTTATTTGATCGTGCCACGTTTTCCTCGGTCTTCCTCTATTTCTGGTTCCATTTACATCATTAATTTTTAATTTTTTTTACCATTCTTTCTTCATTAATTCTTTCCATATGTCCAAACCATCTTAATGATCCTTTCATTATTTTGTTCATGACACCATCATTCGCACCGCATTCACTTCTTATATTTTCATTCGACGCTCTATCATACACAGAGTATCCACACATTCGTCTCAGAGATCTCATTTCTACTGCATTTATTCTACTTTAATCCTTCTTTTGCCAGTTCCATGCTTCGCTTCCATACATAAGGGTCGGTAAAATATGTTATAATTAAACTAACGCTAGATTTAACATATTCAATTAAATTTTTATTTATTAAATTTAACAACAGTTTGTTTCGGAACAGCGTGTAACGAATTTGCAGCCATTTCACTCCGGTGACATTTGCACGATGCTCGACCTATCGAAACGTGCGTTGTTATATGTCAAACACGCTGCATAATAGTGCTTTCACAAGCAGTCTATTAAATATATTATTAGTGGGTAAGAACTCATTTTCGTGTCTTAATTGCTCTAATGATACACACATGAACTAATAAACACGTCCATCTCTATCGATACATCAATGACTTTCATATTTAGAGATGATTATTTATTACTGTATTTAACCTCATATTCCGGGGGAATGGTTAAGAAGACCAATTAGATGACCAAGGCTACGATGGGAGAAGTAAGTTGTCAAGTTGGAGGGTCGAAGCAGAGAACAGGAGAAGTTGGAAGCAAGGAACCTCCAGTTCAGGTTCAATATGGGCTGTAGGGCCATCGAAAAAATTCCGGAGATATGGAAGGTGCCCTGACGTGAAGTGTTACTGTAACTATAACACCCAGCACCCCTGGAAACGACAAAAAGTAGCTTTGCGCACACTTACTAATTTGGATATTTAAAAGTTTTATGAAGCTATATAATATTGCATGATGAAATTTCAAGAAAATAAATTAACAATTAAATATGTTTATAGTTCAAGAAACAATTAAAAAATAAGTTTAAATGATACGTTAGACTGATTTATTATTAAATCCCTTTTACTATCGAAAACCTCTCTATTCTAGAATATATTAATTGTTGAGGTTTTTGTTTTGTAAAACTCCATTATAATTATTATAATAATAAACGCGAATGTTTAATGGTTTTACTTTGTTTTTAATTCATATAATTTCTTATACAAATATCAGTTACAAATTTGTTTCGCCTTGCGAGGGCGTTTTATTATATTTTACGTGAATGAATTTTCGCCTGTCTAAGGCATTATGTGAATTACTTTTGCATGTCTAACGCCTTAGACAGGTGAAACACGTCATTCACATAAAATATAATAAAACTTCTAGAAAACAGACGTTTTCATTTGTATTAATTATTTAATATGGAGATTTATATCATTGTTCAATTGACAATTAAAACGCTTTAATAATCATTTATTTACCTATTAATATAGTCACGAAGATCATAGTCTTTGATATTTATCTTACGCTAATTCTAACACACAATTTAGCGTCATTAGATATTTTAATGAGCATCACATAACAGACAGGCGTTTTGAAATGATTAGATATGGCGAGATAATACAATTATTTTAATGTTACGACATGCACACATCGCTGTAAATCTAACTGTCTTTAGATAATAATGAAAATTAGTACTTAACCTTTAATATGCATTGTTTCTTCATTGGTCAATTTATATATTGAATACATGACTTGTACGGGGTGTCCTACAAAAGTAATTTTATTTAACATATAAGATTTATCTAAGGTGGCAGAACACAATAAAATTTTAGTATTTTCTTCGATGGCGCAACAGTCCAAATCGTACCTTGGCCTTCTTCAAATTTTGCCTCCAACTCCTCCTGTTCTCTTTCATCTTTAATTACGTACCCTCTCACCTCAGCTTAGGTCTTCTAATCCTTCTTCTACCCCTGATATGCCCAGTCATGATTATCTAAGATATCTTCGCATTTGGCATTATTTGTATTATACATGTCCAGGTCATCTGAGGAGTCATATTTGTGTTGATATACAAGGGGTTTAATGTTGTACGTTTCATCGTTTCGTCTTATGCGCCATTCTTTCTCTTTTTCTTCATCTTCTTTTTGTCCTGTCACACCTCCGTGGTGCATAAGGCCTTGAGGAACCTTCTCCACCCAACTCTATCTCATGGCTGATGCCTAACATTATCCCAAGTGAGGTCTGCTGCCTTAACCTCGTCCTGCAAGGCTCTTCTCCAGGTGGCTCTAGGCCTGCCTCGCTACCTCTTTCCCCCCATAGGGGAGCAGTCTAGTTCGCCTTGAGCGATGCAGGCTGGGTTCCGTCTCAGAGTGTGACCGATCCACTGCCATTTGCGTCTAGTGATTTGTTCTCTTATTGGCTTTTCGCCTGCCATGGTTCAGAGAACGGCTCTTTCTCTAGTTTTATTATGTTTTGAGTGACTTGTTTCGCTTTGTTAGAACATTATCAAATGTTAACTTGTAAAATATATTAAAACTTCTAGTAAGCAAATGTCATAATCAATCTGTTTCTTCAGCCTTCTTCTCTCCACTACTGGATCCCTTCCCTTCTGCATTCAGGTTGTCCCAGCTATTCGGGCAATGCCATCTGTCTATTTTCGTGGTCTCCTAATATCCTTTTTCTTTCTTTCTCCTTTTCATTATAATCAATATTCGATCCTTTATTTTGTAGTTTTACGTGATTAAAAAAAAGTTTAAACCGCGGGACACCCTGTAATACTAGCAGACGTGTATATTGTTTTCATTTTGAATATATTTGATTTTAGAAGTTAACGAGTACTTGACTAACTAATGAAGCATTGCGTAAATAAATAAGAGAATTCGCCTAAAGCTTGAGCAGGGAAATTTATTTATGGTGAAACATAATGTGTTACTTTCGTTTTCCTTAGAGCCGGGGACGGGGTCAAGACGTGGTAAAGGGGTCAACAAAAGATGCATGTTTCTAAGATCAGATTGTTTTATGGTGTTTTCACTTATTGAAAGCAACAGATGCTTCCAAGACTCGGTAAAGCTGCTTACTCATATATTTGATAGAGATATGAAATAATGTCCAAGCAAAGCGAAATATTTCACTCTCAAATAATATTCCATTAAAATGACGTAAACAGATCAAGAAATAAAGGAAGACCAAGAAAAACGTGGGATGATTAAATCAATCAAATCATAAATGTCGGCCCACGTCACCGATCTAATAATGTCCTAGCAAAGCGAACAATTTCACTACCACATAATTTTCTATTGAAATGATGTTTTTTATGTAAATTGAACAAGAAAAACAGGAAGACCGAGGAAAACGTGGCACCATCAAATCAATTAAATATTAAATGTAAGCCACGCGAGGAGTCTGAGAAATTGACGTACGTGCATGACACGAATGAATGTTAAGGAAAGGAGAGAGGTATGAACCCAATTACTGTATACAATTGAACTATTACTCTATATTGATTCTTATGACATGTGATAGGTAGCTAATCTAGCGCCATTTTACTGTCACGAGAATTCTACACCAGACCAAAGATAATGTGACAATCACACTGCCATCGGCGGAAATCGAACCCGGGACCTTCGGTATGGAAGTCAGAGCTCTTACCACTCGCCACGAAGGTCGACAATCTTAATGTTCTTTTCATTATTTTGTTCATAACATTTTCATTCGCACTGCATTCACTTCTTATATTTTCATTCGACACTATGTTACACAGATTTTCCAAACATTCGTCTAATATAATAGATCTAATTTTTACTGCATTTATTCTACTTTCATCCTTCTTTTGCCAGTACCATGCTTTGCTTTAATAAATAATAATTTATAATCAACAAAATGATAATAATAATATGATATATTAGACGCACCTTTATATAATATTAATACAGGTACTGTCGTATAAAATATGTCAAGTTCAAATAGTTTTACTGTCATTACAAGCAGAATTCAACGGTAATGCTTACATTGGCATTTCAATACGCATCATAATTACTAAGTTACAGGTGAATTTTTTAGGTATCCATCATCTCCATTGACGGGCGAACATTATAGGTTGGTTTTAAAAAATAAGCACAAAAAATGGATTAAAATTGATGGCTTATGAGTGATTATAATGTTATGCTTTTTACATTGAACTTTATCTGTGATGAGTCTGACAAGTATATAAGAAAATAAATATAATAGGAATTATAATATTTTAATTGATTTTACCCATTTAAATTGACCTTAACATTAAATTCTACCGTAGTGAAAGTGTTAAGGGCGACTATTTCATAATTTATTTTTAATTATTATAATAAAAGTTGCGTCAATTTATCGAAATTAATCATAAATATTTATTATAATAAAAGCGGGTAGTGGTTTAGGAGACAAAACGCTTGGTTCCTGGGGACTTGGGTTCAAACCTGGACACGACCAGATTTCTTCTTCATAATAATGACCTACTTTCTGCTCATTTTGAAGATTTGATTGATTAAAATGCTTGAAGCTGGGTGAATAAAAAATGTTTGTTGCTTAAACATTTATATAATATTCGATATAAAATATATAATAAAATGTATTTTTTCTAGTATAATAGTTTTATTAGATTTTACGGGAATGACATATATCATCTTGCTAAGGCATTCTCTAATACGTGATCATTCCCATAAGATATAATAAAACTTAGGGAAATTTTATCAAAAAAAAAGTTTTAATTTTGAATTTATTTTTCTCGACTTGTTTCAAAAGATATCATTCTCACACTGAATACCTTCTTCTTCGAATTCTAAGTATTTTGATTCCAACATAAATCAGAATTTTCAAATTCCGCAGTGTTGATGCCTTAAGTAAATAAAATATTTGATTTTAATTTGATGAAATACAATGTAAATTACTTTTCAAATATCTTTTATTAGTTATATCGATAGTTTTTAATATTTCGTTAATTTTCGATTTTTTTTTATTTTTTATAAGCCTTTGCACCATTACAGCACAATCTATGTAAGTCAATGCCTAAACTAAAATTGAACATAAAAGAAAATATAAATACAATAAAAATGGAAATATGAAAAGTACTTCAGTGTTGCCCTTATTAGATTGTACCTAAATTCGCTATAGTTGCATTTTAAGAGGTCTATCTCCAATGCCATTTCATTGAATTGTCTAAAATACAAGGTAATTGAGAAAAGAATACTTAGAATTATCCTGGGACCCAGACCTGGTGTTGCAGCGGGAACTTGGAGGCATAGGATCAACCAAGAGATCCGTACGATGACCCAGCAGCCCCTAATAACGGGTATCGTGAGAGCCGGTCGCCTAGCATGGATTGGGTACGTATGCCGAGCCGAAGAGACCAGAGCAATCAAGACCCTGTACGCGTCTAGACCGACTGGAGTAAGGAAGGCCTAGACAGCGCCTAATGGACAATGTTCTGGCTGATCTGGCTAGGTTGGGCGAATCGGACTGCTGGGAGCAAAAGGGGAGCTTGGCGAAAAATCATCAAGGAGGCTAAAACTCTTCAAGAGTTGCATGGCCATAGGAAGTAAGTGTGTAAGTTAGTATGTGCGGCAATTAATGGCATAAAATATGTTTCATTTTTCATTTGATAATGCAATAATAACATGAAATATTTAATGTTAAACTCTTATTTTAAACGTTAATTTCTATATATTTGATTTAATTCAGAGTTTTATATCATTGAATCATTGAATTACAATATTAATTACTGAAACATTTGAAATAAATTATTCATTTAATATGAGGATACCGCTTTCAAAATGACCCATTGAGGCTCCTTGAAACCGGTTATGGCCGAGAGGATCGTGAGCACCTGAGAATGGCCATTCGACAATCGGTGCATAAAGGTCAAAGTTGAATGCGATTCTAAACCGGTTGCGTTGGATAATCTTCATACTAATTATTACTTCTGTCCGTTTTAGTTAATAAAACTTGCTATGAGGATAATATACAAAGAATTATATTTAAGCTATTTCTAAGATCATTCACGTTTTCGTTTTGTTTTAGGAATCTTGTTTTATAATAGATAGGTATATTCGCTTTTATATTATGAAGGTTACGTGCTTACATTATATAACATACAATATTATTATTATCAATAATTATATTATTTATCAAAATAACACCATGAACTTTGATCAACAAACGAAATGGGTAAAATAAAGCCAATTCACAGAAATGGTTAATAAGTCCAGACTCTTTCATATATATTTAAGATTCATAAACTAATATATTTTCCACATAATTTTTTTTTTAAACTCTTTTCGTTTTTCTTAAAAATCTTTGTTCTATTAGTTTTAATCTTCTTTAACAAACATTTAGAAAATAGTTGCAGTCTTCATCTTCAATATGTATAAGCAACATAGAAACTCAAGGAATGCCCTCGCAAGGCGAGAATTTTTATTTTTGTATAAATAAAAATCCATATAAAACCGATAAAACAATCTCGTTTACATTATAATTTAACTCATTGAACGCTAAGGCAATAACACTGTGGAATTCCATACTTAGGAAATTGAAAATAACATATTTTAATCCACAAAATATTAAAAATATATATTTTTAAAAAACACAACATGTTTCGAGCGATACCTCCCATCTTCATTAAATTAAACAAACTTGAAAATATTTAAATCCTCAAGTCGGAAAAATTGGGTGAAAACATAATTAATAATCAGATTCCTCCTTTTACTCCTTTCTCCTTAAATACTTTGTCTACATTTAATCTCCCAAGCTCCCATTCCCAATCAAATGCAAATTAATCATTTATTAATTTCTATATAAACTATGTCTTTTCAAATGTATGTTTTTTCTAAAATACAAATTAATATTTTTTATATTATCTTCATGTTATTGTTTGATATTATTTATTAGTTCTTACTGATAAATAATTATTAGTACTTATAACAAATAGCCTAGGTTAATTTTAAATTTGAATTATTGTATCGAATTTTAAATGCGTTTTTATATTAGCCTTTCTTTGTTTTTAGTTTTTAGTTTTTTTTTTATATATTTTTACACCTGAAGATGGAGGTATTCTCCGAAACATGTCGTGTTTTTTTAAATTTTTTTTTAAATATATTGTGGATTAAACAAAGTTTTTTTAAATTTCCTTAGTACATTATAATTTAATAAATAATTTAACTGAATTGTTCTAGAATCAATAAATAAATATGATAGTGATAATCTTAAAATAAAAATTCGAGAGCGCTATATTCGAATTCACGAACCACTGACTAGGAAAGCGGTCTAATCCTATATAATTTAATGGTTTATTTTAAGTGTATCGTTTTAGATTCCCATACCATTTCCAATGTGTTTAAAAACTTATATAACAATGATCAATGTTTCATGTACTGAAGATGAAATAACGTCTGCCATATTCGCTCAGAGAATTATGCATATCCAATCCACTTCACATGTTATCCGAAATTGAATCGGTTCAAACAATGGCTGCAAAAAATGGCAGAATCGATTTCAACTCAATTATTCTTTGAGAGCAGTTTGAGCGATGTTACGAATCTCGGCCATTATAAATCATTAATATGTCAGGGCATGTGTAAACTTTATGGATTTTTCTATTGTGTGATGTTCTAAGACCATTTTTTATTTTGTTGTTTACTTTTGTTCCAAAGGAAAACAAACCTTACATAATCATTATGAATAAAAACGTCTATACCTGTACTTTATGGAACTGAAACATGTATTTTCCTTAAAATATAATTCAATATCACTACTCTTAAACATACGTTTTCTTTCCTATTAATTATTTAATATGGAATTTTTATGGCTACCAGTCCATCGAGAGAAGACGAGACATTCACTTGGGTGTTTGTTTTTTTCCACTGATAAGCAGATGTATACACAACTCAGAAATCCTGAGAGATGTAAGTCTGTTCATCAACCAACCTGCCGGTGGTTTTCCTGGTAGGTAGAGCAATATCTTTCGTATCACCTCGGAGTTTGACATATTTTGTGATAGTCTGGTTCACCTGAGGAAATACTGTCTTTATTATAATTGCACTTGTATATTCATTTGATTAATTTGTCATGTAGCTTATGTTTCTCGCTGTTTTTATTATTTTATTATGTATTACTTAATGTTGTAACTTGTATCTTTGGATATATTTAAATAATTATATGAAATAAAAATTAAATCTCGGATGATTTTCTCCATACTGACTCTCTTTTATAGATATCTTTATATCAGAGTGATCAAGGAAGACAGAACCGACAGCAGCCACAAATTAATGAAAAACTCATACGTACACATATACTGGACCTAGAACGGTGAAAGATATCACTTACCGAATATACGAACAAGACAGACAATGACATATCAAAAGACACAAGGAGTTTTACCTAACCTTTATTTATTTAAAAATATAGATGTATCCATAAAACCCAATTGCTTTTTTTTAATTAATAAAATATATTTTTTTAAATAAAATAACGAGCTATTATACTTCTCTCTAATTGTCTATTTTTGTTTGAATTGCAACTTTTTGATAGATACTTCAGGTCTTCGTGTGATGGGTATGTTTTTTTTTTTAATAGGACTAACATCAAGGATTTATATCAATGATATTACAATTTATTTTACAATCTTGAATGTGAGCAGAAAATAGCTCATTATTATGAAGAAAGAATCTGGTCGTGTCCAGGATTGAACCCATGTCGCCTGGATCAGGAGCCAAGCGTTCTATCCCCTAGACCACCTCCCGATTTTGTAAGCATATTCTCTGATATAACGAGTAATGCTTATAACGAGCAAATCAGTAGATTTCACCTTCCTCGTAATAACCAAGTTCGTCTGCATTTTCATACGAATTTCAAAACTATATCGTCTTTTTAAGTACGAGTAGCATATTCATATGAAATGTAATACTTTCCCACGTAAAAGTGGTGTTTACGAAGTTTAGATTAAAATAATTACCCGTGTTTGTGTGTCGCAAGATGGCAGACGGTTCCGAATGCGAATAAACCATTAATTAAATGCAATATCGAAGACACGACCTTTAGCTTGGTGAATTTTCCCTTTCGACACGACGCGTCGCTTGGATGCTGGGGACTCCAACTATGGCCAGGAGAAAGTAGCCATCTTCAGAGTATAAGATTTTTTTTCACAAGCATGAATGTTTGCATTAAATACTGCAAATAAGCGCGGTTTATTTATGTATGAGCACACGAATATGGAAATACGGGAAGTGGTCAAAGAACTTGGGTAATTTGTCATCTACGCGACATAACAAACAAGTAAACATTTATAAAGAAAAATATAAAATATCGTTACGTGAATTTGCTTTAAACGGGTTTGCATACTTTAATACTAATTCTGAAGTATTATGTCAAGAAGTTTTTTTTTAAATTAAATCTATTAACTTTAGATAGTCCATTGTTTTGACCAAAACTCTATGATGCCTTAACATTTTAAACTGTTAAATTAAATAACTTTGTTTTTGTATCACAATTATATTTTGTTTTACGCGACAGCTGTTTCATCAACCAATGTTGACATCATCAGGTGTTACAATAATATATCAAATGTCAAATTTTTGTGGTTTTTCGAATCTTTATGTGTATTTGTTCCTCTGTCAATTTGAATAATGTCTTTGATTTAATTTTGAAGTTCTTGCTGAAATTGAGTTAGGTACCTAAATATTTCAATTAAAATAACGGTTAGTTACTATATATAGACGCCACATTTTTCTATCCTGGCATGACTCTCCTACCGCTTCTACATTCACACATCTTGCCATGCAAGCTCGTCGATTGTTCCTACTTCAAACATGGCCGCCTTTCAGTAATTGATTAATTTGGTCATGCCATGTCTTCCTTGGCCTTCCTCAACTTCTTTTTCCATTCACACTACTTGTATATATATTTTTAACCACTCTTTCCTCATCCATTCGTTCCATATGTCCAAACCATCTTAGTGACCCTTTCTTGATTTTGTTTATCACGTATTCATCCGCTTAACATTACTTTCATACTTCATATTAGATATTCTATCATACATTGTTCTTCCGCACATTCTTCTTAGTGACCTCATCTCTACGGCATTTATCCTACTTTCATCCTTCTTCTGCCAACTCCAAGCTTCACTTCCATACATAAGAGACGGGACTAGATTTCATTCATATTTTCTATTTTGAACTATTCATCTTTGCACTACCAATAAATTTATTTAATAATTATCAGATGTATTACTTATTATATTTACCAATGGTAAACCTATTATAATTTGTGACGATCGTTATTAACGTAAATAAAAAATAAATAGAGATCTCAAGTTTCTTTCTTAACCCTTAACGTACCGTGTTCAAAACAAAACGCTCGCTCCCATGTGGTAAGTTCAGTTTACCGCTAACTTTATCTAAATATCAAGCATATGACTAGATGAATCAAAATTTAATTTATGTCATCTTGTAGGGAATTTCATTAGGAATAGATCGATATCTATAACATACATGGATTATTTGAAAAACATATCATTATTAATTTTTTTCTGGAACCATGCGATTTCTGATATGTAATGCGTCATAGCATACGGGCGACTGGACATACGGGTATATACTTGTCTTGCGGCCGGCGGCCGGCGGGGCGAAACTCTACGAGATTTTACGTATGATAAAGGCACCTAGGCAAAATGTATAGTACGTTCAAGACAACGAGTACGTATTAATATTTGTCCCTTTTGGTAAAGTGTTAATATTTTCACAGTTCTGATATTATTAAGTTGCATGCTGCGTTTTCATCCACAGTCTCTATTATTACGTATCTATTGAAAAGGCCAGACATATAATTTATAATACGTTCAAAACAGCGAGTAAGTATTTGTCACTTTTGATAAAGTTGTTAATATTAGCAAAACAAATTCTACCTTAACACGAATGAAGGTGAGGGCAGTCTTAGAAAAATTTTTTTTTTGGGATGAAGAAAGTAATTTTTTGCTTTTTTTTTTATTACGAAATATTGAGAACACTTCAATGGAGGATTACAATTTTTTTTATAATATAAGGGTCCATAGGTTTTCAGAAAATCAACTTTAAATTGGCAGTGGAAACTCAATTTACCACATGGCAACGCGACGGTTAACTACAAAAAATATCAGTTTTAATGTAATAACATAAATTTCAATTGAACGAAAGTTTTTGAATATTTATCTAATGGAAACATTTTCTTTTCCAATGGTCAGACAGTCAACATCTTTGACCCGTAAGAAAGTAGGTTCAATTTGCAAGGTGATATAAAGACGTCGGGGATCGGTTATCAATCACAGACTTACTATGAGTATGTGAAAATATAATGATACGTATGAATTGAGCACTCTCAATTATCACTAACACATCCATATTCAAATACTATAATATTATAATCGTACACTAATACATACGAATCTAATAATTTTTCACACATTTAAAAAAAATTTCGAATGCGTTCTAAATTTGAAGCAATGTTGTTATTTTAAAAATCTCTTCATGATAAGTAAAAAAATATGATATACGTGATATGGGGATTAACTGTTAAAATTACAACATTGTTATAATATTATAATTTTTTATTATACACTTTTTGAGAATATCGCGACAGCTGTTTCGAACAACTTTCTTTGTAAAACCTCACGATGCCAACGTCGGTTAGCGAAACAGCTGTTGCGACATCTTCAAAAAGTGTGTTATAAAATACGTGTGATTATATAACAGCGTTGTAAATTTATCAGATAATAATGTTTCGGCCAAAACAATGAACTACATATTTGATATTATTATTATTTTTATTTTGTTGAATCGCTCTTTACATCATGACAGCATGAGCCAAATCGATGTACCTAAAGGGTATTATAGCTATCATAGTGATTCTCGTGACATGTGATAGGTAGCTAATCTATCGCCATTTTGTTGTCACGTGAATTCTACACCAGATCAAAGACAGTGTGACAATCATGCTGCCCTCGCCGGGAATCGAACCCGGAACCTTCGGGGTGACAGTCAATGCATTTACCACTCGGCCACGAAGGTCCTCGTGATATGGGGATATTTATTTATGACTTTGAGGCTGTCGTGTCCAGACGAATTTTTTTTTACATTTTATAGCAATGTGTTTATAAAGCAATAGTTTTTAATTCCTTAAAATTGTTAACAATGTTTTTCTACATTTGCAACATATTGTGTTATCCCTATATACTTAATAGGTAGCATAGCATTTATAAATAACTAACAAACGAACCATTTCTCCGGAGGGGTAGGCAGAGAGGATGGACCGCCAGACTGCTCTATCCTGACATACCTCTCGAGCTTCTTCTATTTTCATACATCGTAACATGCAGATTCATCGATTTTTGTGTGTGATAACTTTTTAATAATTGATTATTTCATAAAAACTAGATTATTAATTTCCATATTTTTCGAAGATACAGCTTCGTCATCGGAGAACGAATTTAAATAAACATAAATATTTTTCTTTGGAATAATACATTGTAAGAGCTATAAATTAAATAAAAAAAGCTCTTAAAATCTTCGTCGTTGTCTTGATCTGTTGTGGATATTTTATTTCGATATTTTTATTAATATTTTTTTTCATTTTCAAAATAAGAATTTTCACCACAAAAGGAAATGTTACATATTTATTATGAAAATTGTTTTTTGTGTTATCAAAAAAAAAAAAAAATTAAATATCTAGCTGAATTGTATTGTAATGGGGTTTAGAGGTTAACCCCTTCACAATGAGGATATCATAAATAATTATTTCAATTAAACTCTCGATGTAATAACCATCTGTCACGCATTGTATAAGGAACAATAAATTTACGTTATTAACAAAGCTCTCATTGGCTCTCTTAAGAAAGTGAATAATGAACTGTGAATTTGGGTATATTATTATAACAAAGTAGATTGATGTGAATTGAAATTATGAATGAGTTTTAATAACGATGTGTAATTTGAGTTAAGTATGTGAAATTATAATATATAATGAATCCATTTTTTTTCTGACATACTTAATTTCAACATATGTTGAATGATTCAGATTTATTGTGGAACCAGAAGATTCGTCCCCTGCCAACACCTCGTCGACCCCCTATTTTACCCTCAATGATAAGGTGCATCAATACACACTTTTCTCTGACGAATTTTTATGAATTAAAATACTGTTTATCCACTTTTGAGTTTATTTTTCTCGACATGTTTCGAAAGCTTACATCTTCATAATCGGGAGAACGATATAAACTAACCAAATTATTACAAACTGAGTGCAAGAACCTAGAATAGAAGAATCTTCAGGTGTAAAAATATAATAAAAACTAAACAAAGAAATACTAATATAAAAACGCATTTTAAATTCGATACAAAAATTCTAATTTAAAAATTAACCTGGGCTATTTATTATATCTAAGCACTACCATATAACTTAACAGTAAGAACTAATAAATAATATTAAATAATTATAATACATGATGATATTATAAAAAATATATAAAAATGTAATTTCGAAAAAACATACATTTGAAAAGACGTAATTTATATAGAAATTAATTAATGATGAATTTGCCTTTGATTGGGAATGGGAGCTTGGGAGATTAAATGTAGACAAAGTATTTAAGGAGAAAGGAGTAAAAGGAGGAATCTGATTATTAATTATGTTTTTACCCAATTTCACCGACTTGAGAATTTCAAAATTTTCAAGTTTGTTTAATTTATTGCTATTGTTAACTGTGTGTAGAAATTTTGTGTCATTTTTATCGAAACTATGGTCAAATTCAATACAATAGTTTTTAATAATTAGTGGATTAAACAAAGTTATTTTCAATTTTCTAAGTAATTACTGTGGAATTCCACAGTGTTAATGCCTTAGCATTCAATAAGTTCAGTTTATATCTTTTTTCCAATGTTGAAGGTGTAAAGCCCTCGAAACATGTAGAGAAAAATAAACTTAAGTGGAAAAAAACAGTGTAACATTAACTAAGGTATGTTCATAATTCTTAGACGGCGTGATAGTTAGTCAATTAAATCTTGTTATTATTTGATTGGATCATCATGAAATGGATAACGGATAAATATTTCAATATTAAATATGTATTTTGTAACCTGCGAAGATATAAGTCAATCAAACGTGATCTATTATACTTTTCGACCTTTAGGCGCATATTTCACATATCGATAAGCATGACTTAACATCTGACATAATGTTTCTCGGTAAAGCAGTGATTCACAAAAGAAATTCCATATATAAAACCTGATCGCAGTTTTGCGAAACAGCGTAAGTAAACCATCTCGTGTGCACGGCGGATCAAAAGGAAACTCTTGGCCAACTGGAGATGACCAGGTTATTAATTCTTCGGATCTTATCTGCGGGACATGACGTGCTTTCGTTTAACAAATTGTTTAGTATCTCTATTGGCAATCCATTTGAAATAAAAATATTAAACTCTGCTACACGAAAAACAATATACAATATTAATACGTCAACAGGGATAATGTCAGGTAATAACTACATATTTATTACTTAATGCCGAAAAATTGTTTGTTATGATTCCAGACCTTTGAAGCTCAAATATGTATTAATGGATGGAAAAATCAAAGGGGGAGGCCAACATATAATAAATAACATATTATATTTAAATTCAGTAATATAATAGCAGGGGTTCAAAAGGGTAGTAGGACTACGATGGGGTATGTTTTGCTGGGAAGTATGCCTCTACAAAATTAGGATAATTGCAATTTTATGGTGTAAGTAAATTTTATATAGTGAGTTATATTCCACTTTTTCTTCTTGTTCGAACGGTTTCAGCAGCTCGTTGCCAACTTCTGGTGTCAATATGACATCAAGATGGGGAAACTGATCAGAACTAGAAGAAGATTAATATAAGTTTTTATGCTGCGGTAGTCGGGAGGAGTCACATTGAAAAACAAGGTGCGCAACGAATATGTGAGGGGAAGTTTCAAGGTAGCCCCTATAAAACAAAAGTTGTCAGGAACAAGGGTCTGGTGGTATGGTCATGTGATGAGGAGACCTCACGACCATGTCGTGAAAAAGTGTATTTCCGTGACTAGTAGGAGAGGGAGAGGAAGACCTCAAACTACCTGGCTGACGAACGTGCAGAGGATATGAAGGCCCAGACCTTAAGGAGGAAGCTGCTTACGAAAGAAATACCTGGCGCCAAATGATAAGAAAATCCGACCACGAGTAACAGGAAGAGGCGAGGAGAAAGCAGATGAAAGGAAGTATTCAAGAGAACAGAGAGAATTGGAGGCATTTTGTTTTAACCACGGGAAGCTCCATAGAACACGACCCTTAGCAATGAGGACAAAAAACTAGAAGAAGAAGCATTTTTTTAAATTTTGATGAAGCTATTTTTAAAGGAATGACGCAATAGTGACATATTAAGACAATACAAAACAGCGAGCAGCGCTACCGTTGGGAAGAAGCGCACGGTGGATCCGAAAAGGAAATTTAATGGCGATAAACGTACCCAACTTACTCTCTGACGTAACGCCAGATTTTCCCACGGAAAGTAATGAAGTGTTATTACACTGGGTTTTGATTATGCCCAGCGAGCGGGCGTGCTGGATGTACCGAAAGTGATTTATTTGAACACTTTTTTGTGCATGTTATGTGTGGACGGCCCGTTTCGTGTATTACCCTAATCGTAAAACAAAACTTTACGAAATGTCGGCCAAGCTGAAAACAACGCATGATCTATTTTTTGGTAATTTTAATAATATATTCATTGAAAATAGTTCTATTAGTAAATAAATCTATGCAAATAATTTTAAATACATTTTCAGCTAACAATTAATTAAAAGATTACTCTGTGTATGATAGAGTGTCGAATAAAAATATAAGAAGTGAATGCGGTACGAATGATGGTGTAATGAACAAAATAATGAAAGGATCATTAAGATAGTTTGGACATATGGAAACAATAAATGAAGAAAGAATGGTAAAAAATTATATGTTAACGATGTAAATGAAACCAGAAATAGAAGTAGACCGAGGAAAACGTGGCACGATCAAATAAATCAAATATTGAATGTCAGCCATATGAGGAATCAGCGAAATCGAATATAAATGTTGAGGAAGCGAGAGAAATATGTCAGGAAAGAAAAGTGTGGCAGTCCATTATTTCTGCCTACCCCTTCGGGGAGACGTCGTGATGGTTAGTTAGTTAGTTAGTTAATTATTTAATTAAAAAAAACACAAAAAAATAACTTCTACTTTATTTTTACACCACTTTATTTTGGTTTCAAAATCAAGCTATTCAAAAACAACGTTTTTTTGTAACCGGGACGAAGCTTCAACGGGATCGAAACCGGTTGGCTCGATATTATTCTTCTTATTTTAATAGATTTGACGATCTTTGACATAGAAATCATGTCCTTTGGGATGATGAGGTCCAGTTGTCCCTCCATCTTTTAGACGGTCTTCCAGGTGGGCGGTGTTCGAAGGAAATTTCATAAACGGCTGTATATGCGAGTCTGTCACTATTCATTACTACATAGTCCCTCCAGTATCTTCTTCTGTATCTACTCCACAGAACAACATCTTCTATTTCGCTAGTTTTTCTTATGTCTGCGTCGGGGACACGATCTCGGAGAGTTTTTCCAGTTGATTTTAGGACCTTCATTGCAGATGTTCTTAGTAGTCTCTTGGTTCGCACATGTCTTATAAATTCTGACCTTGTGTCGGTACGCATGTGCTTGTTCTTCCAGACAAGATTCTTCAGACACACAGACACGGCAGAGGCTTTACTGTCTTGTTCTGGTACTTCGGTATAAAGGTCCCAAATATCTGAAACTAATTACTTGCTCCACAGGTATATCATTAACATTAAGCTTACATTTTGTAGGTTGTCTAAATATAGTGAGACTTTTTATTTTGCTGACTAAATACACACCAAAAATGTAATTCGCAACTATAATCTATGTTTGACCACATAGTAATTTTCTAAAGCACCCAATTAATTTAAATTACTCAAACGTCAAACGCTTATATCTGGCTGTCCTAACAACGTGTTAATGGGTGCATTAAATTTGCAACTCGATATTAAACAAGATTGTGTAATTTGAATTATTAACGTAATTATCCAAATGTGGAGAATGACATTCGACCTTTGAATTTAAACAAATGACCATTTAATATTTTTATCCACAGATCAACCGCAACAAAAACTATTGTTTACACCGTAATTATTGTATTAAATTAATTAAATGTGATTTATCTTATTCATTAAGTGCATACAAAGCGATTCTTAAGTAAGAACCTATTTAATTTTTTTTATATATATCAACACTTCAGGGCCATAAGCATGGTCAACATAAGTTTGAACCTAGAATTATTTTTTAGCGCTTGATGTCTTCTTCTTCTTCTTCTTCTGCTTTATTTAGGACTGTGTCCTGTTATTTCTCGGAGCCTGTTCCTGGGATACAGATGTCCAACTGTCTTTAGGTGGTCTTCCTGTCGATCGATTTCCTGTTGGTACTTTATTTGCGGCTATATTGATCACTCTTTCAGAACATGCTCTTTCCACATGTGGCGTCTTCTCAGTCTTCCCCATGACGCACGACATCTTCTACATTGTAGATCTTTCTTATTTCAGAATTTCTTATTCTGTCTCGGAGTGTCGTTACCGCAACGGATCGGAGAGTCTTCATTTCTGTGGTTCTTAGGAGACTTTTTGTTCTGATGGTGTCAGCTCTCGTTTCTATTCCATATGTCATTATAGGACGTACGCATGTATTGTAGATTCGAATTTTGCTCTCCTTTAGTATATTTTCATTTTTCCAAACAGCATTCGTCAAGCAGCCAGCCACAACGGCGGCCCTGTTTGCTGACTTGACAAACAGGGCGCTTCATGTGAATTTTATAAATTCGAAAACAGTATTATTTTCTTTCAAATAATTTAATGAAAACATTGTTAATTTTTTGGACTTTTCATAAACATGTTTCGGGATACAGAAGCTTTCGTCAGTATATAAATTTCTACAGACTATGGAAGTGTATTGATGTATGGAAATGAAGCATAAAACTGGTAAAATAATGATGAAATAAGAATAAATGTCGTAGAAATGAGATATCTAAGAAAAATGCCTGGAAAATCTGTATTTGATAGATTATCAAATGGAAATATAAGAAGTGACTGCAGTGCGAATAATCAAAAGTGTTATGTATAAAATTTATTTAACAGTCATTAAGATGAAATGTTTGTATGAAGCATTCACTTTGTGGTAAGACATTTAATTTATTTTTATTATTTGTATTTAAAATAAAATTAAATAAAAACATTGCACTTTGTTATTACGAGGCCCTGAGGAAGCTTGGGTACAAGCAAAACTAGTCGGCAATTAAAATAACCGCATAGTGGTGAAAAACAAAGTGCAGTGTTTTTATTTTGTCATTAAGATGGTTTGGACCCATGAAAATAATGAATGAAGAAATAATGATAAAGAATGTGTATGTTCACTATGTAAATGGAAAAGGAAACAAAGGAAGACCGAGAAAAACGTGGGACGTGGCACTGGAGTGTTGAGGAAGCGAGAGAAATATGTCAGGAAAGAAAATTGTGGCAGTCCATTCTTTCTGCCAACCCCTTCGGGGAGACGGCGTGATGGTAAGTTAGTTAGTTAGTAGAATGATAAATTATATCTATTTTTTTATTACTATTCAAACGTTGGTAGTCACATACGGGGTGATACGTGTTAATGTATAGTTAAAATAATATTATTTTGTTCCAAATTAGACGCTTAAGTCCACTCTTGTATGATACATTACTGCGGATATACAGAATTATAAAAGATTTTGTGTTTAAAGCGTTACGCATTCGGACATTTTAAATTTTGTAATGAGAACAAAAAGTGACGGTTTACGTAACATCTGAAAAACTAATCTGTGTCTGTTGTAACACTAAAAAATTATAACAAATAACTGTAATTTCTCTTGTTAATAATTCATTTACTCACTGGGTATTTATTTAAACCCATTTATGAATTGTAACATTCTTAAGATAATCAAATGACTTTACTGAAATCTCTTGATGGAAGTTCATTTTAAATAATAATAAAATAAAACGATGTTTTTTTTAACTACTTCCACTTTTGTCTTTATTTCGACAGCGTCGTTGACCAGTCTGTCGATGCCAGCGATCCTGGCGAAACTGGTCGCTGTCGAAATACTTACAAAAGTGGAAGTAGTTAAGAAAACATCGTTTTATTGAATCATTATGTAATATTCTTAGATAATATATCATTTTGCCGGAAACACTTAGATCCTTTAACATAAATAACCTTTAAATTTGGAACACTGTTATAATATCACAATTTATTTATAACCCTGAGCTATTGGAAACAACATAAAGGTGATCAAACTTCTGCCGTAATGACAAAATAAAGAGAAAAAGAAGGATTTGCCATTAATACAAAAAAGAACCCCCTGATCAATAATATATATATTAATAAAACTAACTAACCATCACATCGTCCCCCCTAAGGGGTAGGCAGAAAGAATAGACTGCCACACTTTCCTTTCCTGACACATTTCTCTCGCTTCCTCAACATTCATACATCGTGCATGCGCAGGCGTCGATTTCTGACTCGTCACATGGCCGACATTCAATATTTGATTTATTTGATCGTGCCACGTTTTCCTCGGTTTTCCTCTATTTCTTGTTCTATTTACATCGTAAACATATTACTCTCTTTATCATTCTTTCTTTTCATGTGTCCGAACCATCTTATGACACTTTCATTGCGTTTTCATTACACTTTCATTATACTTTTATTACAATTTTATTACACTTTATTACACTTTTATTACACTTTCATTACACTCGCATTACACTTTCATTACAATTTCATTACAATTTCATTACACTTACATTACACTTACATTACACTTACATTACACTTTCAATACACTTTCATTACACTTTCATTCGCACTACATTCCCTTCTTTAATTTGCATTTGACACTATATCATATCCGGATTTACCGAACATGCTTCTAAGAGATGTCATTTTTATGGTATTTGTTCTACTTTCATCTTTCTATTGCCAGTTCCATGGTTTACTTCCATACATTAGAGGCGTTATAAGAATACCATTGTGTACTACCATCTTAACTTTTTGCATAGGATTTTGTTTGTGATGACAAGTGCACCATTTACGTAGTTGCCTACGTGTTCATATAATTAAATAATTAACAAAAAAATAAAATTCAATAATTTAATATTTTATAACGAGTCTTGTATAAGATAAAAAAATCGTAAATCTAGTCTTGAAACTTCATACAACTTTTGACATAGCTACATTATTTAAAATATTTCAAGAATCGTATTGCGAATCACCGTATATCGGAGTAATGATTAATTTCTGTACACCATCTATAACCTCTCGTTTTTGAAGATTTATGCAGTAATTATAAGATCATTTTAAACATCACCTCCATCACTCAGCGTATCATCACTTTTTGTACCAACACCGTTTCATGCACTCACTTTCATTTCTGGTTGTTTTTTTAGTAATTTTAGATATCGCAATTAGACGGTTTGAAGTAGCCCTCATCATCAACTAAATTAGTACTCATATAAAGCGTAAACGTTTAAACACTGGCGTAGCATACACTATAATATGAAATCAAATCAAATCAGTTTATTAACTTAATATACATTACAAACAGCAAAATGTTTAAGGCATCTATTGAGTACAGGTAAATATTATAAAAATACAACATAATACCAGGAACGCATTAGAGATGGTTCGACATTAGGAAGACAAGATACTTTCTAAAGTCAAGAGTATTTGTCCTCTGAACGTACCTTCACTAATATAACTGATAATTGCATAGATTTTCACGGCTGGTAGCCGTAGAATCGCTCTTTACATCATTAAAGCGCAAACCAAATCGAAGTAAAAGGTATAAGCTATCATATTGATTCTCGTGACATGTGATTGGTAGCTAATATATCGCCAATCTACACCAGACAATGTTGATAGTCATACTGCCATCGCTGGGAAGCGAATCCGGGACCTTCAGTGTGGCAGTCAAAGCGCTTAACATTCGGCCACTTATTTTGTTACCAGCACCAATCCTTCTTTCGTTAAAAAAAAATATTTTATGAAATTTCATGGTGGGAGTTCATTGTAAATAATAATAAAAAAACTTTTTATAATGTATATTTAGTTAAAATCCACCAATGTTTGTGTCTTCGACCGGTTTCGGCAGCTCGCTGCTATCTATTGGGAAGATAGCCATTTACCAGAAGATGGCAGCAAGCTGCCGAAACCCGTCGAAGACACAAAAATTAGTGGATTTTAACTAAATATACACTTTAAAAAGATTTTTTACTATTTTTATATAAACTTATTGAACGCTAAGGAATTAACACTGTGGAATATAATTTCAATATACTCGGGAAATTCAATAATACATTGTTTAATCTACAAAATATTAAAAAACACGACATGTTTCGGAGGATACCTCTATCTTCGGGTGTAAAAATATAAAAATGTAAAACGTTAATATATAAATGATTAAATTTTTACACCTGAAGATGGAGGTATCCTCTGAAACAAAACGTGTTTTTAAATATTTTTTTAAAACTTTGTGGATTGAATAATTATTTTTTCAATTTCTTAATTTTTTATGTATTTTCATTATTCTTTGCATTTATTTGTGTTTAGGTATTTAGGCTGTGTATTTAGGCAGCATGTTCACAGTAGATGGCCGAACGGATAGTGACGTCGAAAGAAGGGTTGGTGCGGGTAACGATGTGAATGGAGCTTAAAGAATAGTTATTGGTAACAAGAATTTATCAATGAAAGCGAAAACGGCCTGGAGTTCGACGAGTTCTGGTCCCATCCCAAATTAAATGCGGTAGAGTTGAGGTCCCTAAGACGTATGTGTGGTAGAACAATACACGATAGAATCTCAAATGCTGATACAAGAAAGGAATGTAGAGCGGAAGAAGGTATTATAAAAAATGGTTTAGAATGTATACGTTAATGATGTAAATGGAGTACGGAGTCGAGGCAGACCGAGGAAAACATGGCATGACCAAATTAATCAGATTTTAAAGTTTGGTCATGTTAGAAGTCGGAGAAATCGACATGCGTGTATGACTCGCTGTATGAATGTGGAGATAGCTAGAAAGATAGAGTAGTGTGGCGGTCCATTTTCTCTGCCTAACGCTGCGGGGAAACGGCGTGACGGTTTGTTTGTTTGTTCATTATTTTTCTTTAGTTGGCTTTCTCGATTAATCCGACTCGTGTAAACATGCTTTCCAGATAAATAAATTCGGTAACTCGCTCCAGTAGAACACATTTAAAGTTTAAAATAAGAACGTTTATTCTACCAGTGCAAAGTTGACTAAGTAGGTCAATAGCCTATAGCCAGACCAGTAAATCTCGGGTCGGATAACCGGTACACAGGTCAGTGTGTGGCTCATCTCGCTTACCTCGACTCACCTCCGTACCCATTACAGTTACGGAGGATACAGTCTTAGTATCGTGAACGGTGGAAACTTTTACTTTTATTGGTGGCACTTAGCAGGAAGTTTCAGACACGAGTCTTCGCTCTTCCACGAGTCGTGGGTGGTCAAAAGGTCACCACCGTTCGTGGAGTTTATTAAATCGAAATTTTTATAAAATGTGTGTGATGGTATAAAATGTGACTATCGGCGAAATGGGCCTCAAATTTCGTTATGATTTAGTGATATAATCAAAGATAAATTTCGTGTTGAATCTTGTCGTGGAATACTGTATATTAACACATTGCGTGCGGGAAACGTAAAAATACGTAACACTGGATATGTCTATTATAAAAACCAAATATAACCAAACGCAGAGCTAAAAAGAAGAATTGGACTAAGTTGGGCAGCTTTCGGAAACATGAGTTACATCCTTAAAAACTGGAAAATACCGATCAACCTGAAACGAAAAGTCTATGAAGCCTGCGTTCTGCCAGTTGGTACTTATGGTCTTGAAACTATTACATTGTCCAAACGAAGTGCCGAGAAACTACGAGTAACCCAAAGAGCCATGGAAAGAGCCATGCTAGGAATAAGCCTAAGAGACAGAGTCAGAAACGATACGGTGAGAGAAAAAACAAATGTCACTGACATCATCCACCGGGCGGTGACTCTAAAATGGCAATGGGCAGGTCACGTAGCCAGAAGCTCAGATGAAAAGTGGACAAAAAGACTGTTGACTTCGTCTTTTATAATTGATGCCAACTATACCCCTTCATCGGGACAGTATAACAAGAGTTGTTTCCCACCAGGACAGTAAAATAACAGTTGTTACCCATCAGGGCAGTATAACAACAGTTGTTACCCATCAGGGCTGTATAACAACTATTGTAATATTGCCCTGGTATAAAGGTATAGTTGGCATTAATTATTATAACCATACTATGGTTAAATACAAAGTGTCTTCTATATACGCCATACTTTGTGTTGTTATGTTGATTTATTTCTATTTTTCTATTGTATACACTTTGTATATACAACAATTATATTAAAAATAAAATTATATATACATGTTTCGAACAAACAGTCCTTCTTCAGTAAAGATACAGTTTACATGATCTGAAATTCAGCTGAAAATTCAGATCATTCTGAAATTCAGATCATATAAACAGCAAGAATTTTTAAATATTTTTATAAATATGTATCTTTACTGAAGAAGGACTGTTTATCCGAAACATGTCTATATATAATAATTTTATTTTTTAATATAAGTGTTGTATATACAAAGTGTATAAAAAAGAAAAATATAAATAAATACAAAGTGTTTTATTATTTTATATCTATAGTTTAAAATGTCTAACTACAAAGTGAGTGCCGAGAATAGGACAATTTAATAATTATTTTATAAAATCACACAAATGTTGTTTCCTTTTGCATACATGTATCATATACGTTCAGCAGATTGAGTTGTAAATATTAAGTCTGAGATATTAAATCATTTCATATTACACATTCTACTTCTATTTTTAAAATGAATAGATAATAAACAAAATTCTTAAATGTAATAATAATTCCAGATTACGCACGATTTCGTCAATACAATGTAATGCATTTGCATACGTTTATACACTCTTTGCTTCTCGATAAAGGATGGCTCAGAGGTGACAGGCGGTCTTACATAAGAACAATCTTACTGTCATTACGTCGGCTTCGTTTATTGTTTTCGCTCGTCGTGTTATTATGAGATGATTTCTCTGCTATTTTACACTTGCATCCATTGAGCACAATATGTGATACGACAATAACGCATAAATAATACGAAATGGCGTTTGTAACAGCAGTGGTTTCAAACCACAAGCATTAAATGTTATGCTTTTACTATAAACTCTTAGAAAACATTGCAGTAAAGATGTTTAAACTAAAAATATAATAAAGGCGTTACTCTAAAGATGTTTGAATGTCCCTGAATAAATATAACTCGATCCCAAAACAGAAATCGAGATCTCGAAAAGCTGACTTCATAATAAAACATCATCTCATCGTCAAAGTGTAGGAGGTTAAATATATCAAGGAATAACGATTTTCTTAATATTAAAATATTGTTTATACCTTTGAAAAAGTGGAAAAAAGTGTTTAAATTCATAACAAAAATCGTCACTATAGAATTATACAGTGTACCTTAATTTTTACCAAAAATTTATCAGGAATAATTAAAAAACAAAATATCAAATATCAAGATGAACTATTGAACGTCGGCTATGGAAGGAGTCGGAGAAATTGACGTGCGTGTATGAAACGATGTTTGAATGTTAAGGAAACGAGAGGAGTATGTCAGGAAATAAACAGTATGGTCATCTATTATTTCTACATATCCCTTCGGAGAGACGACGTGATGATCTATTAGTTAGTTAGTTAAATATGAACATATTTTTTAGTATCGATTTAAGTGGTGGTCAAGGGGACAGAAAGCTAGGCTCCTGATCCAGCGGAATTGGGTTCGAGCCCGGACACGACTCGATTCCTTCTTCATGACAATGAGCTATTTTCTGCTCATATTGAAGATTGTAAAATTAATTCTAATACCATTTATTAAAATCATTGCGGTTTGTCTCATTTAAAAAAAATACTTGTATGCATATATACGAGTATATAATGCATTATAAATAACGTTCTTCATTGGCCATTGACATTAAAAACAAAAATTCAAAATTCGTTCTAAAATTCTTTTCAAGTTTCATTTTCTTTCAACCAATGGGAAAGGAAAAGTGTTAAACAGATTCGAACACAGCATTCCGTATTCAAATTTTAAATGTGCTGAATGCAGAGACACGTAGAGAGCGAAAGTGGTTATAATCTTATTAGCGGATCTATGAAATGGGAAGATCAATGTTGCCAATATTGTTGACACAGGAATTTAGGACGTGTTGACTTTTTAGTATGATGCAAATTTCCTTAACAAGTTAATATTATGTTTTTAAAATAGCTTCTCTCCGCACGCTTTTGACATTTAAATAATTATAATTATCTTTTGGAAAAAGTGCATATACTTAACGGTTGTAAACAAACAGTAATATTTATTTAGCTTATTTAAATAAAAATAATTTGAATGTGTGAGTATTTGATAAAAAAAGATGAGTATGACACAAAAACTGTTTGCTATGTATCTGAATTCGTTTAAACTAAATATTTATTATATGTCTTTTTTCTTTTTTATATACTTTGTATATACTCGTACAACACCAACTTAAAAAAAATTATTACATACATATCAGACATGTTTCGGACAACCGGTCCTTCCTCAGTAAAATTATAAAGATAAATATTTAAAATATTTATAACTAACTAACTAACCATCACGCTGTCTTTCCGGAGGGGTAGGTAGAAAGAATGGACTGCCACAATTTTCTTTCCTGACATATAACTCTCGTTTCCTCAACATTCATAAATCGTGTCCTGCACGCGCGTCGATTTCTCTGACTCCTCACATGGCCGACATTCAATATTTAATTTATTTGGTCATGCCACGTTTTCCTCGGTCTTCCTCTTTTTCTGGTTCCATTTACATCGTTAAAATATAATTTTGTTACCATTATTTTTTCCTTCATTCACTTTCGCATTCACTTCTAATATTTTCATTCGACACTCTATCATACACAGAGTACCCACACATTCTAAGAGATCTCATTTCTACTGCATTTATTCTACTTTCAACCTTCTTTTGCTTGTTCCACAACATCATTGTGCACTGCCATTCTAGCTTTTTTGGATAGGTTTTTGTTTGCGATGACAGCTTTAAGTGCACCATTCACTTCATTGCCTGCCCCAAACCTTCTTTCAATATCCCTCTCTACTCGCCCATCCCTTGTAAACATACTACCTAAATACACGAACCCATCTACTTGCTCTAAATTTTCACCATTCACGCGAATGTTGCAGGCTGTCATGATTTAAAATATTTATTATCTTAAAAAATATGCATGCACTCAAAATATCCTTGAAATGATATAATTTTTTTTTTTATATAGGTAGTTCCATCTATCTTTCTTGTATGCACTTGTCCTGTGTTATCATTCCTTCAACTAGCTAACTAGTCATCACACCATTTTACCCAAAGGATAGGAAGAAATAATAGACCGCCACACTATTCTTTCTTGACATACATCTTTGAATTCCTTAATTTTCATGGACCGCCACAACGTTATTTTCTGACACACTCGTAAACCTTTCTATTCCTAAATATTCATACTCAGATTTTATCGTGCCAAGTTATTCACAGTTTTCCTCTGTTTCTTATTCCATTTACACCGTTATTATATACTCACTTCTTTCAAAAATTTAAATGAAAAAAGCTTTCAAAATCAATAAAATATAACTTGGGGCATCTCTACAAATGCTTTGTGTAATTAATTGTTATTCTGTGTAGATTAGGAGATATTTATTCTCCAGCTGTAATGCAGTTGATCAGATAAGCGAACCAAAGCTGATATTAAACAGACACATGACAAAATCGCGCTTCAAATGCAAGTTTTCAACATTCTAATTATCGGAAAAACACACTGTTTTTTCACACAGTATACAAGTTCGTAAGCATGCAACCGATAAATACCTCAGTAATCGAGGTAAATAGCGATAACCACATTTATCATATAAAAGTACGAATGTGTAAAAAAATATATCTAAAGTCACATTTTTAACTCAAACAATAAACTAATTTATAAACAACTTAATATCCGAATTATGGCCTTTCGATCTTTGCTTAGATGTTTCATAATATGTTTTTATCAGTTAAGGAAGCTAATAATAAAATATAAGTACACGTTTTAAATCAAACTTCGGACTAGATAATATATTCAACATTCTAATACACTCATTGGAACTCAATAAATAGATTTTTTATTTCTTAAACAACGATGTAAAACTCCAAAATAAATATTATGTGTAAATAAAAACGTCCCGTTTCTAGAAATTATATTGTATAATATTTTATTGGAATAATATGTTTCACCGTGCTAAGGCATTATAAAATTTCAAATGTAGTATGACACCTCAAATATTATAATTTTTATACAATTATATTAATTATTCAAGATGTAAATAGTATTTGTTAATTATTGCAAATGAAAACGTCTGTTTTCTAGAAGTTTTATTACAATTTATTGAAATGACGTGTTTTGCCTTTGGAAGGCTAGTAAGCCTTGGTTTGTAATCCAAATGTTAATTTCTAGAAAACAGACATTTCATTCGAATTAAAACTTAAATAGAGAGTTTTAAATCTTCTTCTTCTTCTTCTTCTTCCTCTCAGTTTAGGTCGTATGACTTGTTTATAACGGTGGGCTATCCTTGGATAATGATGTCCAACCACCTCTCCATTTTTTGGTGGCCTTCCTAGTAATCTCTTGCTGCTTGGATTTTTAAATCATTATTTAAGAAACAATAAATTAATTTATATACATAGGTATTATATATGTTAAAAATCACGTGAATTGTCAACTGAAATATAAAACAGTATCATAGTGTTTTGGCCAAAACTAGGACTATTTAATCAAATGAATATTATTGTTTTTTGAATAGAGTTTGAAAGCTCCATCTAAATTTAAAAAATATATAAGTTATATTATATTTTACAGAATGACATGTTTCACCTAGCTAGGACTAAATAAAATGTTATATATTACATTTCACAAATATTAAATATTGGGTTATAACGTTCTTTGCTTATGGTTTCCAGACATTTAAGAACCGAGCAAATTTAACGTATTATTTCAAGTATCAATTTCCCATCCGATATGGAGCAATAGTGTAACAATGTGTTTATTTAATGAGTCGTTTGATATTGCTGCGATCTTGGCAATTCCAGTGCGTGATCCAATGTAATTTGACTTTACCACGACAGTGAATAATTCAACATTGATATTGTAACAGTTTAATACATGGTAATGTTGATCGTTTGAGAGATACAATAACGAAATTCGGTAATTATTTGTAATAAATATTTCGATTTTAATTGTATTTTCCTAAGACTCATTTCGATAAAATTAGCAATGTTAGGTTAAGCATACATTGTTGTAGATTAATTGAAAATACTGATACTATTTGTAGATTTAAGAAGTATGTTTACGAAGGAAGGGCGAGTGGAGAGGGATATTGTAAGAAGGGGATGAAGCGGATGAATAAAGTGAATGGTGCACTTAAAGTTGTCATAGTTAACAAAAGCTAATGTTTATAAACGATTGGCGAATGGAGAGGGAATTTAACGAAGTGGAAGGGGGATGAAGAAAGTGAATGGTGCATTTAAATTTGTCATACCAAACAAAAGCTTGTCTAAAAAAGTTAAGAAGGAAGTAGACATTGGTGTTCTTGTACCGACCCTTGTGTATGGAAGTGAAGCGTGGAACTGATAAAAAATTCAAATAACAACATCGTTTTTTTATATTAAGTTGATGTGTATTCAATTAAGTCGTTATTTGTGATAACTTAATATTTAACGATGGACCTTGATATATACAATTTTAATGTGGGTACTACCTTGTTAGTGCTTTATCGCGGCATTGGGAATGCACTGAAATGCTATAAGTGTTGCTTTATGTTAAATTAATTATTTGTGTAATAAATATAATGTTTAGGAATAACATGATTCATTCCGATGTATAATAGAAAATAACAATAAATATTACTGATCGTGATGCTGTGTGATTTATGAGAATTATATTAGATTAACCTTTAGTTAAATTGATAGATTGTTACGTAAGACCTTTCCTCTACAACCGATTAAATAATCCTAAAAAATCATTTCCCATTACTAACATTAACGTTTAAATCGTGTGAATTCGATTATTCTTCTTTCAAGATTCTTAATTTGAAACAGGAACTCATTTGGAAATAAATTCATTTTATAATGACCCAATGAATTTGATTTGATTTTAGAATTATGAATAAAGAGAACAAGGTTTTTTTCACAATGGTATATGCACGCAAATAAAACATAATAATTAGGATAATCGAATGATTTTACTGAATTCTCTTGATGTAAGTTCATTTTAAATAAAAGTATAGTCGATTCCAGCCAGCCTGGCAAAACCTCTCACTGTCGAAATAAAGACCAAAGTGGATACAGTTATTACTATCATTATTCAAATAAAGTTTTCATAAAAACTACTTGTTTTGATTATTATTTGATATTTACATGTTCTCTTCAGTTAATTTTAATATGTATGGTAGCGTAAACATTTGTCTTCTGCCGAACCCACGACGTCTATTTCATTATTCATAGATTGCACGTAGAAACAGTAAGAAATTTACGCTCTTGTAATCCGACTGGACTTGTTTGATTCTTTGGGATTTATCTATAGGTTTTTGATAAGAAGGGTGCTTCTGGGTTTTAACAGAGATGCAGTTGACATGATAAGACAATTAATACTGACGTAAAACACCATATAAAATCAATTCCATAATGCCATGCTAACACATTATGAAAAGACATTCCCATTAAATAAAACTTGGTATCGATTGTTTTCTAAGATGTTATCTCTTAAAGATAAGTTATCTAAATGGATGTCAGATGGGCAGAGCTATTACATTATAATAAATGTAAGCATTAATATTTAAAAACGTATGTTTTGTAGAAATTTTAGTATATTTTATGGGAATGACATGTTATACTTTACTAAGGCTTAATCAAATGTTTTTAATGAAATGTCATTCCTATAAACATTTTAAACTTCTAGAAAACGGATGTTTCCATTCGTATGTTTATATGTAACAATGTGTATAAGGGTGTTTTTTTAGAGGTATACAGATTCAAAAATAAAGCACATTAAAATAATGTTAATGTCTATGATATTGACTTTATTTAATAGATAAAATTTATGTTATTATTGTTTAAATATGATTTTGGTCATACGAGCGCCACGCTAAATCGAATGAAGCCCAATCGTTAAGTCTAATTTTTGACAACTTTATTGAGCAATTGAGTAAAATGACAAAACGTATCAACTACAAATCAACTGTCAACTGTCAAATTGACAGTCTGTAGAAGCAATGTTGTCAGTTTAAAAACCAAACCTCTAAAAAAAACATTATTTAATGTGGAGTTCTACACCATCATTTAAAAAACAACAATAAAGTAAGAATTAATTTTTTTGTCTTATCTTGCCTTCACCTGATTTTTAAACAAAATGTTGTTTTTTTCTATTATTAATTTACTATACAAAATTAAGGCAAAATATGAAAACGTATTTTTTTGTAATCTATGTTAGCTGTTATTTTGAAAAGCCTTCATTTGTACCAAAATACACAGAAATCAGAATAAATATCATTATTGCGTGTTGTAAGGTCAGATGTAGGAGCAATCAAGAGATCTGCCTTTAGATTTAGTGGTCCGTGATAGAACAAGAGAAAGATCGGGATAAGATAAATTCGAGGATGATGCAACGCCATTGTTGTGTATTAGTTTAAAGTAGGTACTGTGTCTGGACAACGCACAGTGTGTAGGTACAAGTAATTGCGTAAATTACGGAACAATTGACTTGTTTTTCGAGAGAGATTTTTGTCGCGATTACCCACTTATATCGGAATTTGTGTTTTTATGTATAAAGGCGCATATTTCTGATTATAATGTTTTTTTGATCAGAATTTCATGGCCGTTTTAGTACGCTCCGAAGCCAAACACACATTAATTTTTGTATTTGCATAACCAATTTGAATAAAAAGAACATATTAAAAATTGTTTATAAATATTCATTTCTCTTTTTTCTATGTTCACCATAATTTGTGTTGTGGATGTTTTTTCTCTTTTTCTTTTTTATATACTTTGTATATATATAAATAATACTAACATTTAAAAAAATATATATCAGACATGTTTCGGAAAACCAGTCCTCCTTCAGTGATACATATTATTAAGATACATATTTAAAATATTATAAAATTATTTACAATTTTTATAAACAATTTTATAATATTTTAAATATGTATATTTATAATATGTATCACTGGAGAAGGACTGGTTGTCTGAAACATATCTGATATGTAATTTTTTTTTTAATGTTAGTGTTTTATATTCAAAGTATATAAAAAATAAAGAGATAATTTTTTATTTTTATTATAAATGTTGTTCTTAAAGTTATCATCACAAAGAAAAATATTCAAAAAATGTAAGACGGATGAACTGACCCATGTTTATGGAAGCATAGCATAGAATTGACAATAGAAGGATGAAATAGAATAAATGGTGTAGAAATGAGATTTAAAATATATTTTTGAAATGTAATTTTAGTAAAATATGTTTGTGTCTTCGACCGAATTTGCAACTCGCTGACATATTTTGGTTTATGTTCAGAAGATGGCAGCGAGCTGCTGAAACTGGTCGAAGACACAAACATTGGTGGATTTTAACTAAAAATACATTTAAAAAATGGTATTTTTAATTTTAAAATTTATTTTCATTATTTACAAGTTATACCATGAAATGAGTTCTGCCTTTCAGTAATTGATTAATTTGGTAATGCCATGTCTTTCTTGGCCTTCCTCGACTTTTCCTTTCATACTACTGTATATATCTTTTTAAACATTCTTCCTTCATGCATTTGTTACATATATCCAAACCATCTTAGTTACCCTTTCTAAATTTTATTTAACATTCCTTTCTTACTTCATCATTAGATATTTTATCATACATTATTTTTCCGCATATTTTTCTTAGTAACATCATTTCTAGTGCAAATTCTAGATACATATCCTACTTTCATCCTTCTTCTGCCAACTTCAAACTTCTTTTCCACACATAAGGGTCGGCATTAGAACTCCATTATGCATTGCCATCTTTGGTTCAGTTATGTTGCATTTTAAATACTCGTATTATAAAATACTACCTTCACAAGGTTACTACAAACTATTTGCAAAACGTCAAAACGAACTTGGTGGCAGAGTGGTAAGAGCTCTTACTTCCATACCGAAGGTCCCGGGTTCGATTCCCGGCGATGGCAGTGTGATTGTCACACTGTCTTTGGTCTGGTGTAGAATTCACTTGGCAATAAAATAATAAATGAGAATCAATATAATAGCTAAAATAAATTGTATACAGTAATTGGGTTCAAACGACCTGTTGTATACAAAAAAAATCCTGTAGAAGAAAATGCTTATCTACTCGTATTTAGCCTTTTAAAATAAAACACAAAATTCATGATATCTTAAATATCACTAAGGCATGCGAATTAACAATAATTGTAATCTATTGCTCTGTTATTACAGAATTGTAATTAATTGAGGGAAAATTAAAACGGACATTCTTTTAAATGGTTAGAAATCCGGAATCAAGGCCGCCCGAGACATTGTTACAGATCTCGCTCCACCCCTCCCCCGCCCGGCCTGTCGTGCCCCCCATTACCGATTACGTATGAAAGAAAACATTAATTTTCGACCTAAACCTGTTCGTTCGGTTCATTGTTTTACCCACACATCGGCCTTTGTTGTATCCAGGGCTGGAAAAAATCTAATTACGAACTGACTAACCATCACACCGTTTTCCAGGTGGAATAGGCAGAGAGGATGGACCGCCATACCTTTCTGTCCTGACATAACTCTTAAGATTTCTCCACATTCTACAGACTTATCAGGGGATTCTTTGAGAATTCCTTCAGCTTGGAGGCTATCCATCTTTATGTTCCGGATGGTTATCTTCGACAGCGTCAGCACGTATTGTTTTATCTCCCAGCATGCAGAACCAACCTGCCTCTGGTGATGCCGGTGGGGAAAGCAATCAAACTGCTGAACATAATCGCTTCGGAGATCGACGGCTTTCATATTCGTGAAAGTACGTTCAGAAGACAAATACTCTTGACTTTGGAGAGTATATACGAGTATATACTAATGTCGAACCATCTCTCATGTTTATTATATTTTACCTGTTCTCAATAGATGTCTTAAGCTATAATAATTGTTTGTAATATATTTTGAGAAAATAAACAGATTTGATTTGATTTGATTTGATTCATACAGCGAGTCATACGCGCACGTCGATTCTTCCGACTTCTTACATTCTTTAAAATTTGATTGATTTGGTCATGCTATGTTTTCTTTTACTCCACTACTATTTAACGATGTAAAAAGAAACTCCGTACTCCATTCAAATCGTTACGGTATACTTTCTTTACCGTTCTTTCTTCATCAATGCCTCCATCTTTCTTTGTATGAACTATTTATTCATTTTTATTTAATTGCTGCAACAAGACTACGTGGAAGAGGACTGCAGGAAAATGGAAAGATCTGGAGAATGGAGAGGGTTGGCCAGGGACAGGAGCCAGTGGAAGACTATTGAGGAGGAGGTCAAATGGCACCAACAATAAGAAGATTTAATGATATAATTGAAGAGGTTGGCAACCCTGCTTATCTCGTGTGATTTTATCGTTTTGTGAGTATTTTTAATATACCTATTTGCGATTGCAGACAATTTTTAATCGCTCTTTTTTACTCACAGCACGCGTCGTGAGAACCGCTAGCCAGCGCGTCAGAAACGCAAGGTTCCATTTCCAATTTGCATCACAAATGTGGGTTTTGCGCATTGTTGTTGTGGGGCGGCACCAGAACATGTTTCTCCGCTCGTGTGGTGTTTAACCTAAATCTTCGGCGAATAAATTATTACCCGTGTTGACCAAACGTCGCGAGCTTAATGGAATTTATAATTGTGTGTAAATACAAAAGATTCTGTCATAAATATGTGATTAATGCACATTTATTTACATGTATTACGTAATTATTTCCAGGAGTCCACCATTGTGCTAGAGCTAATATTAAAAGGACAAAAAATAAGTATCTTCGTACTTTGTTACTTTGTAGTAAAAATTATTTATTCAGCTGATGCAAAAAATAATTTCTTCTTCTTCTTATTCTTAGTGTAGGCCTAGTAGCCTGTTTCTTAAGAGGAATTGGCCTCCTGCGAATTCAATTCCCAGTTGTTAATCCATCTCTTTGGTGGTCTGCCCGGGGGTCGTCTACCATGGGCTGGCCGTGTAACACAATGAAGGAGAGTCTGGATGGATCCATTCTCCTCACGTGTGAATACCAGTATCTTCTCCTCTGCCTTCCCCACCTAACGACATCCTCGACTTCGCATATCTCCCTTATCCGTGTATTTCTTATCCTCTCTTGCAAGGTCTTGACACTCTGAGCGCGTTAATTGTGATTGTGGTGTCCGCCCTGCACTCGATCCCATATGTCATTATAGGTCGCAAACAAATCTTATAAATTCCTATTTTGCTGCTGATCTTCATGTCAGGTTTTTTTTAATTGAATTCTTCAAGCATCCTGAAATGACCGCAGCCTTGTTTACTTGCCCCATCACTTCACATGGTAGATCCGTTTTCCCATACAGGTCCACACCCAGATATCTAATTTTTTCCACCTGTTCCACTGAAACACCCCCCACAGGCACGCTACATCCCACCTGAGCTGGAGAGAATACCATACTCTTGGTCTTTGCTACTGATATGATCATATTGTATTTTTAAATAAAATAAAACAAAGTATTCAAATACACTTAACAAGGTACAAAACTAACAAACTAACCATCACTCCGTCTATACGAAGAGATATGCAGAAAGAGTGGACTGACACACTGTTCTTTCCTGACATACTTCTATGCATCCTAAACATCGTGTCATGCACACACATCGATGATTTCTCGGACTTCTCACGTGGTCGATATTTAATAATTGATTGATGCGGTGTGTATGAAAGACTCATAAACTAATTAATGAAAAAGTCATTAAGAGTCGCATTAAAGGTCACTGTATGAGTTTGGAGGAAGCTAGAGACATGTGTCAGGATCTGTTAGTGTGGTGGTCCACTCTACCCACCCATTCGGAGAAACGGCGTGATGGTTTTTTGTTTTTGTTGTCAATAATATGGTTTAGACACATGAAAATAATGAATGAAGAAAAATGTTAAAGAAAGTAAATTAAGATAATTGTAATGAACAAAATAATGAACGGATCATTAAAATGGTTTACGATACCTGTAAATAATGGTAAATGAAGATAATTGTATCAATGTAAATGGGGCAAGAAGTAGAAGAAGACCCAGGATAATCATTTGTTAATATTTCTTATATAACACATTTTATTCGCAGTTCCAATAATTTCATTAAGTTTAAGGTTTTTTGCTTTACTTTGCGTTCAAGTCTTAAGTTTTAACATTATTTCATACTGCAAAAATTATTTAACCGTCGCGTTGCCATGTGGTCAATTGAGTTTCCACTGCCAATTTAAAGTTGATTTTCTTAAAACCTATGAACCCTAATATTATAAAAAAAATTGTAATCCTCCATTGAAGTGTTCTCAATATTTCGTAATAAAAAAAAAAGCAAAAAATTACTTCCTTCATCCCAAAAAAAAATATTTTCTAAGACTGCCCTCACCTTCATTCGTGTTAAGGTAGAATTTGTTTTGCTAATATTTACAACTTTATCAAAAGTGACAAATACTTACTCGCTGTTTTGAACGTATTATAAATTATATGTTTGGCCTTTTCTCATAGGTACGTAATAATACCGACTGTGGACGGAAACGCAGCACGCAACTTAATAATATCAGAACTGTGAAAATATTAACACTGTACCAAAAGGGACAAATATTAATACGTACTCGTTGCCTTGAACGTACTATAAATTTTGCCTAGGTGCCTTTATCATACGTAAAATCTCGTAAAGTCTCGCCCCGCCGGCCGCGGCGCGGCGCGGCGGGGCGAGACAAGTTTATACTTGGTGTCAGTTGCTCGTATGCTGTGACGCATTCCATATCAGAAATCGCATGGTTCCAGAAAAAAATTAATAATGATATGTTTTTCAAATAATCCATGTATGTTATAGATATCGATCTTTTCCTAATGAAATTCCCTACAAGATGACATAAATTAAATTTTGATTCATCAAGTCATATGCTTGATATTTAGATAAAGTTAGCGGTAAACTGAATTGACCACATGGGAGCGAGCGTTTTGTTTTGAACACGGTACGTTAAGGGTTAAAGTCTAATTACTTTGAATATTTTATTTCATAATGGATAACAAGTCTTAAGAATCGGTGTATTAACAACAATAAGAACAACAAAATTTATTTAAAAAACCAGTCTCAATAAATGTAAAATTTGATATCTCAATATACTCTGTGCGAACGATGGTGTTATGAACAAAATAATGAAAGTCATTAAGATAGTTTGGACATATGGAAAGAATTAATAAAAAAGGATGTTAAAAAAGTATGTATTAACGATGTAAATGGAACCAGAAATAGAGGAAGACCGAGGAAAACGTGGCACGATCAAATAAATCAAATATAAAATGTCGGGCATGTGAGGAGTCAGAAAAATCGACGCACGTGCTTTACACGATGTATGAATGTTGAGGAAGCGAGTGAAATATGTCAGGAAAAAAAAGTGTGGCAGTCCATTATATCTGCCTACCCCTTCGGGGAGAAGGCGTGATGGTTAGTTAGCTAGTTAGTTTCAATAAACTCTGAAATAATAGTAAATTATACATTGAGTGTGTACATACGAAAACATTTGTTTTGCGACAAAAAAAACATAATTCGATTTTTAAAACGAAACATTTGAATTGCGAATGTTTGTTTGATGATTCTGGCCTTGAAGAAGAAAGCGCGATTGCACGGGTCAGCGGGTGAGCGCTGTGGGCAGTTCATAGGTGAGTGAGTGAGTGGGAAACTTTACAGAGTGAAATCGAACATACGGTAGTACGTGCTAGGGATGGGACAACTCAATTTATTTTAAATGAAAACAAATCGAATCATTCTCTACGTCATAAGTAAAAATTTTGAACACTTTTTAGATATCTGATGTGTTTTATTCTTAAATCTGCTAGCACGACCTTCGTGGCCAAGTGGTAAGTGCATTGACTGCCACCCCGAAGGTTCCGGGTTCGATTCTCGGCGAGCGCAGTGTGATTGTCACACTGTCTTTGGTCTGGTGTAGAATTCACGTGACAATAAAATGGCGATAGATGAGCTACCTATCACATGTCACGAGAATCACTATGATAGCTGTAATATCCTTTATATCGATTTGGCTCATGCTGTCAAAACGAATCAATAAAATAATATTAACAATAATAAAAATAAAACCGCATTTTTGTTGTCTCACAAATACGCAGCAGTATTTAAAAATCAAATTGTATTAAATATTTTTCATCATTAAAAAAAATGGGTAACTTAAAATTACCATTATAATATCACAAAACTAAACAAAAAATTGATAAAAACGATTATTATGTTTTTTTAATAGTGTTGTGAATTAATATTTCTTGGTTTTAAAGTTTATTAGAAATTATTAAAGGAAGTTTTTTATAAAAGAAAAAAAGAAATGTCCTTTATAATATGTTTTAGATTTAATCGACTTGATTTTTAGCTTTGACCGGTTTCGGTAGTTTACTGCCATCATCTGAGCTGGGTTGATCTCTTCCCAGAAAATGGCAGTGAGCTGCCGAAACCGGTTGGAGTACGAAACAAGTGGAATAAAACTAAATATATGTATTACAAAGGACTTTTATTTTTTTCTTCTTCTTCTTCTTTTAATAGATCTGACGATCTGTAATACAGATATCATATCTCGTCGGATGATGAGATCCAGCTGTCCCTCCATCTCTTAGGCGGTCTTCCAGGTGGGCGGTGTCCGGAGGGGATTTCATAAGCGGCTGATGCAAGTTTGTTCGTCTTTGTTTTCCTCAGTCTTCCTCTATTTTTGAGTTCAATTTACATCGTTAACATACACTTTTTACCATTCATTATTAATGCATTCTTTCCATATGTCTAAATCATCTTAATCATCCTTTCATTATTTTGTTTATAACACCATCATTCGCACCGCATTCACTTCTTATATTTTCATTCGACACTCTATCATACACAGAGTATCCACACATTCGTCTAAGAGATCTCATTTCTACTGCATTTATTCTACTTTCATCCTTCTTTTGCCAGTTCCATGCTTCGCTTCCATACATAAGGGTCGGAAGAAGAACACCAGTTAATTAATATTATTATAATTTAATTTGAATTTGCTTTAATATATTAAACAATCCCAACGCTATTTTATCGCGCCTACTAATGTATCTACCCACGTGAGATGATGGTGAGATTGAGATTTCTTGGGAGAAAATTGCGAAAGATGGTCAAGTGATTACAAGTGAGACCATTTTATAAACCAAATGTATTATGTACTAGTGTAATAAATAATACATGGTGAGTATTATGTTATGCACATATGAAGACGTTTGAGTAACATCAAAATCGAAAAGTCATAAATAATGTTGGTTTATAAACTTTGACATTTAGATAAGATTAAGAATATCTGTGATTCCTGCTCGTGTTTTATGTATTGGTAATGCGCAATGTTGTGTTAAAAGTTGGTTGGTGTTATGTATTATTAAAAGCAGATTGGTTATTTGTATACGTAGAGAGTGTTTGATAAAACATTTTGTATAATCCAATTATTATTACTGAATTATTAACCCCATAAAAAAATAAAAGAAAAAATAAAGTAAGAAAATTGACGAGTGACAAAGTTTGGGATGTGCAAGGTGCCTTTATGAATGGCAGAGGATGTATGGATCAAATTTTTGGACTTCGTACATTGACAGAGAAGTTTCTGGCCAAAAATCGCAAACTTTTCTGTGCATTTGTCGACTTACAAAAAGCATATGATTACGTTAATAGAGAAAAGTTGTGGAAAATATTGTCTGAATATGGAATAAGTACAAAACTGATCACGGCCATTAAGTCGCTATACACGGAAAGCACTGCTAGTGTCAGAGTAAATGGAGATCTTACAGCCTGGTTTGATATCAATAAAGGTGTCAAACAAGGTTGCGTAATGTCCCCGTGGTTATTTAATCTGTATATGGACAATTGTATGAGAGAGCTGAAAGGGTTGGATGTAGGTGCCAAAATGAGCGGAGTGTCAGTAAGCTGTCTCTTGTATGCGGATGACGCTGTCCTACTTGCTGACAACGAGCATGAACCAGAAATAGAGGAAGACCAAGGAAAACGTGGCACGATCAAATAAATCAAATATTGAATGTCGGCCATGTGAGGAGTCAGAGAAATCGACGCGCGTGCATGACACGATGTATGAATGTTGAGGAAGCGAGAGAAATATGTCAGGAAAGAAAGGTGTGGCAGTCCATTCTTTCTGCCTACCCCTTCGGGGAGACGGCGTGATGGTTAGTTAGTTAGTTAGTTAGTTAACCCCATTTTAAATTTACAATTTAATCCACATGTTTCGAAACTGGTGTAAACAGAAGAGCAAATTTCCAAAATATTATTTTGCTGCATGCAGAAAGAAAGAAAAGCATAAGGATTAAATTTCGATATTAAACATGTTCAAATAAAATTATAATAATTATTTATTTCAATACTGTTGAATTTGAAACACAATTTGTTACAATTTCACAATGTATTTATTTAATTTCTAAAAAATATCGCGATTGCAACAAAATTAATATTTAAGATTCTTATCTCCTGGCGTGCGTATTTAAAGCTATTTTTTTAATTTTTATACGTACACATATATTTAATTTTGAAATAAGAAAGAAATGTAAGGCAGATGACTGCATCATGAATAAAATTTAAAAAAGGATCCCTGAGATGGTTTGGACATATGGAACGAATGGATGAGAGTAGAATGATTAAAAAGTTGTAAACAAGCAGCGTGAGTGGGAATAGAAGCCGAGGACGACCGAGGAAAACATAGCATGACCAAATTAATCAATTACTAAAAGGCGGCCACATTCAAAGTCGGAATAATCGACGTGCGTGCATGGTACGATGTATGAATGTAGAGGAATCCCGAGAAGTATGCCAGGACAGGGGATTGTGGCATTCCAACCTCTCTGCCTACCCCTCTGTTAGTTATATTTAATTTAATACACGATATTACCCGGAAAAAATCAAAGATGTTTTATTGCATCCACCTTATTCACCTTACTTAGCACCGAGCGACTTTCACTTATTTCGCTCTTTAGAAATAGAATTAAGGAGCGAAAATTCTATAATATCGAAGAACTAAAATCGTGTCTCTCGAAGTTCTTCGAAACTAAACCAAAATCTTTATATGAGAAGAGAATTTTAGATTCAGTAAAAATACGTAGGTAGCAAAGAGTCAAATTATATACTCGTATAACACTGGAAATTACTTTATGTAAAAAAAATATTTCAAAATCAATAATATTTCCGGGAATACCTAATAATATGTAAAAAGAGCACTCTATTTATGAAATGGGATCAGTAATGTTGCGTTAATAATCGTTCATAATTGCTATTCAATTCATAATCTCATACTTAAGCACGCAAGATCAATGGGTTCACCTTTTACCGTGATCACAATGAAGCCATTATGCGTCGAGTCTCGCTTTCAGTAAGCTAACGGATTACCTCACATAGGAGAGTTTGGCCGGTTTAGTAACACCTTCAGAAGCCAGTTGGAGAGGATGCATTCGATAAAATATCTTTGAACAATTGCCGAAACTATTAGCATTCATCTGCAAAGCGGAAGGAGAAAATTTGTGTGGTAATGCTTCTTCAATTTGCCACTTAACCCATTAACGCCGGAAGTTTCAAATTTTAATTTTAATAATATTTCCATGTCATTTGAATACTTGACTATACAATTTTTTAAACAATTTTAAACTCTATTAAAAATTCAAATAGAAATACAAACATGTTTCGGACAAGGAAGCCCTTCATCGGTGTATTTATAGTTTTTGTATATACAAAATAAAAGTTTAAACAAATTTGTTATGAATGTGGTCGGTTTTAACAGAGCTAAATTGAATTAAATATTAATTTTATACTGTTAATACTAATTTAATTAATACTAATTTTAAAAAAAGTGCGTGTTGTTTACCAATTAATTAACATTATTCAATGAATCCGCAAATCAAAGTTATGGGCGAATATAAAAAATAATATCAAGAAATATACATCAACACAATTAAATCCACTTTTATATCAATGTGGAATAAACAGTTAATTCGATTCCAAATTACAATGGAATTCCACAGTGTTAACGCTTAATCGTCAAAGAAATACTTTTTATTATCACAAAATTACTAATGTGAATTTATTTACATATTTCGATCACAGTTTACCTTCAATATCGGAAAAACGAGTTTTTTGTCTCTTGAAAAATATTTTATTAATAAATTATATCGATTTCTCCGACTTCGAATATGGCCGCCTTTTCATATTTGATTCATTTTCCACGCATTCCTTCATTGAAGCATTTTTCTTTCGTCCATTCGTTTCATATGTCTAAACCATCTAAGGGATCCTGTTTAATTTTTTATAATGATGTAATCATCTGCCTTACATTTCTACCTTATTTCGTCGTTCTGTTTTCTATCATGTATCGCTTTCCTGCACATCCTTCTTAGTGATAATAATTAAATAAAACGATTTTTTTTAACTAATTCCACTTTTGTCTTTATTTAGACAGCGACTGGTTTCACCAGGCTCGCTGGCATCGACAGACTGGTGACGACAGACAGTCGCTGTCTAAATAAAGACAAAAGTAGAAGTAGTTAAAAAACATCGTTTCATTTTATTATTATTTAAAATGGACTTCCATCAAGAGATTTCAGTAAAATCATTTGATTATCTTCTTAGTAATATTATTATTACGGCATTTATCTTATTTTCATCCAACTTTTGCCAGCTCCAAATATTAATTCCATACATAAGGATTGGTATTGAAACTTCATTTTGTACTGTCATATTAACTTCAGTGGATTTAGTTTAAATTTTGAAAAACAAACCATCCCGAAGCGGCGTAAGTAAATTCTTATGACAAATTTCCACGTCTCTTGTACAAAACCAAGCCGAAGAGACCAGAACAATCAAGAGCCTTTACGCGTCTAGATCGACTGGAGAAAGACATAGACAGCGCCTAATGGACATTGTTCTGATTTGGCTAGGTTGGGCGGATCGGACTGCTGGGAGCAAAAGGCGCAGGATCGAGGAGCTTGGCGAAAAATCATCAAGGAGGCTAAAACTTTTCAAGAGTTGTATGGCCATAGGAAGTAAGTAAGGACGACCTTCGTGGCAGAGTGGTTACGAGCTCTGACTTCCATGTTGAAGGTCCCGGGTTCGATTCCCGGCGATGGCAGTGTGATTGTCACACTGTCTTTGGTCTGGTGTAGAATTCACGTGACAATGAAATGGCGATATATTGGCTACCTATCACATGTCACGAGAATCGATATAATAGCTAAAAAATAAAAATCGTACACAGTAATTTGGTCCAAACGACCTGTTGTGTACATAAAAAAAAAGTCTGTACAAAACTGTCTCATGTGCAAGATGAGACAGTTTTAACGGGTAACTTAGCGGGTAGACTTTTACTCGTGATCCAGCATCCAGCTGATGGGTTAGGCGATGGAATGATGCAAACGCTTTGTTTACTATTAGTGTTTATCCGAAAAAGTACTTCAAATAGTAGTTTAATGATCACATTCTTTGTGAGAAATTATTCAAATTGATGTGGAAACCTTAATAGGCTTTGATTCATCTTTCCCATTCGTTTGCAATTACAACGTGAATTGTGGCTATTAAATATAAGGTAGGTACTCACCAGCGCGAGTGCTGAGAGAAATGTAGCCGCCTTCATGGTGTTTTTATCCCCTTCTGAAAAAAAAATTATAATAGTTATAAAAAAATCGTAAAAATAATGTTTTTTAGTAAGAAAATTAACATTTATATAAATCGGTTCAACAAAAAGTACTTATTACAGAATCTTAAACTAACTAACTAACCATTACGCCGTCTCCGCCAAGGGGTAGGCAGAATGAATGGACTGCCACACTTTTCTTTCCTGACATATTTCTCTCGCTTCCTCAACATTCATACATCGTGTCATACCCGCTCGTCGATTTCTCTGACTCCTCACATGGCCGACATTCAATATTTGATTTATTTGATCGTGCCACGTTTGCCTCGGTCTTCCTCTATTTCTGGTTCCATTTACATGGTAAAAATAATGTTTTTTTAAATTAGAATTGAATTTTTTTAAAACGTTGTATAAAACCACTTTATTTTGAGTCAGGAGCGCCAACCGGTTTCACTCTGTAACGAGCTTTGTCAGAGCTATACACAAACTGTATAGCCCCGACGAAGCTCGTTACGGAGTGAAACCGGTCGGCGCTCCTGTATTCGTAAAATAAGACGACTCTAAATGCACGTTGTGACTCATCATTTTTCATCAAGTCGACGATTTGTCGAGTCGAGTTGACGGCCGTTGTAGCAAAATGTTAAGAGTTTTAACTGCAATATCGAGGGTCCCGACTTCGATTTGGCAGTGTGATTGTCATACTGTCTGTGACAATAAAATAGCGATAGATTAGCTACCTATCATCAATATAATATTATAATAGACAAAAAACGAATTGTATGCAGTAATTGGTTTGAAACAACCCTTAGTATACAAATAAAACCTACCCCCCAGGTAATTGATACAAATAATTTTACAGATCGCCTTCTTTATTGTTTCTTGAACAATGGTGTAAAACTCCATATTAAATAATTAATACGAATGAAAGCGTCTGTTTTCTAGAATTTTATTATATTTCATGTGAATGAGATGTTTTATCCTATCTAAGGCATTATAAAATGTTCGTAAAAAAATGATAATGCCTTAGACAGGCGAAACATGTCTTTCACATAAAATATAAAATCATTTCTAGACAATAGACAATCAAATGATTTTATTGAAATCTCTTGATGGAATTTCATTTTAAATAATAATTAAATAAAACGATGTTGATTAACTACTTCCACTTTTGTCTTTATTTAGACAGCGACCGGTTTCGCCAGGCTCACTGTCTAAATAAAGACAAAAGTGGAAGTAGTTAAAAACATCGTTTTATTTAATTATTATTTAGATAATAGACGTTTTCATTAGTATAAATTATCGAATATTCTTGTTTACTTTACATCCGAAATTAAAATAAGTTTTCATACTTAGTATTTATTTTAATTATTTTAAATGTAAAAAGTCAACGACTTTTAACAATACATAAGGATCCTCCATGTATATAACTAAACATCGGAATAGCTTTTAAAATTACAGTCGTAAATATGCTAATATGTAACATTTATTTTAAAGGTCAGGACATCTAAAACTTATATAGCTCGAAGATATATCAAAATATATAAAAGTTAACGCATTTAAATTATTAAAGGATATTTTATAATGATTTATATGTGAAAATTTTTAGTACATAAAAAAAATAACACTTTTTATATTCACCACGAAATGGTAATTAACCAACTTGTTTCACTTGTACACAAGCTTTATCCAGGCAATACAAAAACTTAACATAAACACAGATTTACTAAACATATGTAATTACGATGCGACGAGGAAGACTGAGAAGACGCTACTAGAGAGATCATGTGGAAAGAGCATGTTCTGAAAGAGATCAGAAGAAGAGAAGACCATCAGGAAATCGACCTGCAGGAGGACCACCTAAAAGATGGCGAGACAGTTGGACATCTGCATCCCAGGAACAGGCTCCGAGAAATAAAAGGACACAGTCCTAAATAAATCAGAAGAAGAAGAAGATGTAACTACGAAATTGCACTGTATTGTTTGGAAGTAGTAATTAAAATACAGTGTGCTAAGCGAATGTATGAGGGGATGTTTTAAGGTTGCACCCATAACGGAAAAATTATTAGAAACAAAGCTCTCGTGTGATGAGAAAACCTTAAGACCATTTTCTTTTATTTTTATTGGTTTCATAAAAATTGTGGTTACTGATTATCTTAAGGATATTACTAGTTATTATAATGTTTTCTATATATATTTAATATTTAATTTTAACTCTATTTGACTCTAAGTCCATGAGCTTTCTGTATATGTTCCGACATTCGCCTTACAGCTGAGAAAACCATGGAAAAACCTCAGCCGGAACACTTAAGATATGACTATAGGGAGAATAAAAAGATTACCCCACGAGTATGTCGGGTTATGTCATTCCATGACTACTAAGAAAAGATGAAGAGAAAGACTCTAAATCTACTGGCTGATGATTGTGCAGGAAAAAATACTCTAGAACAAGGAAGAATCTATCTTCCAGCAAAACACCTGGCACCAAATGTTTAAAAACCGCTACCCCGAGTAACGCAAGGAGGTTAAGTTAAAAATGTGTTGTTTCATTTTTATTTTAATATTTTTTTGTACACAAAGTATTTTATCTATATTATTATGTTGTTTCACATGCTATTTTAAAATTTCATTCATTCAATTTACAAATGTTACACAGAATCCGAAATAATCAAAGCCCAATAATTATGAAGACTTGCTCAAGGTTTCTGCGTTTGGAATGTATTTTTATTGCATTTAACGTGTTGTTTTTTATTGCTCACGACTCTGTGATGGACATCAAATATAATTTTACTGATTCCTACTCACTTGAAGGCCGTTTTGCTTCTAATTTTCTAAAATAAACAAGAATTGGGAAATTTTTACATACCTACCCAATCGAAGAAGCACCGTGAGATAAAGCAACGAGGAAGAATTACCTCACTGGCAGAAGTGCTTAGCACGTACATACGTTCATATTGTTGAATTTTGTATAACCAGTGCGGGATTTAAAAAAAAATTATCCAACCACATATTTACTGTTTCATCATATGAATGAAAACATGTTTTCTATGTGAATCATTATAATTTATGGGAATTACATGTTTCACCCGTGTAAGGCATTATCAAATGTACACAAAACTTCTAGAAAACTGACGTTTTTATTTGTATTAATTAACCACATTTTTACTAAACTAACTAACTAACCATCATCCCGCCTCACAAGCGGTAGAAAGAAATGATGGAGCGCTACACTGTTCTCTCCTGACATACTTAATCCTTAAGTGTCCGACATCTTAATTTTGATTCATTCGATGGTGTTACGTTTTCCTTGGTTTTCCTCTCTATCTAGTTCCGTTTACATTTTTAATCATTATTTTTTCCATTATTATTTCTATTCTTACTTTTTTATGTTATCAAGTCATATTTGAATACAATTGATTAATGATTGTGTGTGTTTTAAGATTGAATATATGAAATTGAACTAAAATATTCTAAAATACTAGTTTACTATGCACATTGTCCAAAAAGCCCTCAGCATTCCCACAAAACCAAGAAGAAGAGGTCGCCCAATGGCAACATGGTGGGCCAACATGGAAAAGGAGCTCCAAAGCGAGAACCTGACGGTGGAAATGAGTGAAAAAAGGAAAGTTTGGCGTTTTCGTACGAGGAGGGTCGACCCCAGATGATGGGAAATGGCAAAGAGAAAGAAGAAGACTAGTTTACTATGTTTATAGGTACAGTACATTATTTTGTTTTTTTCGAAACAACCGGTATCGCTCTTGCCGGAAGGGTAACAAAGCAAATTAAGTTCATGAATTTAGTTTGTTTTGTTATCTTGTCGAAGCTCCAGCAGAAGCGAAACCGGTTGGTTTGATAAAACAAAAATTTTTCGATGTAAATAAAGGTGTTTTAAATGTTTTTTTTATAAAATATTAAATGAAAACCAATGTTGTTTTATTAACAACCAACAAAATTTAACTACCCTTACTTACAAACTCGAATCCACACCATTTATTACTTTGAAATGAGAAAATATAATTACATGTACTGCATTAATAATTAATACACACAATAAAAACTTCTGTTTTATTTAGTACTTTAGTACAAATATATTGTGTAAGAATAACATATTTTGTTTTTTAATGAACATTCACATAAAATATAATAAAATCAATGTGTCAAAAATAATGGTGTTAATTTTTATACATCGAATATAATTTTTTTGTAACATCCTAACTAAATATTGAAAATTTTTTTTTTTGAGATTTGTCCATTTGAGGGACACGTTACCAGATTGGAAGACAAAAGATGGACCAGAAGGGTGGTAAAGAAGGCAAATGAAACAAAAGGAGACCCCCCACACGATGGTCTGATTACATTCGAAAATTTTCTGGTGATACGAAAGGTACAAGACAGGAAAACGTGGAGATGTTTGGAGTAGGCCTATGTCCAGTAGTTGACGACAGCGGCTGTTTAAGTTAAGTAAGTATTTGAGGTTGTCAGTTCTTCAGCTCGCAGAACAGATAGTACTTTGAAATAATCAATTCTTTACATACCAAAGAATGCTTATTACGATATTTATAATTGTATTTATCTTATTATGGCATTTCCAATATAACAAAGTTTTTCCACGATTAGAAATAGTATTGTAGTAATCCTATTCTGCTATAACATTTTTTTATCACCACGCATGTGCTATAGAATAATTACTATTATGTGAAAAAACGTACATGTACCATTATGCCAACGGAATATATTTAGGCATAACAATACTTGAAATATCCAGTATATATAATACAATCGTGAGTGATTAGCGATTGAATGCGTGAAAACTGATGTAAAAAAAACGTTATTTTCGCTGGTAACGCATGCTCGAATTTCGAAAGCGGACTCCGTTTTTAAATATTCAATTGTTTTGTTCAAGTCATTAAATATTTGGGAAAATACAATACACGTCACTTTAATAACATAATTCAAATGAGTTAGTTCCATCTCGGCTTGAATAATTTAGCGTTAGGTAATTACTCGTCACTAATGTTTTGAAGTCTAGACATTCGTTTTATGCCGTTTCCATGACTTTACTCGATTTTTGTTTTCTGCATTCGTTGCGTCAAATAGATTAAATGATATCTTATGAATGCATATACACCATATATCCATGACTTTAATACTTACGATTTTAATATATATTTTTGGGATCTAGGAAAATTCATGTATTTTGACTACTGTTACTTAGAAGATGGAGTTTGCAACGATCTCCGAAACATCGGTCGAAGAACATTCTTATAGACTCAAGAGACACAACATACTCCTAGATACCCAAGAAGGCAAAAATTGTACAAAACTATGAAAATCACAAACAATTTTAAATTGTGTTTTACGTGATATATAATATCAATGTTTTTGAAAACAAAATCATATTTATCTTAAATTTTCGTATGAAGCACTTAATTTGTGACGTGAGTAATGGTGTGACATTGTTAAATAAAATAATAATACACTAAGTATTTGTATCAAAACCACTTTATTTGGTAACTCCAACCGGTTTCGCTCCCGCTGGAGCTTCGACAGGGTGAGAAAATAAACTTAAGAAGGTGCGAGAGTAAACTTAAGAACGTGAGAGAGTAAGCTTACTCTCTCACTCCGACGAAGCTCTGGCGGGAGCGAAACCGGTTGGTGTTACCAAATTAATTGATTTTTATACAAATACTTAGTGTATTATTATTTTATTTCATATTTTTCTTGTTAAGCATTATTTTAATCAGAAAAACTAATTTTAATTTCATCAAAATAGTTAAATATAGAAAACTAGTCGTTTAAAATGAATGAAATTAAAAAACGTTACTTTTATTGTTCTTTTCGTTAAATTTTTGTATTAATTAACCAATACACAGTGGTGATATTCTGTAAGGCTCAACGCCTACGATGGGCTGGCCATATAGAAAGAATGCCAGAGAGCAGAGCACCAAAAATTGTATCCAAATGAGTGCTGCTCGAAAAGAGACCAATAAAAATATGGCTGGATTGCGTAGAAGAGGACTGGGAGAAAATTGAAAGATCTGGACAATGAAGAGAGATGGTCAGTGGAGGATAGCTGTGAAGGAGGCCAAGTCCCACAGAGAAGAAGAAGACGAAGAACCACTACGTTCAATATTTATCTAGATTGACAGTACAGCTGTCATACCGCCTTTAAAATATTTTACGTGTGAATTGCTTAAATAAGAAGATTCAATTTTACGTAATTCAATATATTTTTTAAATTGCATAAGATGATTCATAAATTAAAAATACTATAACGTTAACATACTATTCGTCATCGATCATATTTCCACGCCTAATCGGGCGATTACATTAGATGATTTATGTTTTTTTCTTTTTCAATAAATAATATTTATGTTTTTTTAACACTAAGTATCAATGGTATTAGAATTTATTACATAATCTCCAAGCATAAAATAGTTCGTTGTTGACATGAAGGAATCTGGTCGTGTTCAGGCTTGATCCCAAATCACAGGGATCAGGAGCTAAGCATTCTATCCCATAAACTACCAAATTGCCGATATAGAATGCAGAATAGTTTAGTTTAATTGGACTTGGGTTAGCCACATAGTGAGTAAACACGATTGTTAAGTAGTGTTACTTGGATTTTATTTATATAAATTATATAAATAGTGACATATTTGTTTCGCCTTACGAGGGCATACTCAAACTAGTAGCAAACTGAGTTTAAGAATGCCCATCTTCCTCGTAATAACCAAATTCGACTATATTATAGAATCAAAATGATTAAATTACCAAAACGTTTCATTAATATTTTAAATAGTTGTTAATTTAAAGCGTAAACGAAATATGCGTTGTTTTGTAAGACAATTTAATATTACTAATAAGATGATTCGCGTGTAGTCATTGGTTGAATCTGGACACGTAAGAAACAAGGAAATGTCCTCGGGGTAAACGCAAAGTAATCACAAAAGGTCAAAAAGCGATGGGGTAACAACGGAGAGAAAGCGTATTTTTGAATTTTCTCATCAAATAAATTGGTAATACAGGGATACTCTGAAACGATGTTGAATATGAATACAGATGGTTCAGAAACTAAAAACACTTTTTTTATTTATTGTTTCTTGAACAATGATCTTAAATAATTATTACGAATAAAAACAAATTTTCTAGAAGTTTTATTATATTTTATGTGAATGACATGTTACACCGGGTAGCTACTCTAAAGTGGCAATAGGCAGGTCACGTAGTCACCTACCTAGTTTGTCACTACCTGTATTAGTCAAACTCGGACGAAAAATGGACAAGAAGACTGCTGGCTTGGAGACCGTGGACCGTAAAGAGAAGTGCAGGGCGACCGCAACTACGGTATAAGGATGGTTTGAACAGACATGTCGTAATAACCTGGATGTAGTCTACACAAGACAGAGTGACGTGGAAGCAAATGGAGAAGACCTTTTTCCAGGCGTGGACGGGAATAGGCTGAAGAAGAAGAAGAAGACATGTTTAGCCTATTTAAGACATTTCGTGTTGCCTTAGACAGGCGAAACATGTCATTCACATAAAATATAATAAAACTTCTAGAAAACAGACGTATTCATTCGTATTATTATTATTTAGTAAATATGAAACTCAATTTTAGATAAACTTAAGGCGTTGTTAACACTATGGAATCCGATAATGACTTTTGAGTTTATTTTATTAGACATGTTTTGAAGACATTTCACCTTCGTCATCGGGAGAACGATATAAAAAGTTTATATGTTGTTCAATTAACATTGTTCTACCGATGATGAAAAAACATTGTTTTAATTTATAAAATAAATCGTTATAAAATCGTATGAATATTTTGACTCCTACTACATAATTTTGTCTATTTCTAAAATTGATGACTTTTAATTCATGACTGTTATTATTATGTTGAATAGCTTTTTAAATCATAATAGCACAAGCCAAATCGAAGTTAAGCGTTCATATTGATTCTCATGACATGCGATACGTAGCTAATCTTTCGCCATTTTATTGTCACGTGAATTCTACACCAGACCATAGACAGTGTGACAATAACACTGTCATCACCGTCTCATCAGTCTGCCTGTTTTAATATTACAAACACATAGAGTATACATACATGACTGTGAATTAATTTAAACATATTTCGTTGGTATTCGATTCAATCATCATAATATTAAAAGCGAAAATTCGGATGTCATTAAGAAAAAGTAAGCGAATATTTTGAATACAAGAGAGCGAGACAGAAACACTTCATTGAATTTTGTTCTGATTATTGTTGTATGACAGAAGTGTACAAAATAAAAAAAGAACAACTTGGTATTATAAATTGTGTAATTTAAACGTGTCTAAAAATATTATTTACACAAAAAAATTATTCGTATTTCTGATCTTGATTTCATAATGTACCAAGTTTTTGAAGGGTAGAAAATCGTACTTCCGTGAATGTTTCGCAGGGAGCAAAAAGTTTTTTTTTTAATGTTTCTTAAAAATGACAAATAAATTAATTTAATTAACAATTAAATATCAGCCACGTGAGGAGTAGGAGAAATCGATGTGTGTGCATAACACGAAGTATGAATGGTGATGAAGCGAGAGAATTGTGTCAGGAAAGAACAGTGTAGTGGTACATTATTTCTTCTTATCTTTTTATTATTATTATTATTATCATTTTGTTGATCACTCTCTACATCGATGTAAAAGTTATAGCTATCATATTGATTCTCGTGACATGTGATAGGTAGATAATCTATCGCCATTTTATTGTCACGTGAATTCTGCACCAGACCAAAGAGACAGTGTGACAGTGTGATTTTTCCGAAGAACGCGTAATGGTTAGTTAGTTATTTTACTTTAATAATTTCTATATGGCACATAACGTTTTTACCAACCCAGTGGATGAATTGTTGCCAAAAGTATGCTACTACTGCTTACCTACATTTTTTGTATTGTATTCAAATGGCTACTTAAGACTTAAGTATGTGGGCGTGTTACTTACTTCATTTCATTACTTTGGCCACACATAAATATTAGCGAACGTAATCTCTCTTGCGTAATATTACCTTTTCTTCAACAGGAAAAACTGCTGGAGATTCAAAGGAGATGCATAATTCTTTTGTGGATATTCAAATTAGTGTGTGCTTAATGCGAATTTATTAAATGGTTTATTCTATTAAAGAAGTGAGAGTGTAATGGATACCCGGTACCCACTTAGTAATGAAACTTGATTTTCGTAAATTAGTGTAACATGTTTTTACATCATATGACACTTAAGTAATTTCAAATATTTTTTAAACGATTTTAAAAACAAATGAAATGCCAGGCGTTTTTTACCGTTTTTCAAAAAAATATGTACTAGGTATTTAGTCATCAGTAAGAAGCAAATTAATATATGCATTGATGCCATATCTAAATGGATGGCATCAAACAAAATTAAACTAAATCCATCCAAAACGGAATTTCTCTGGACTGCTTCCGCAAAGCAACAACATTTGATCGATCATTCTTCAATTTCGACAACTGACAATGATATCGTTCTCAAAAACTCCACAAAGCTTCTTGGTGTTTATCTTGACGCAAATCTGTCCCTCAAATCCCAAATTAATAACACGGTCAGCGCTGGTTTATTCCACCTAAGACGATTAAAATCCATTTAAAGGAGTATTCCCTATGACACTTTCAAAACTCTTGTAAATCCCTTCGTTGTGTCACAACTTGACTATTGTAATGGAATTTATGCAAACATTCCAAAACAACAATTAAACAAACTTAAATATGCGTTCAATGCAGCAGCAAGACTCATTAAAGGCATTCAAAAAAGTCCCATATAACACAACATCTCAAAGAACTCCACTGGCTGAAGAGTCCAGAAAGAATCCAGAATAAACTCTGCTGGACAGTCTTCAAAGCGCTACATAGACTGGCTCCAAATTATATATCCAATCTCTGTATAACGGACAGCCTAAATACAAGGAAATCCACACTTCCAAACGACCTGTTGTATACAAAAAAAATCATTAGTTAAATATAGAAGAGATATTAAATAATATAATATAAATATACACTGAATACTGAGAATTCTCCTCATCAAGACCTATGTATGTTGTATCTTGATGTACGGCTGCGAGACATGGTGCCTATCCGAAAGAAATAAACGGAGACTAGAGGCTTTTGAGATGTGGTCCTATAGAAGACTTTAAGGAATTTCCTGGAGAGACCACATTACAAATGAGGAGGTTCTCCAAAGAATCAAAGGAGGAAGGCACCTGCTCAGGACCTTGACCGAAAGGCGTGCAAGATGGATCGGCCATGTAATACGTCAGGAGGGCCTCTTGCATGCCATAATGGAGGGTATGACCGAGGGGACAAACTCTAGGGGACGCCCACGCCGAGAGTACCTGGAGGACCTGTTGGCGGACGTGCGCTGCTCATCATATGCAGATTTCAAAAGAGCCGCACAAGATAGGGAAGAATGGAAAAGAAGAATAGAGGAAATTGCTGCAAACCAATCCCAGGATTGAAACCAGAGAGAGAGAGAGATAATATAAATTACATTACCTTTAACCTCCCACATATTCCGTCGACTGATATACATAACACATGTTGGCCCCATAAATTAAAATTAAAAACTCGCCGAAAGTGTGAAATTTGACCAATTTAAACATGCTTATAAATCAATATATTTGCACTAAAAAACAATTATGATCTCGTGATGCAATATACAAAATTCACATGCCAAATCTTCGAGAGACATACCAACTTGTTATTACAAATTCATTATAAATGTGTCTACACCGATACATTCGTAAAATTCGTTTGTATTCGTAAGTATGTAAATAGATTATGCAAAGGTCACGTGAGATTCGCGCACTCACACCATAATAATATTTGACTAAATATTGAGAAAAATCTAATATTATTTCCTGAACAAAATTAGTATGTTGTATGTGCAATGAATATATTGAAAGAGAAAATCTCGTGTGAGTGCATCATGCAAGGTGTTTGTACAGTTGATTAACTATCAAATTACCAAGGAGTTTATTTTAAAGGGTAAGAAGATGGATTAGAATTCTCAACTTTTTCTCGATACCGATAAACCATTTTATAGTTTTTATTATATATTTCGTACAGCGTATCATGCAAGCACATCTATTTTCTGAGTTAAAATTATAACTACTATACTTCGCTTACTGTGACTACTTCATTGAAAATTCATATCGAAAGTATATTAAATACACAAAATGAAATACAAGTAAAACTAACTAACTAACTAACCATCACGCCGTCTCCCCGGAGGGGTAGGCAGAAAGAATGGAACGCCACACTGTTCTGTCTTGACATACTTCTCTCGCTTCCTCTACATTCATACATCTTGTCATGCACGCACGTCGATTTCTCCGACTCCTCACGTGACCGACATTCAATATTTGATTGATTTGATCGTGCCACGTTTTCCTCGGCCTTCCTCTATTTCTAGCTCCGTTCACGCCGTTTACATATACCTTCTTTACCATTCTGTCTTCACTCATTCTTTCCGTGTGTCCAAACCATCTTAATGACCCTTTCCTTATTTTGTTCATAACACTTTCATTCGCACCACATTCACTTCTTATACTTGCATTTGTCACTCTATCAAATACAGATTTGCCACACATTCGTCTGAGAGATCTCATTTCTACTGCATTTATTCTACTTTCATCCTTCTTTTGCCAGTTCCATGCTTCACTTCCATACATAAGGGTCGGCACAAGAACACCATTGTGCACTGCCATCTTGGCTTTTTTGGATAGGCTTTTGTTTGCGATGACAACTTTAAGTGCACCATTTATTCTGTTGCCTGCCCCAACCCTTCTTTCAATATCCTTCTCCACCCTCCCATCCTTTGTAAACATACTTCCTAAATAAACAAATTCATCCACTTGTTCCAGATTTTCACCGTTTACACTAATGTTGCAGACTGTCATGCTTCCTTCTTTTTCGAAAATCATTACCTTAGACTTATTCACATTCATCATCAAATCGTATCGCTTGCATACCTCATACATACTAGACACCAGGGCTTGCAGTTCGTGCTCGAAATACAAGTACATTCAATAAAAACATAAAAATATATTGTTTCTTGAATACATTATTCAATAATTACATAAAAAAATATATTGTAGAAGAAGGATGAGAGCAGAATAAATGCGGTAGAGATGACGTCCGTAAGACGTATGTGTGGTAGAACGATATAAGACAGAATAAGAAAGGAATGTAGAGCAAAAGAAGGTATTATGAACAAAATTATAAAAGGAGCGCGTGGATGGATAAATAATAGTTAAGAATGTATACGTTAGTGATTTAAATGGTGTACGGAGTCGAGGCAGACCGAGGAAAACATGGCATGACCAAATTAATCAAACTTTAAAGGTTGGTCATGTTAGAAGTCGGAAGTAATATATATTATATTCAATATTACGTTTGAAGTGTTTTGATTTACTATTGGAGGAAACTGGATAATAGAGAGGAATGGTCAGGAACAGGAACTATTGGAGGAGATCAATATATCAAAATAACTTTGTATATTAAAGGAGAGCCTTCAAATTTGGAACGTTTATTCAAACTTTTATTTTTCAATCATTGAACATTTATTTACGGATGTAACATGTATATTTTTATTTGAAGAAAACAATGATTTGGTTCTTCTGCACTATGTAAATATGCATTACTTATTCTGAAAAATGTTAAAATATTATAATTTTTAATCGTGTGTAAATTTTTTTGCATAGAATCCACGTAAAGCGTAAACGTCTTGTTAATAATATGCAAACTGTTTTCACGGCTTTATACAAAATCATTTTTTCCCATATCATTCCTCTGTATTATGAAACGAACAAATTATGTATAAGAAAGACTCATTTAGGAAAATGAGGAAGTTAAACGACCCGTGTAAAGGGCAAACACGAACATATACAGTACGTTTTACCATTACGGAACACTTGTCTTAAATGAAACTCATAAAGACTTATAGTTGTAGCGAGTCGAGTTTGAATTAATGTTTTATGGCGCGGTGGATTTTGTTACGTGTACATTGCCGCAGACGTGTATCACATAATGTTGTGTCATAATGACAGGTGTATTGAGATTCGTCTTGCGAGAGGTCAACCACGTGACTACTGACTTTAAATAACGGTGTTTTATTTAATTTATATTTCGAAATTCGAATTTAAATGCTTATTGGCTTACCTACTTATGGAGAGATGCTTGAGTCACGTAGATAGTATGTAGAAATATGGTGTGATGAAAAATGTCATAAAAATATTATTCACTATAGAAATATATGTATTCACTTGAGTATGTTTTGTAAAAAACAATAAAAATTAACGAAATAAAATTTTGTTTTAATTATTATTTTAACGTCAACTAGCAAGATAACTGCTGTAATATCCTTACTTAAAAATTAATAATAAACTCCATATTTAAAAATTCGCGATATTCGCGTACTTCGATTCAATACATAATTTTACAAATTGATTATTATTGTTACTAGTTTCGTGTATACAACAGACCGGGTTCGGATATATGAAAATAACAAATTCGAAAAAATAGTAAACAACTGTGCATGATAGAGTGTTGAATGAAAATATTTATAAGAAGTGAATTCAGTGCGAATGAAAGTGTTATGAACAAAATAATGAAAGGATCATTTAGATGGTTTGGACACACGGAAAGAATGAATGAAGAAAGAATGAAATAAAATAATAACGTGAAATAGAGGAAGATCGAAAAAAATGTGGCACGATCAAATAAATCAAATATTGAATGCCGGCTTCATGACGAGTCGGAGAAATCGATGTACGTGCATAACACGAATTATGTTAGGAAATAACAGTACGGCGGTCCATTCTTTCTGCCTACCCCTTCAGAGAGACGATAAGTTTGTTAGTTGTAGAAATCAACTCGTCGGATAATTTAAAACATTAAATAAACAATATAAATCAAAAGAATGTGTGGATACTCTGTGTATGATAGAGTGTCGAATGAAAATATAAGAAGTGAATACGGTGCGAATGATGGTGTTATGAACAAAATGATGAAAGTATCATTAAGATGTTTTGGACACATAGAAAGAATGAATGAAGAAAGAATTGTAAAAAAATTATATGTTAACGATGTAAATGGAACCAGAAATAGAGGAAGACCGAGGAAAACGTATGAAAATTGAATACTAAAAATATGAAATGATAAATTTAAGAAGGGTTGTTTTTCATATTTGAATCGAATTGCCACCTGGTCATATAATCGATTTCGAAACCTCTTTAATGTTTTTTGCCAACGTGTTTATCGTAATATTTCTTAAATCATCAGGGTATTTATTTATGCTTTCCAAAAAAATGTATTTGAAATATAAATTGTAACCTGATATTACATAGGAAAAAATCTGCCTATCTCTTCGATAGAAATGTATAATTTTATATGAAGCTTTACAAGTCATTGCATAATAATCTCCATTGAACACTCCCATTACTGTCATCTTTACGATCAATTCATTGGTTTTTATTTTATAGACGAATAAAATTACATGTATTGAAATGCAGTAAAATATATTTGGCCATTACACCTACGATCATCGAATGTGAATTATATTATTAAAGTAACATATTCTACCAAACCCATCAGAAATTTGCATGAAATTAGGGAAACTTTACCAATAGTAAGTTTTATGGTAGGAAAAATTTCTATACATATTTATTTCTAGGTTGCAAACATTAAGCTTTGATAACATATTTTGAAATAAATTATGAATACGATTAATGTGAAAGGATTCAAAAAGATGGTTTTTGAAATGAAAAAAAAATGCAAGACCCAAAAAAATTTAATACTGTAAAACTGGCGAAATCCATTGATATTTTTGATTTATATTATTTATTTCATATTTAAATTTATCCGACGAGTTGATTTCTAAAACAAACTAACCTATCGTCTCTCTAAAGGGGTAGGCAGAAAGAATGGACCGCCGTACTGTTCTTTCCTGACAAAGTATTATATAACAACATTTTGAATGTATACAAATTCTTGTACACAAATATTGGATTTCACCCATTGCGGATAAATTATTTTTATTTTACAAGGATTAATTGTATCTCAATAGAGACGAAGATGCAAATTGTTTTTCTGGGAACAGAAGGTGGTGGCCGAGGCGCTTACAGGACTTATAACCTGTCATTGGTTGGGTTGAGCGATCGCTTCACGTTTAACAACATTCCCCATTCCGCCGTTATGACCACCACGTCTGACAAACTTTTTGGAACTTGTATATATGGTAGGTTTCTACACCTATTTTCACAATTTTATGTTCACTCTACACTAGCGTCATCTATATTAAGGGAGTGTTCTGTTCCCAGAAAAACAATTTGCATCTTCGTCTCTATTGAGATACAATTAATCCTTGTAAAATAAAAGTATTATATGTTACGTCTTATGCATATACGAGTCTCCGACTCCTCGTGTAGCCGGCATTCAATATTTGATTTATTTGATCGTGCCACTATTTCCTCAATCTTTCTCTTTTTCTAGTTCTGTTTACACCGTTAACATATTATTTTTTAGCATTCTTTCTTCATTCATTCTTTTCATGTGTCCAAACCATCTTAATGATCCTTTCATTATTTTGTTTTTAACAATTTCATTCGCACTGTATTCACTTCTTATACATATTTTCATTCGACATTCTATCATACACAGCTGTTTACTATTTTTTTGATTTGTTATTATGTATCCGAACCCGGTCTGTTATATACACGAAACAAGTAACAATAATAATCGGTTTAAATATTATTAAAAAAAAAATTATTGAATCGAATAATGAAGAAGAATGAATTTTTAAATATGAAGTTAATTAATATTTTTTAAGTCAGAAGATTAAAGCAGTTATCTTGAATGTTGACGTTAAAAGAGTAATTAAAACAAAATTTTATTTTGTTATTTTATTATTATTATTTTTTTAAATATACTCAAGTGAATATATTTATATTATTTTGTTTATAACACTTTCATTAGCACCGCATTCACTTGTTACATTCTCATTCGACTATCAAACCCAAAACGTAAGCAGGTACCAATAATAAATACTTCTAGCACCTACTTAGGAAAATATACGACTTTCTTTGACACATATTAACCCATTTTGCTTGTTATTACTCAATTCAGTTGCGTAAATTATTATTAGTTTTATGTCATTGGCAGCCATTGATGAGCAATTAAGTGTATTGCGGAAATCTTCGGCTATTTTCGGGAAACCTGTGTCGGATTGTTTCCGAAAAGGCCGTTAAAGAAGATGCACCAACAGAACGCCGCCCGCGGAAGAAAGTTGGGTGTCAATGGACCCATCCTATATCCGTTGCAAAATCACAGTGACATAAGATACACGGTCTACACCTGTGAGAATATGGTTGTGGGTGGCTCGGCTGTCTACCTGTTATAATATTGCAAATACATATCCATGTCTATGAATTATATTAAAAACCTTTTCTTCTATGTTCGCCATACTTTGTGTTGTAGATGTTTTATTTGTATATTTAATTTTTATATACTTTTTATATGCAACACTAACTAACCATCACGCCATTTCGCCGCAGGGGTTGGCAGAGAGAATGGACCGCCACACTACTCTATCCTGGCAAACCTCTCTAGATTCCTCCACATTCATACAACGAGTCACACATGCACGTCGATTCCTCCGACTTCTAACATGAGCAACCTTTAAAATTTGATTAATTTGGTCATGCCATGTTTTCATGTGTTGCCTTCGTACCCCATTTATATCATTAAGGTATACTTTCTTAACCATTCTTTCTCCATCCATGCGTTCCATATGTCCGAACCAACGCAGCGATCCTTTCATAATTTTGTTCATGATACCTTCTTCCGCTCTACATTCCTTTCTTATATCAGCATTTGAGATTCTGTCGTATATCGTTCTAACACACATACGTCTTAGGGACCTCATCTCTACCGCATTTATTCTGCTCTCATCCTTCTTCTGCCAGTTACATGCTTTGCTTCCATACATTAGTGATGGGACCAGAAATTCATTGTGAAATGATTTTTATTTCTTAATTAAGTTGGTGTTGTTTATAAAGTTAAAAATATAAACGTTTTATTTATTGCTTCTTGAAAAATAATGTAAAACTTTATATTAAATAATTAAAACGAATGAAAACGTCAGTTTTCTAGAAGTTTTATTATATCTCATGGGAATGACATATTTTGCCCTTCTAAGGTATTATCAAAACATTTGATACGATACGAAACAAGAGATTTTTTAATGTCCTGGTAATTTTAACATTTCGACCTAAATTTGAATTTCAATTACCTGAGAAATCGCTTGTATTATTATTATTATTATTATTATTATTATTTTGATGACTTATATTTTAAGTGCGCCGTTTTGTAAAATCAATTACTCAAAGGGCGCACTAGGAAATGACTGACCAAACAGTGCAATCTTTAGAAGAATCTTAAATTTAACGTCACTATCATTTTACTTAATACTAACATGGAGGCTATTAGCTCTGACTGGAATTGTTATCTTGTTTGCGCTTAATTCTACTGATCGGAGTGCACGTTGCCTTTCCGTTGGCATGGGTGTCACGCTGAGGTCCGATATATACGTTGGCGCTCTCTGGTGTTGAGTCTTAAATTTGTTATATAAGTAATTACTCGAATTCTCTTTGATGTTTCACATGACGACGTTACATTAATTGTTTTCATTTAGGAACACAATACAGGAGTCATTTGACACCTTAATTAGCATGTTAACACCAATTCCTTCCTCGTGATGGACCCACAAGTATCGCCTGCCAAGCGTGAGGTCAAAGGTAATGTAATTTGTCAGCGGTGAAGGTCAATGAAGAACGGAGATTTGAGATAAGCTACACGATACGGAAGAAGCATTGTAAGATTCTGCATAATAATATCATTTGTAGAAAGGGGCACTGGTCGCTTGGAACGAATGGAGTCGATTAATCAAAAGGTGTGCGATAATGGGTGAGGTAATCACCGTGTAATGAAATCATTGTGGAAACAAATGTATTTGCGGGAAACGGAAGGTGAGGATATAAAGCTAAATGTTGTTCGAAATTGCGTATTTTTATTTATTAATAACCTCTGCACTATACAGTATTAACTTGGCACAAACACAGTTTCATATTAATTAGTTTATTGTTACTGTTCAAATTTAAAACACAGTTATAATATCAGTTAGAATAAAAATATAAGAAGTGAATGCGGTGCAAATGATGGTGTTATGAACAAAATAATGAAAGGATCATTAAGATGGTTTGGACATATGGAAAGAATGAATGAAGAAAGAATGGTAAAAAAATTATATGTTAACGATGTAAATGGAACCCGAAATAGAAGAAGACCGAGGAAAACGTGGCACGATCAAAAAAATCAAATATTGAATGCCGGCCATGTGAGGAGTCAGAGAAATCGACGTGCGTGCATGACACGTTGTATGAATGTTGAGGAATCGAGAGAAATATGCCAGGAAAGAAACGTGTGGCAGTCCATTCTTTCTGCCAACCCCTTCGGGGAGACGGCGTGATGGTTAGTTAGTTAGTAAGTTAGTTACAAATACTTATTCTTTTAAATGTCTCCAAACCATATTTCATTGTTTTGTTCATAACACTTTAACACTTTAAGTCGCATTTCAATCACTTATATTTGCATTTGACAAACTCATTTTAGAAGAGTGTCAAATTAAAATTCGCTCTACTTGGCGCTTCGGGGAGACAACGTGATGGTAAGTATGTTAGTTGGTTACAATTGAAATATCAATAAAAAAAACATCGAAACGCGATTGAGAATTTTCACACGTTTCGTGGCCTTGGGTAAGCTAAATTCTACAAAAATCTAATTCTGATATTGCCCAACTTGCTCCGGGCGCCTTGGATGAAAACACCTTAATTAACGGCAAAACATTATTGCAGCAAACAATCGAGATTATTATGAATGGATAACCTGAAAGTTGCATGTCATTACGCTAATTGTTTGCGTAGTTGCGATTACTACAGGAATTTGCTGTATGCGGTAGTATGCTTGCCTTAACATGATGAAGATGACTTGTAAATCAATTCATTGATAAAGCACTTGTTTTATAAGTTTTTTTGATAGTTATATTAAATATTCCCATGTGAAAAATACCCAATTTTTTAATTAACAGAAATTACTAATATTAATTAATTACTATGCGGTAGTATGTTTTCCTTAACATGACTTGTAAATCAATTCATTGATAAAGCACTTGTTTTATATGCTTTTTTAATTATAATTATTTTAAATATTCCCGTGTAAATATATCACTATTTGAATGAACGGAAATTACTAATATTAATAAATTTATTATTTTCTTAAATGTACAAAGCCACGTCAATCACGTTAATTACCGTATCCTATTCCTTTAACTCGCGTATAAACAACAACATGTTTGATTTTCTACATGTTTGCTACATTTGATAATGCTTTAGACAGGCGAAACATGTCATTCGCATAAATCACAATAAAACTTCTAAAAAACAGACATTGTCAATCATTAGTAATATTTATAATTATTTTGGTAGCATCATTTACAATTAATTAAAGATATTTCAAATAAAGTTCGTGTTTTCAGAGCTTTTGGTTTATTGCTATTTTGATAGTATTAATAACTCTACGGCGAACTTTATTATCTTCGTCATGACCATTGAAAAAATTCATAAAAGTTCATTGTAAGTAATGAAAATAAATACTTAATATAATACAATTTTCTTTCACTGTACCACACTAAAAGAAAGCAGCAAGCTGCTGAAACCGATTGACAGTTAGTAACAGCTTATAAAACTAAATATATAACAAACATGAATAATTCAGATTTTTATACGTGTTTATTATCCCTTGGATATATTATTTGTGAATTCTGCATTTTTCAATTTTTAATTCATGACACTATTAGTTTTTTTTATAAATTTCTACCTTTCTATATTATTTATGAACTAACTAACTAACCATCACGCCGTCTCTCCGAAATAATGGACTGCCACACTTTACCTTCCTGAAATATTTCTCTCGCTTCCTCAACATTCATACATTATGTCATGCACGCGCGTCAATTTCACGTGGCCGACATTCAATATTTGATTTATTTGATCGTGCCACGTTTTCCTCGGTCTTCCTCTATTTCTAGTTCCATAAAAAAAATTTACCACTTTTGTAAGTAAGATGAAAATTTACACTGAAATTTAAATAAAGTAAAAAAATCAACACGGATGTAAAAACATATCTTGCACTCTTCTTATTTACCCATTCGATTGATGAAAATTTCACAGTTGATGAAATTAGCAAGGTTAAATTTTTATTTATTTACTTTATAAACATACAGTAGTTTTATTGTATTTTAATGAGTTGAAAACTCATTATGGGATAAAAAGGATAAGATGCACGGGTTATTCAAATACAGTATTTATAGAATATTCCGAAAATACTAAAAACATAGACATGAAAATAAAACATCTTACGAATTTTACATTTATTTATCGGATCACCTTATTATCAATATATAATAAATAAATAAAATTTTGAAAGAAAAAAAAACGAATTATCAAAGTGAATTCCGTTTAATTTATTTGAATCATCACAAAAACGGCGCTATAAAAGTAAGCATATTATTATTATTATTATTATTATTATTAATGCAATGTATGAAATATGACAACGCAAAATCTAACATGTTAAAAAGATAATTTCAATAATGAGACTGCTATTTTTATTTGTATTATTATTTGTATTAATATCCTTTCAATTAATCTTAATCATCAAATTATAAAATTATATTTCTAATAAGACAAGGAGATCCAGTTTAGAAAGGATAGAAAGGAGTGGAAAATACGAGAAGAGAGCTACGTCCAGGAGTGGACAGCCACAACAGGCTGAAGAAGAAGAAGAATATTCATAATATTATAAGAATAAAAAACAAACAAAAACGATAATACAATTATTTAATTTTAATTAAATAATAATAACCGTAATTATAAATTACATAAGGTAAAGTTGGGAGAGCACACAATTTATAATCAGATTCTAAAATGTAATGAAGCGAAGCATGGAGCTGGGAAAATAAGGATGAAAGTAGAATAAATGTAATAGAAATGAGATACGGGATATAACGTGTGATGAGTGTCGAATGAAAATATAGAAGTGAATGCGGTGCGAATGATGGTGTTATGAACAAAATATTGAAAGGATCATTAAGATGGTTTGGACATATAGGAAGAATAAATGAAGAAATAATGGTAAGAAAATTATATGTAAGCGATGTAAATGGAACCAGAAATAGAGGAAGACCGAGAAAAACGTGGCACGATCAAATAAATCAAATATTGAATGTCGGCCATGTGAGGAGTCAGAGAAATCGATGTGCGTGCATGACACGGTGTATGAATGTTGAGGAAGCGATAGAAATATGTCAGGAAAGAAAAGTGTGGCAGTCCATTCTTTCTGCCTACCCTTTCGGGGAGACGGCGTGATGGTTAGTTAGTTAGTTTAAATCTTTAGTAACTTGTTTGAAACTCATTTGGTATAATAGACATTTTTTGCATATCAGATGTCATAATTCGAAAGCAAAAAGTCATGAATTGAATCGTTTATTTGAACAGGTTATTAATTGCTATTAGAGAGATGGTTTTATTCTTAGATGTCATCAATCATGACTTATGTGAAGCACAGTATACGTGAATAATTATTGTGGCGACAATTATTGAAGTGTGAATGCGTGAAAGGAAAAACTATTTCCATTTTGAATTGCATAAGTTCGGACGATTCCAACATTAATGATTCTGTTAAATCGATTTCGGAATGTCACTAAATGTTCGTGAGTTAAGTAAATTATTAATATTGATATTACTTGAATTATGCATTGATATAAAATATCATATTTTTTTTTCTATCGTTTCCAGGGATGTGTGGGCATAAAGGATTGTTAGTCGTACTAATGCATCTCGAGCTTTGAGCTCTATATTTTCTTAATATGAAAAAGCTAATATTTAAAGGTTATTGAGTATTCGCTTATGTAATTTCAAAGCCGTCATTGATATGATAAAAAAAAATGTTATTTGAAGTTTCATTTTAGAAAATATATTTTAATTATGTTAAATAGTCCATTGTTTTGGCCGAAACACGATACCTTAACATTTTAAACTGTTAAATTAAATAACTTTGTTTCTGTATCACAATTGTACGAGTATTTTATTTTACGCGACAGCTGTTTCATCAACACATCATTTGTAACACCTGATGATGTCAACATAGGTTTATGAAACAGCTGTCGCGTAAAATAAAATACAATTGTGATACAAACACAAAGTTATTTTATTTAACAGTTTAATAATGTTGTTATCGAATTCTCAAAATTTAAATATATTATTTTACTCTTATATTTAAGTTGTTTTTCCTATATAAATATATGAGCCATCATTACATTTAAATTTTGATACACAATTGAGTTTATTTTTATCGACATATTTCGAAGGTTTTGTACTTTCGTCATCGGGAGTACTTATAAACATAAACTTAAGACTCCGATGATGATGGTCCAAAACTTATCGAAAAACAGACTTACAAAAGTATTTTAATTTGTATTCAATTTAAGTTAATCTTTAATAATTGTATGTACTATATAAAATGCGGATTGAACAGATTTATATCATTACTTGCCGCTGCTTTATAATTAACTAACCAGAAAATAATTATAAATTTCCTAATTTTTCTAATGACCATATGACATGTATATTTATTTTAAGTCGTATCTGGTGGAATCATCTTAACAGTTACAAATATCTTTGTTTTCATTTTCTCCCACATATAAATGCAGTTTTAGTTATTGTCACTGTGACTTATTGAGTTCTGGTTTATTATTACTTAATATATTGTTATTCTTAGATTGCTCAGATCTGGGTCAAAATTCAATTTAAATAAAATAATAATCCGTAAGAAACATTTTGTATATTTTTTAATAATTATAACAATTTGTAAGCCCGGTAACAGTAAAAAAATATTTCTTAAATAATATTTAAAACTATTTTTTAATAAACATATTTTAAAATGTTCTTTTGTTATATCATATATGGACGACTAGGTTCTTATTAATATAGAGTAATTTTCATAAGTGTTCATTACATATTCATTAATATTATAAAACGTTAAATTTCATTTTAAAATATTAATTAAGTAATCGTGGAATTCTTCACAATAAAAAAAACAATAGCAATTAATTATAAATAAATCAGAAATATTCATTTAAAACACATTTATGTTTATTTTATTTAAAGCGTGAATATAAATAAAAAAAAATAACAGATTTTTCCAATGTTTATTAATAACTTTTCTATTAAAGTTCATACAAAATCTTAAATTAACTTGCAACATTGACGTAAGCCATATGATTAAATCAAAGATGTTTGTTAATATGTATTTATATATTTTTTTCCTAAATAATAAAATAAAAATATTTATCTTATCATGATTATTTCTTATATAAATTTACGACCATCTATTATTTCCATATACAGTCAAGTTGAACCTACATTAATGAGGTAACCGTACAAACACTTTTCCTTTTAAACATCTGAAACTATGCTTAATATACTCGAACAAAAATTATTTTAGTGATTTTTGAGTTTAGATACAAGAAGACATAAAACATTTTTTTTTAATTTGACACTGATTGTACATCAAGCGTATTTAAAAAAAATTATATTGGTCATAACAGAAAGTCTATAGTTAATTCTTCGCCGTAAAATAACAATGAGCCGTGATTTATTTGAAACACCAAATGTTCACACAATAGCACTTTAAAACCTTCATGTATTATGGTATTTATTATTTTTATAAAGGCATTTATGTAGCGGATATATAATATTTAGATAAATTTATAGAAAATTTTCGAACACTTCGGGGCTTAAATGATGCGTCGATTTGGCTCACGCTGTTTAAAGATGTTAATAAAATATATTTAATATATAATAGTAATATTTGATTTAAAAATGCTTGGGTAATGAGTTATGATATCGTAGACAATCTAAATACATCTACAAGAGCTTCAGAGTGACCATCAAACAAAAGTGAAATTTTGTTTACAAACTTGGTTAGAGAGGTTGATGTAATTTTCACAGTCGTTATAATTTGTTTTCCTAGACAGATTTTTATTACAGCACAGTATAACCCTGTATTCACGTGAAAAAAAAAACTAATTTTGTTACGCGTGTGATATAAGAGTAAACGCGTTTTGTAAGAAGTTAAATGACGTGTTTTTGTTTCGAGTAATTTATTATACAATTTAAAAATAGTGAAGAACGTAAAACAAGTGTCGTCAATGATAATCGTTATTGAAATAAAAGATACAGAAATATATTTAAAAATCATTACCTTCTGATTAGTATACTTGTATATACTTATAAAATAACTAACTAACTATCACGCCGTCTCTCCAAAGGGGTTGAAAGAATTAATTAATCCTCACACCCTTCATTCCTGACATTGCGCTCTTGAAGTGATTACAACAGCGCTTTAAAAGTTATCTCTCTGGCTCCCTCGACCATTATACATCGTGTCATACACGCAAGTCGGTTTCTCCGACTCTTCGCGTGACCGACATTTCATATTTGATGATTTGATCATGCCGCGTTTTCCAGGGTCTTCCTTTACTTTCTGTTCCGTTCACATGGTTAACTTATACTTTGTTTGCTGTTCTATCTTCATTTATTCTTTCCATATCTTTGAACATGTATACATGCTATAATATTGTCATTATATAATAATTAAGTTTTTTTTTAAATATTGTATGTATTAAGAGTGTGACACCTTCTGACACCTTCTGTTCCCAGAAAAACAAGTTACATCTTCGTCTCTATTGAGATACAATTAATCCTCGTGTATTAAGTGTGTTTATTTTATAACAAATTTAAATAGGTACATATCCATAACTTTTTTATCGATTATGTAAACATTTTCTTGTGTGAAGGAAGGAAAAATATAACAGCATAATATAATAAAATAATTTTAAAAAAGCTTTATTTTTTAAACATAGACATAATAGAATTAAAAAATAGTTTTTAGCTGTACACAATTAATTTGTCAAATTTGAATGTTTAAACAGCCATTTGTCATAGCCGTTTTATTAAATATAAAATTAAATTATTGTCTTCTGGATTACATATAATGTTAGTATTATTGCGCTTTTTCATTTTTTTTTGCAAATTAATTGCTGCTGAAAACCTAAATAAATTGAAAAATGTAAAATTTAAAAATTTTGTTTTATGTATCACAATTGTATTTTTATTTTTCGCGAAACTGTTTCGTCAACTTATGTAGACATCATCAGGTGTAACAACAATATATATATTTTTTTTCTTTTTAATATATTATTGTAACACCTGATGATGTCAACATAGGTCGAAACAGCTGTCCCGAAAAATAAAAATATATTTTTTTAATTTAACAGTTTATACTGTTTAAGTATCATAGTGTTTCGGCCAAAACAATTGACTAATGAAATAAATTAATATTGATAATCGTGTGTATAAATTAAACAAATGTAAATGACTATAATATACTTTTTAAACGAATAAGGTTTTGATTATCATACGCCACATTATTAAATGCCATATCAAGACGGAAAGAAGACGAAGATTAAAAATGTTATGCAAGATAAGATTACATTTAAAAGTTGATGATGCATTATATTAATTATATTTTTTGATGATACGTTTTAAACACCAATTTATACAATTTTTGATAGTAGCAGTGTCTTCATAAATTTAAATATTTAAAAAACATACCCAAATACCCGGTTATCTAATATGCTTACGGTCAAGTTTTGAGATTTTAATTTATTCTGTTGTCATCCTGGGACCACTTTCCATTTCAATATTTGAGTAAACATCTCGACTTGACGACTGAAAAGCTCTTAAGGCCTCGCGTAATGTGAAGAGATTAGATTCATTTAATACGTATTGCATTAGAGATTTATCAATAGAATCTCGTTATCTAATAACTTCTTTATTTATTTACTATTTTGTTGAATCGCTCTTTACATCATTACAGCGCGAGCTAAATCGATGTTAAGAGTATAGCTATCATATTGATTCTTTTGACACGTGAATTCTACACCAGACCGGAAAATACAGTGAAATAATCGCACTGCTATCGCGGGGAATCGAACTCGGAACCATCGGTTTTACAGTGATAGCATTTGCCACTCGGCCACGAAGGTCGTCTTGCTTTACGCTCTATGATTGATTTTAGTCAGATTAATAAATCGTGCGCATCAGGATTTCGAGTGTGTTTATTGATTCTTTGATATTTAATAAGATTCTGATATAATCAATTATAGATGTAATGATTTGGTGTGTAAAAACAATGTAAAAATATCGTTTTAAAAAATACATTTTATTCAAGATGCGTCAATGTGCCGCGTAGCGATGATAGATAGAGTAACGTAAGGTTAGCGATCTAAGGGTTAACTGTTATCCTTTGTATATGAATTCGTATTTTCAGAGGATTTTATTATTGTTCTTAAAATTTTCCCGTTTTTCTTTAATAGAGCATAATCAAAATACTCTCGCAACATGTTTAACAATACGTTACGACATGTTATTTATTTTTTCATGAACAATAATGTAAAACTACAAAACATAATAAATGTAAAATATTGAAGAAAACATCTGTTTTATATAAGTTTTATCGTATGATAATGCAATTACATATTTCTCATTGCTAAGGCATGATCAAATTTATTATAATATAATGCCTCAGCAAAGCGAAATTAGCCACTATCATAAAATATGATAAAGCTTCGAGAAAACAGACGAAGTAAATAATATTAAATAGTTTGATATGTTTCTCATCGATGAAGCTCTTTACTTTTTGGTGTGATAATTTCAAAACTAATACAAATAATATATTTTCTTAATTTAATCACGAAATTTGGTAAAAATAAAAAATCTGTATTATTTAGGAATTTGATTAACGTAAAAATTCGCATTTTTTATTACCTTGACAAAAGTCTGAGAAGAACAAAAATGGTTTTTAGGCAAAAATCTAAATTCTAAATTGGTGTACAAACTTTTTTACTAATATCTATTTATTATCTTAAAATTGAAATAGGTCAAATTATATTAAATTAAATAAACCTAAGTTTTTTTTACGATCGTCATCAGTAGAAGAATTTGTTTACATAGAATTCGTTTAATAATTTGTTTAACTATTAGTTAGTTTTTTTTAAATATCGTTATTATAAAATTTACATTTAAAAAACGTATTTGCATAAATCACTTATCGTTTATATACAAATCGAATAAGTGTTTTCTAATCTTAATGTAATATGTATTTCATATTTTCAACCATAATCAAAATTATAATAAATGCAATATTATAGAAATCGAAGAAAAAATCGAAGTGCATGCAAGACACAATGCATAAATGAAGTAATATCAGGAAAAAATAATATTCTACCTACCCCTTCCATTCTTTCAACCTACCCCTTCGGGCGATGATTAGTTAGTTTTTAACATATTTGTTCATGCACATCATAATTTAAAATAAATTATAATAAACTCAGAAATCTTATAAAACAATATAAGATTTATTTTGTAGATAAGTTTAAATATCAATGTTCTGATTTATGAAGCTTTAAGCTCACACCCATTCAAGACAATTATTTAAATGAAATGATGGTTATATATTTGTACACAATAGTTCTAACTAAATGTGTAATTGAAGCTATTAAAAAAATATATGAATTATAACTAAACATATTATACAATACTTAAATTTTTTTTTACTCATCAAAGTTTCGAAGATATTGTTACTTCATCATCGTGAAAGAGACAAACAGATAATATCTAAAGAATTGCTCATTTTTGATAACTTTTTAGTATTTATTTTTCAATATAATATTTTTTCCTATGTATAAGCCAAAAGATTGCAATTTCAGACATTCTTTTTAAAGGTATTTATGTGAAATAAACGTTTTATTTATAATATTTATTTTAAATAATGTAAAAAAAATTCCGTAAAAATATGAATGCTCTCTCGTAGACGAACATGTTTTTGAATTGATGAAAAATTTAAGGGTTGAAATCATACGAACGAGAACGCTTCTTTAGGATAATCTAATGATTTTACTGAAATATCGCAATGGAAATTATTTTTTAATAATCATTAGTTGAATAGTTATGTAATAACTACTTCTATTTTTGTCCTGATTTCGACAGTGGTCGGTTTCGCCAGGCTGGTTGGCATCAACAGACTGGTCGTAGAAAAATGTCGACGTAAAAATTATAAGAAGTGTAAAAATTCGACAGAATGGTATATTTCCTTAATAGTGAAAAAATACTAAACGAAAATTTATTTAAATCGTGTAGTGTATTAAGTATTTTTTTTTTTAATTTTATATAATAACATATATTTACCTTCTTTTCGTATAAAAATCTTCTCAAATCCACAGCTTAGAATCTCACTTATCACACACTTAGTTCGTTATGATTCACAGAGTTCTAAATGAAAAGAACCGAAGTTCTAAATTTGAAGTATTTTCAAATTCGCGATGCGCGCGCAGTCGTACGCGCCTTGGGGGTTGTTTGAGGGTAGGTTTGTGCGTGCAGCAGTTCTCGCCGGGATTTATGCGCGCCTCGGTGCGCAGGCAACGCGCTCCACCGACATAGCGCGAGTGTCGGTATAGCGACGCAGTGAAAGTATTTATACGGAGACTATATGACTAAATTCGCTCATCTTCCCATTGTAGAATCTCGGCTCGGCTGTCCCACTTCTCATCTTAGCTGGCAGCCGGTCGCGAAAAATCCAAAACTGCAATGTTTACTTCACACGAATAACATAAACTTTTCTACAAAAAACCGTTATTTTAACAGCTTTTTTAATTACTATTTTAAATAAAGGATCTCATTTGAATAATATAATTAATGCAATGGATGCAAATTTTTAAATGAATAGTGCATTAGATAACGTAATCACGAGGATACATAAAATAAAAAAGTTTTAAATTAATTTAATTGCATTAAAAGAAATAGAGATTATATTTGATTGAAATCACGTTGCTTAGATTCATCTCAAATTATGTAAAATAATACAAAAATAATACCGATCAACCTGAAACGAAAAGTATATGAAGCCTGTGTTCTGCCAGTTGGTACTTATGGTCTTGAAACTGTTACATTTATTTTATTTTATTTTTTTATATAAAAGACTAACATCAAGGATTTATATCAATGATATTAGAATTTATTTTACAATCTTCAATGTGAGCAGAAAATAGCTCATTATTATGAAGAAAGAACCTGGTCGTGTCCAGGCTTGAATCCAAGCCCCCTGGATCAGTAGCCAAGCGTCGAAACAAAGTGCCGAGAAACTACAAGTGACCCAAAGAGCCATGGAAAGAGCCATGTTAGGAATATGCCTAAGAGACAGAGTCAGAAACGATACAGTGAGAGAAAAGACAAAGGTCACTGACATCATCCACCTCATAAAATGGCAATGGGCAGGTCACGTAGGCAAAAGCTCAGATGAAAAGTGGACAAAAATAATGCTGACTTGGAGACCGTGGACGGCAAAGAGAAGTGCAGGGCGACCGTAAATACGGTGAAAGGATGATCTGAACAGACACGTCGAAATAACCTGGATGCAGTCTGCACAGGACAGAGTGACATCAAATCAAATCAAATCAGTATATTAACTCAAAATACTACATAATACCAGATGGTTCGACATTAGGAAGACAAGATACTTTCTAAAGTCAAGAGTATTTGTCCCCTGAACGTACCTTCACTAATATGAAAGACGTCGATCTCCGAGGAGACCGCGTTCAGCAGACTAATTGCTCTTCCCACCGGTGTCACCAGAGGCAGATTGGTTCTGGTGACCGGTAGGTAAAACAATCTGTGCTGTTGCTGTCGAGAAATCTATCAGGGATAAAAAGACCAACGCCCTCTAGCACGGCCGAGTTCTCGAAATGGAAGCGAATGGAGGAGGTCTTTGTCCAGGAGTGGACGGGAATAGGCTGAGGAAGAAGAAAAAGAAGAATACAAAAATATGTTTCGTTAAATTTCTTCCCAAAGTTTTGACTAATTTTCACTGGTTTGATGATGGTAACTACCATATACAGGGGTCGCGACCCTACATTGTGAGGCTGTCACGTATACAAAGGTATATTGTAATTTTAATATGTGAAGAAATGCAGTTTTTGTACTAAGGATTAATCAATTGATGCGAATTTGACATGGCTAAAATTGAATACCCGTACCAGCTTTTGTTAGCTTTAGAAAAAAAAAATGCAAATAAAATGAAAATATACGCATTTCGTAACGATTAATCGATTGAGATCTAACGTTACATTACTTCAGGTATTTACAAATTACATAATTCTAATATTCTAATATTCTAAAATGAATTATGAGCGAAGCATGGAACTGGAAAAAGAAGGATGAAAGTAGATTTAATGCAGTAGAATTGAGATTTCTTAGACGAATGTGTATATACGCATGCATGACACGATGTATGAATGTTGAGGAAACTAGAACAATATGTCAGGAAAGAAAAATGTGCATTTTGATGTATAGTGCTTATGAAAGTATTACATACCTAAAAGTTAACTTATAAATCTATTAATGATTAATGAAGGCTTCGGGTTTGATTCCCAGCGATACCGGTGTGAAAAAAATCACTCTGTATTTGGTCTGGAAGAGTTCACGTAACAAAAACAATGGCGATAGACTAGCCACCAATCACGTATTATTTGAATCAATAGCAAAATTAATTGTAACCTGTTGTATACAAAAATTTGGAAAGTACGGGAAACTACCACATTAAAATGGCCCAAGCAAAAAATTTTACAATTTGCCGCGAAACTTTCATCTTTCGATTAAATACATAAAAAAAACTCCAAATCGTTACACGTTAAAGTTAACTTTTGTATTGAATAATTTTAATTGAAGTATTTAACCTTTGGCATCTGTTTATCCAGCCTTACCATATTTTCATTCATATCATATGCCTATTTATTTCTACTAGCTTTAGATTAACATGACAGGTCCATGAATGTATGTAGAAACACGATAGAACCATAACTGACATCGTACTTGCCTCATTATGTCACTGAAATATAATATAAGAAAACCACGCAGGGCAGATTATAAGTTATAAGAAGAATTACTTTAAAAATATATATTGATCGCTGGTATCATCAATATTTTATTTATTTGATCGTGCCACGTTTTCCTCGGTCTTCTCCTATTTCTAAACAAATTTACATCTTCTTCTGATTGTAGATCTTGCATCCGTTTATGCAGGATATCAATTTTCTTCCTGTGATGAAGACGACCAGCCTTCTCTCTATCTCAGACTAGGTGGTCGTCCTGGTGGTCGACGGCCCTCTGGAGTCCCGTGTATCACGATATTAGAAATTCTTGCTGGATCCATTCTCTCTATGTGGTCCCTCGAGAATCGTCTTTTTTGCCTACTCCATCTCACTATGTCTTCAATTTTGCAGGATTTGCGAATTTCTTCATTGGGTATCCTATCTCTAAGAGTTCTCCACACAATAGGTCGCAATGTTCTCATTTCTGCTACTCTTAAGAGATGTTTGGTTCTGACAGTGTCTGCTCTTGCTTCGATTACGTATGTCATTATGGGCCTGATGCATGTTTTAGATCGTAAACATACATAATTTTTTTACAATTCCTTCTTCATTTATTATTTCCGTGTGTCCGAACCATCTTAATGATCCTTTCATTATTTTGTTCACAACAATTCGCACTACATTCACTTCTTACATTTTCATAAGACACTCTATCATACACAAGAAAAATACATATTAATCAATAAATATAAGTTTGTTTGATGCCAAGTAGTTTATCTTGTACCTAAGCTTTGTCAGGGCAATATACAAAGTTTTTCATCAATCATTTTTAATTTGTTATGAAGACTTATTTAGCGACAGTGATATGGAACGGCAATAATAACATATGGCGTTGAAGCAAGGGCAGACACATTAACGACCAAACAAGTTTTGAGGACTTCCAAAATGAAGACACTGTGGACGATAGCCGGAAAGACACTGAGAGACACGTGAGATACGTGAGACACGTGAGGAACACCAGAATAAGAGAGATATGTGAGGTTGAGGATATTATAAGATGGAGCAGACAGCGAAAAAGGGACTGGTACGGTCATGTTCAAAGAATGGACCCCACCAGACTCCCCTATACTGCATTGCAAAATCAGCCTCATGGGACACGACCTCTGGTAAGACCTCCTAAAATATGGAAGAATAGCTGGGATTCTACCTCATAATAAGAGCAACACTCTGGAGAACAGACCACATAGGTCTACAACAAGGGAGAAGAAGAAGAAGAAGAAGATATGGTGAATATTCAATGAAAATATTTATATAATAAAATAAGTGTTAACGTATATAATTTCTTTATAAAATTCTAATCAATTTTGTTCCAATCAGAACTTAGAAAAAGTTTTTTTGTTTTATTACCTTGATGATGCTGTAGTTGAAGAAAAACCGGTGAGTAGTTAAAAAAAACATTATAAAGTTTAATTAAAATAATAATACACTTTTAGTAATTGTATCAAACCACTTTAATTGGTAACACAAACCGGTTTCGCTCCTAAGTAAACTGTTTACTCTCTCACCCTGACGAAGCTCCGGCGGGGGCGAAACCGGTTAGTGTTACCAAATAAAGTGGTTTAGATACAAATACTAAAAGTGATTTATTATTTTATTTAATAATGTCACACCACATTTAAGTGCTTCAAACGAAAGTTTTAAAAAGTAGTGTTTTGTTGAAACACAAAATATTTTACTGTTTTCAATTATGAAAAAACACATCACAAATGAAGAATTTAATACGAGAGAATATTAATTATTCTAAAATGGAACACTAGACAGAAAAAGAAAACTTATCACACAAATAAGGGGAGTTTATTTAAAAATTAGTATTGACCAAAAAACCAAGGAAACCATCACACCTGTGAAGTTCTGATGGTTAAAAAAATATTATTGTGAAAAAAAATACGCAATGTGCATGTATAACTTAAACTCTATTACATACTCTGTCATTAAATCGATATCCAATTTTTATTACATTGTGATATTGTTCTAGCTAACCAATACGCCTTTTCCATGAAGGTTAGAGCATGTAATAAGATAATTGAATTGATATAATCACGCTAAAGGAATCCAGTTGACGATGTCCTTATACGACGAAACTTGTCATGATAACATAAAATTAACATAAAATTCTAATAAATGTACCATATAATAATTTAAGAAAACAGTAATAAAATAAACTAAGTATGATTAAGTTTTTGTCATTAGATATTTGTAGGGAAAGTCACTAGAAACGTGCGAGTTATGTTTTTGAGCATAAATCTTTTGAAAATAGTGAAATCCAAAAAGGATGATCTTTTATGGTTGGTACACAATGGAAGTAAGTAAAAAGAACTTATTAACTAACTAACCATCACGCCGTCTCCCCGAAGGGATAGGCAGAAAGAATGGACTGCCACACCTTTCTTTCCTGACATATTTCTCTCGCTTTCTCAACATTCATACATCGTATCATGAACGCGCGTCGATTTCTCTGACTCCTTAAGTGGCCGACATTCAATATTTGATTTATTTGATCGTGCCACGTTTTCCTGGGTTTTCCACTATTTCTAGTTCCATTTACATCGTTAACAAATCATTTTTTCACAATTCTTTCTTTATTAATTCTTTCCATGTGTAGAAACCATCTTAACGATCCTTTCATTATTTTGTTTATAACACCATCATTCGCACACCGCATTCACTTACACATTCGTCTAAGAGTCGTCTTTTGTCAATTCCATGCTTCGTTTCCATGCATAAGGGTCGGTAGAAGATCACCTTTGTGCACTGCCATTCTAGCTTTTTTGGATAGGTTTTTATTTGCGATGACAACTTTAAGGGCACCATTCACTTTGTTGCCTGCCCCAACCCTTCTTTTAACATCCCTCTCCATCTTTTGTAAACATGCTACCTAAATACACGAACTCATCTACTTGCTCCAAATTTTACCATTCACTCTAATGTTGCAGACTGTCATGATTTCTGATTTTTCAAAAATCATTACCTTGGACTTATTCACATTCATCATCAGATCATTTCGCAGGAATACCTCATACATTGTAGTTTATGCTCATTGCCTGCAAGTGGGACAGCGTCATCCGCATACAAGAGACAGCTCACTGACACTCCGCTTATTTTAGCACCTACATCCAACCCTTTCAGCTCTTTCAAAAGAAAATAAGACATTTATTTATAGCAATTAAAAAACTGAAAAATAACATATGTGCAATATTAAAAATTATAGCATTCATGTAATCGTCAAAATCTTATCAAAATCTCCATGCGTGACCCCAAGACTTATTGAATAATAGTTCAAAGGTTTAAAGTTTCCAAGATATACAGGGTGTCACTTGTTTTTTTCCAATTCCAACCAGTTTCAAAACAAAACTGAGATTTTGGAATGAAACAAAAAAAAATGTTTTATTCTTCGCAGTTTCTACTTTAAAGCTTGGTTTGCAGCAAAATCTTGAATCTCGTCCTCTTTTATTCTATTTTACCACAAAATTATTATTCTATCGAATTTTATTTTATTTTATTAAATGAGTCGATAAAGTAATACTTATAAAAAAAATACTAAGTACCCATCACCCCGTCTCTCCGAAGGGGTAGGCAGAAAGAATGGACCGTTACACTCTTCTGTCCTGACATACATCTCTCGCTTTCTACACTCATACATCGTGTCATGCACGAACGTCGATTTCTTAGATTCCTCACGTGACCGATATTTAATATTTGATTGATTTGATAGTGACAAGTTTTCCTCGGCCTTCCTCGATTTTTAGCTCCGTTCACCTCGTTTACATACCATATACCGTCTTCTGTCATCACTTTTTCTTTCTATGTATCCAAACCATCCTTACGACCCTCTCATTATTTTATTCATAATTCATAACACTTTCATTCGCACAGCATTCACTTTTTATATATGAATTCGACAATCTATGATACACAGATTTATTACACGTTCGTCTTAGAGTTCTTATTTCTACTGCATTTATTCTACTTTCTTCCATATTTTGCCAGTTCCATGTTTCACTTCTAAACATAAGGATTGGCACAAGAACACCAATAAATAAATATTTGCATATATGATGTATAATAACACGTAACCCCCTGTATATTGATTTAAATTTTTGGGTTATCGAGTACCTGCTTATGGTTATTGAAAATGTAATTGTATTTTTAATAACTGCACGAATAAAGAATTAGAAAGTTTAAACTAGATTCGTATGTTAATGAAATTTCAAGTTCCAAAGTAATTACTGTAATTGCATCTATAAATCTTCATTAAAGATTTCAAATTTACTAGTTGCATTACGAAAATATTCTAAATATTTGCGATTAACCCTTTTGCGACGCGTTAAATTACAAGACTGTTATGTGGCCATCGTGGCATAATTTGGAGGCATAAGCAGAGAGCATGGATTGCCACACAGTTCTACCTTTGACATTATTTTGTTCATCATCATCATTAGCCGTCTGTCGTAGGCCTCTCCCAAAGCACGCCACCGGCCCCTAACAATTGCTGCTCCCATCCATCCATGTTCTTTTTCAAATCGCGTCGGTCCAGCGGGCAGGGGGACGTCCAACGCACTAGGGTCACCGATATAGGGATACACATTGCGATACACATTAAGGATGAAGTGGCGATGGGCTGGGCATGTGTGCCGACGGAACCAGAGGGTTACTGAATGGAGGCCAAGGTTGGGCCGAAGAAGTGTCGTGAGACAGCCTACTAGATGGAACGAAGATATTTCGCGGACAGCAAGAAGGGCCTGGAGAACACTGACGAGAGACCAAGAGGGATGGCGTGGGGGTGGAGAGGCTTACGTGCAGCAGTGGATGGAGATAAGCTGATGAAGATATTCACAATTAAATGGCTATAGAATCTACTATAGATCACATCTTATCTATCTATCACATGTCATTAGAATCAATAATAATAGCTATAAAAAACTGTAAAGTAATTGGGTTTAAATGACCAGTAGTATACAAAAAAAATATTTTTTTGAAGAATAAAAAAAAAAACATATTAATTCTGGATGGAGTTCAAGCCTTACTAACGTCGACATATTTTGGATCCTTTTTCATTTCATTTATTTATTTTAAGCATATCTAAAGCATTACAGAATTTTTTTTCCAATACACTAAAGATACAAGTTAGAGATACACAATAATAAGTAATACATAATAGATTAATAAAAAGAGCGAGAAACATAAGATGCATGACAAATTAATAAAATGAATATACCATACAGTTATAATAAAGATAGTACTTCCCTCAGATGAGCCAAACTATCACAAAATATGTCAAACTCCGAGGTGATACGATTTACTTACCGGCATAACCATTGGCAGGTTGGTTCTGCATCGTGGGAGATAAAACAATCTATGGCCCCTTTGTCGAAGATGAGCCCCTTTGTCAGGGATGAACATACCTACATCACTCAATCGCCTATCAGTCGAAAGAAGTGGACACCCAAGTGAATATCTCGTCTCCTCTCGAGTGACTGGTAGCCTAGCATCCCTAGCAAGAAATCATGTTATGTTATTCATCAAAAAAACAAATAAACTAAACAATGAAATAAGTAATATTTTATAAGTTTTATGTGCCTAATTACAACTAATTAAAAAAACGGTGGATACGTGGAACATAAATTAAATTGACAATTAGAACATTATGTGTTAAATTATTATTATTTTGTTATTTTATTTTATATCATTGTTTTTTATAATATTTGTTTTAGATTTATTTTGTGGCGGTGAGGTTCGCAACCCATCACACCGTTTTACCCGCGGGGCGAAAAGAGAAGAGTGGAGGGCCGCATCGGTTAAAGTGTGACAGTCCATTATTTCTGCCTACCCTTTCGGGGAGACGGCGTGATGGTTACTTTGTTAGTTAATTATGAAATAATTAACAAATAACTGCAAAATTAAGTACAAAATTTTTATTGCGATTTTTGTTAAGCTATTTTGTGTCTAAATGGGTCACCTAAATGTTGTTCGTTTGTTATGTTTCATTTGTGTCCAAAAAAGAAGAAAAAGACTTATTATAAAGTATTTTAATTTCTCCTTCTTCTTCTTCCTCAACCTATTCCCGTCCACTCCTGGACAAAGGCCTCCTCCATTCGCTTCCATGACACTCTGTCTTGTGCAGACTGCATCCAGGTTATTCCGACATGTCTAATCAGATTATCCTTCCACCGCAGTTGCAGTCGCCCTGCACTTCTCTTTGCCATCCACGTCTCCAAATCAGCAGTCTTCTTGTCCATTTTTCATCTGATCTTCTGGCTACGTGACCTGCCCATTGCAATTTTAGAGTCGCCACCCGGTGGATGATGTCGGTGACCTTTGTTTTTTCTCTCACAGTATCGTTTCTAACTCTGTCTCTTATTCCTAAAATGGCTCTTTCCACGGCTCTTTGGGTCACTCGTAGTTTCTCGGCACTTTGTTTGGACAATGTTACAGTTTCAAGACCATCAGTCTGGCATTTTAATTTACAGCAAGGAAAGTGTTAAATATGCAGTAGTTCAAGTAAGGCTATGTTTTTTTTTATTTTTTATTTTTTTATTTATACATAATACACAAATGAGACATAACAAACGAAAAACATTAAGGCAACTCATTTGGACATAAAACGGTGTTACAAAGATAATATAAGACAACATGAAACCAAAAAATCATACATATCAGAAGGAACCCAAATATCGACGCCAGTGAGACAGTACCTACTCTTTCCAGAATTTGTAATATATATTTTTATGAATACTGCCTCACTGACACTGAAAATGTTCAAATCCGAGATGATTAGATTCAACGTCCGAATTGCTCTTCCTACTGGCATCACCAAAGGCAGGTTTGTTCTGCGTGACGGAGCAAAGCACAATTGATGTCGGCGCTGTCGCAGGTAATTATCAGGAACAAAAATACCTATTTGCTCCAGAACATAGGGGTTCTCAATAGAGCCCCAAATCAGTTTGAAAAAATTCGTTGACAAAAATCCTTCCCTACTCAGTTCGAAGGAGCTATACCCCATGTTAGGTTAGCTAGTGAGCGTTTTATACATTCATCTAAGAGCTTTCATTTTCATTTCATTTGTTATACTTTTTTTTTAATTTCACGTCAAGCTTCCTTTATATAAGGGTCGGTACAAGCTATAAGATAATTTTATTATTATTATCAGTTGATACTTATTATGTAGTGTTATTTCCAGCATGGAAAGTGTTAAGGATGCAGTAGTTCAAGGTTAGCTGTTGGAATCTGTACGCAAGGTCTATGGGGGACCTCGCGGGCCAGGTACAGGATGGTTTGGTTATCTGCACGGGTCAGAGGTCACGGAGTAATCTCCCATTGTTATACGTGCACAGTTTGGGTAACATTTGTTGTTACTGGAACCATGGTACAACTTAAGTGGTGGGACGTTCACGTATGTGTCACTCGATTAATCGATTAAAAATTTAAATAATCTATTAATAGGGAATATACGAATATTCATTAAAATGTATTTTATATTAAAATAAATACTTTACTTTTAAAATCAGATTGTACATTTAATGTACGTTTGTATATAAAACTCAAAGTAGGAAATGACTAAGAGATAGATGTTTGTGAACATCTGTATTTGTAGATTTTTTAATGTTTATTTTATATCAGATTTTGACAAATTTAGAGTTTATTTATTGAAAGCTAAGGCAACATTTTGGAATTCTTCCGGAAAATAACTTAGTTTATAATCCAAATTTTAAAAAAAAAAACACGATTGTGTCGAAGGATACCTCCATCTTCAAGTGTGATTATTATTGTTTAATATTATTTATTAGTTTTTACTGAATTTTTTTTTAGTACTTATAGCATAATTGCTATAAGTTAGATTATTATTTTTAATTTAAATGTATGTATTGTAATGTATTGTATCGAATTTTAAATGCGTTTTTTATTTTAATTTTTTCCTTGTTTAGATTTTATTATATATTTATACCTGAAGATGGAGGTATCCTCCGAAACATGTCGTGTTTATTAATATTTTGTGGATTATAAACAAAGTAATTTTCAATTTCCAAAAGTTTTGATTTCTATGGTATATTATGAAAATAGATACGCCTGACACATAGATAGACATCAACACAATTTAATATGAAAATGGTTATTTTGATGGAAAATTTGTAATTAATTGTTACAATTTTTTATAGTTGTGGAAGCTCGCGACAGAGGGAAACCTTACTTACTCAAATGTAGTGGTTTAAACTAAGTTTAACGTAAAACTATTAAATTAAATAACTTTGTTTTTTGTATCACAATTGTATTTTATTTTACGCGACAGCTGTTTCCTCAACCTATGTTGACATCATCAGGTGTAACAATATATCAAATGTCAAATTTTCGTGATTATTCGAATCTTTCAATTATTCAAATTGACATAGGAACAAATACGCAGATTCGAAAAATCACGACTATTTAAGTTAAAAGTGCTAAATTTAACTTTTAAATATTTCAAACAAATTTATATTTGGCATATAGAATGGAATAATACTCCTAGCGGCTTTTAACAATATGTTAGGCGACAGCCTTCGCATTGTGTTAATAAGGTAGTTTGCTAAATGCCGAAAATCATTCTCCATAGATGGCGTTAGTGGGTCGGTTGTATAGGTTAATTCTTGAAAAAATTCACAAGTGCAACCAAATCTACATAGATGGCTGACTGAAACTGACACGTGAAGATAAATATGGATTTTGAAGTATATATACATCTTCCAAAAATTTGTCATGCATGATCACAAATAACAAAGGTGGAATGGGGAATGTTGTAATTACATAAAGCGTGCGCTTAACCCAACCAATGACAGGTCATAAGTCCTGTAAACACCTTGATCATCCATGTTCAGTTTCCAGTTTACGTCTTCGTCTCTATTGAGATACAATTAAAATTTATATTTTATGATACATTTCTACAATATTTTTTTTGTACAACTTGTCATGCCATCACGTCGAGGTTTTGACTGCTTAACATTGGGAAATAGACCCATTTTTAATTTTTGATTTAAAATCGAAGATAATACGTAAAATGTGCCCATCACTAATCATTTAGTGACCGATACTGAAAATGTTTTCAAGTTAATTTGCATTCATTAACGTGGTTCAAGTGTTTATTATAAAGACTTCATTATTTATTTATTTGTTTTGTTAAATATCGTTAAAACAGGAAGTTTCTACCACCATACTCCCATTGTGTGTTCATTAGACTTAAAAACATTTTATTTCAACTAAATTACATTTCCTTAGAGGTAAACAATATAACCCAACACTATGTAAATACCATAAATAGTTTTCTTATATACAAATTATTTTTATGAATCTCTTTATCCAAACAATAAAAAAGAACTTTACTGAAATCTCTTGATGGAAGTTAATTTTAAATAATAATGAAATAAAACGATGTTTTTAAACTACTTCCACTTTTGTCTTTATTTCGACAGCGACCGGTTTCGCCAGGCTCACTGGCATCGACAGACTGGTCTTTAAGTTTTATATAGTATTTTTCCAGTGTAGCTTTGTTGGCGTTTTGAGGTAAACAAATGATTTTACGGAAATCTCTTGATGGAAGTTCATTTTAAATAATAATTAAGTAAAAATACGTTTTTAAACTACTTCCGCTTTAGGTTTATTTCGATAGCGACCGGTTTCGCCAGGCTCACTGGTATCGACAGACTGGTCTTTAAATTTTGTTTAGTGTTTTTTTTTAATTTCCATTGTATAATAAAAGTTTAATTTTAAACACGCCAAGAGAAGCATAGCTGCCAAAATACTTCCTAAAACTTAACCTTAATTTTTTAAACACTCATATTCGAAATTGCCCCACTAGTTAGTTGGTACTACGAGTATTTTACACATTTTATGATTAATTTCATTAATGTTTCATTTCGTGACATGTTTTCGCAATTCGCGAGTTAACACGCGTGAAATGTCCTTATTTATTATTGATGGTTAACTTCATAATGTAACTGTGTGGCGTTCCATTCTTTCTGCCCCTGCAAAAGATGGCGTGATTGTTAAGTTTTCTTATTTTTTATATTATAATGTCTGAAACTCCCATTGAAAAAATACAGAATTCGAATTCCACCACTACTTATCCGCTTTAACAAAACGAACCATGATATGTTATTATAGCTTAATACAACTTCATTGCATTTAATGAAATCATAAAAAATACATATATTTTCTGCATTCCAGCATTTTTTTATTGTTATTATATATGACTCCCAGACAATTATACACGTTTATAATAATAACATGCTAAGATATTTCACACGCTGAATAAAATAAAATATTGATAATTTATTCTTAAGCATGTAAAATACAATATGGCGAAACTATGCTTTGCCGTAATTAAACCTTATTGTCTATGATAGTATACGTTGTGCTTTCATTCTGTTAACTAATAATTGCTGTTGGTTTGGAGGTTACGAAATAGAAAACTGACTTTCATGGTAGGAACTTACAGTATTGTAGTACCCCTTAACCCTTAACGTACCGTGTTCAAAACAAAACGCTCGCTCCCATGTGGTAAGTTCAGTTTACCGCTAACTTTATCTAAATATCAAGCATATGACTAGATGAATCAAAATTTAATTTATGTCATCTTGTAGGGAATTTCATTAGGAATAGATCGATATCTATAACATACATGGATTATTTGAAAAACATATCATTATTAATTTTTTTCTGGAACCATGCGATTTCTGATATGTAATGCGTCACAGCATACGGGCGACTGGACATCGGGTATAAACTTGTCTGCGCGCCGCGGCCGGCGGGGCGAGGATAAAGGCACCTAGGCAAAATGTATAGTACGTTCAAGACAACGAGTACGTATTAATATTTGTCCCTTTTGGTAAAGTGTTAATATTTTCACAGTTCTGATATTATTAAGTTACGTGCTGCGTTTTCATCCAGTCGGTATTATTACGTACCTATTGAAAAGGTCAAAGATATAATTTATAATACGTTCAAAACAGCGAGTAAGTATTTGTCACTTTTGATAAAGTTGTAAATATTAGCAAAACAAATTCTACCTTAACACGAATGAAGGTGAGGGCAGTCTTAGAAAATATTTTTTTTTGGGATGAAGGAAGTAATTTTTTGCTTTTTTTTTATTACGAAATATTGAGAACACTTCAATGGAGGATTACAATTTTTTTTATAATATTAGGGTCCATAGGTTTTAAGAAAATCAACTTTAAATTGGCAGTGGAAACTCAATTGACCACATGGCAACGCGACGGTTAAGAGTCGTCGATTGAATTATATACCAGAAGTTTTGCCGCCGTTCTCAACCCCAGATGGCTGGGGTATTAGCGCGCCCTTCTCTTTGTTGATATCAAATTTAGGTCTTCCTATTTTTTCTTCAAATTAATTCGGCGTCTCTTAGGGGGTACTACAATACTGCAGAATCACATCCCGAAGTTAGTTCCATATATCGTGCCCTTTACTTGTAAGATAATTGTCGAATATTGAATAACATTGATATTTACTACGGCACCGATTTTTTTTTTTTAAGAAAACGTGTGCAATGATCTCTTCAAACAAAACACCACATCAAATAATAAAAAATAGTAATTTAGGTGACAGAATGCTTAGATCCTGGTCCTGGGTATTTGGGTTCAAGCCTGGACATGGTCAGATTCCTTCTTCATAAAAAATTGTAAATTAAATTTTAATATCATTGATTAAAATCCTTTGTATTAGTCTTTGTAAAAAATTATAAAGTGTCAAATGCAAATATAATTAGTGAAGTGAATAAAATGGGTGGTAGTTTAGGGGACAGAATATTTGGCTCCTGATCCATGGGTCTTGGGTTCGAGCCTGGACACGATCCTATTCGTTCTTCATAATTATAAGCCATTTTCTGCTCATATTAGAAAATTTATAATAAATCCTAATATCATTGATTTTAAACCTTGGTGTAAGTTTTTAAAAAATATATTATATATTATATAAAAGTGCACTTAATGGGTATAATTATCACTGATGAAGGGCTTGGGTGTCCGAAACATGTTTGATTTTAAATTAAATAAAATGTGTGATGTGTACAAAGTATTATATATAAAAAAGCAACATTTTTCAACAAAATATAAATAATAATAAATTTTAAAAATACATCTAATTAACACTATTTATAAATACATTTCAAACAGCAGATTTCCTTCCTCACTGAACCAATTTTAAAGCTATAATTGTTATGCTATGGGAAGACATCTGAAGTCCAAAACATGTTTGTGGAATATGCAAAAAGTATTGTGAAAATACTCAAACAATGTTTTTCAAAAGTTATTCACATGTGAATCCATAACACAAAGAGATAAAAAGGAAATTAAATCTTTGCCATTCATTTTTAATACCAACCTGTATAATCACTTAGAATCTTACAAACATCTTAAAGAAACAGCCTCCAAATTTGTGTTATATAAGAAAGAATACCAATTAATCACTTGATATGTGACTTAATTCGACATTTAAAGTAAATTTATTGAAAATAAAAACATACTGGTGTCGTTTAAAATATAATGTTATTGTTATTATGTACATCGATTCTGGCGGCATGAACTTTTCTAGATATTAGCCGGTTTTAAACAAACTGCATTAAATTTATTGCTTTCTGTGAAATTCTACCCGTTCACTGTTATAAATTTATAAAATACTCGATTGAGAATCGATTTTTATATATATTTAAATGTGTCGTCTGAATATTCAACATTTCTAATATCACATTTGGTAAAATATCCTCTTCTTATTCCATGCTATAGAACTCTATGATATGTTCTCCAGGGTGTTGCTTCTCTTATTTATTTATTTTGTTGTTGACGGAATTAATTCCAATACATTATTCATAATACAGATAAGTTACTTAAATCTAGGAACATTTTAAAACAGTAACAGTAAACAATTAGCCTAGGACAAGTTAAGAGGATGATCTGGAAGAGAGTAAAGAAGAAAGATTAATAGATATGTATACTAGAGATGAGCAACAAGGACACGACTGCAATTAGCTAACGACATATTTGATTATATTGTGGAAGGATTACAAGGTACAAGTAGTCTCAGTGACAAACAAATAGTAAAAGCTGCATCTGGTTTAGACAATTTAAGGGTTTGATGGAGGTCGATATTTTTTAAGTTTAGACAAAAAAGAATTTAGATTTAATCCAAAAAAATCTAAGTCTTGACAACAGTTTACAAGTCTAGTCATTCTAGGTATAGGTGCATTATATCCGTAGTTTGTTTTATGGAGATTTTCGTGAAAAAGTTTAATTTGCCTTAGATTCCGGGTGGGTACATTGAATTTTATATTTTCGAGAAGACAGGGTGCATCAAAGTGTGTTCCCAGCTTATAAAGTGGATTTCCAGCTGTCCTTCCATCTTTTAGGATATCTTTCGCGAGGACAAATTACATTTTGCTAATTACATAGTGCAATATGAGGGAGTCTGGTGGTGTCCATTCTTTAGTTAACTCCATCTTATAAATATCCTAGTAAATATTGGACTGACTACGCTCAGAGTGCGGCGGTGAACCGGACGTGCGATATGTACAATAAGTGCTTTAATAACATCGATGTGTTCCATCTTAATGAAAGTGATTTTAAAAAAATTGTTGGAGCAACCCTTCGGGGCGAATGAAACTAGTTACTCTATTTTTTTTTCTTTTCTTGTTTTTTTCTTTTTTTTACATTTTAAAATTATATTTCATTTTTAATTATTCATTATTACTAATACTACTAGTTTTCTCTTTAACTTATCAAAGTGTTACTTTATTTTCTTATATATTTAACCTTATGTCAGTTGTTATATAATATTTGTGGTAGCATGTAATTGGCCTTGTTTTGTTGTCTCTGTGTGTTTATATTCATATACTGTAATTGCTGTTTGTTACCCTCAATAATAAAAATAAAAATAAATAAATAAAAAGATATCACTTAGAATATATAATTCACAGAAAATGGATGGACAATAAATAATAAAATTAAGTAATAACGAATCTAAAATACCACAATGCCTCAAGCCTAAAGTCTTCAACCAATGCGTCTTGCCAGTCATGATGTACGGAGCCGAGACGTGGACACTGACAAAAGGTCTAGTCTATAGATTCAAGGTCGCCCAACGCACCATGGAAAGAGCCATGCTTGGAATAACCTTGAGGGACAGATTTAGAAACGAATTTATTCCACAGCAAACCAAGGTGACTGAGGTGGCTCGGAGGATGGGCGGGCTGAAGTGGCGATGGGCTGGCCATGTCTGTCGGAAAACTGACGACCGACGGGGGAGACGGGTTCTGGTGTGGAGACCGCGTACAGGATTCCGCAGAGTTGGACGTCCGCCTGCCCGCTGGACCGACGATCTGAAGAGGATTGCTGGACATGGATGGATGGAAGCGGCAATGGATATAGGGCGGTGGCGGGCTTTGGGAGAGGTCTACATTCAACAGTGGATGACAGACGGGTGACGTTGATGATGATGAATAACGAATGAATCAAATTGAGTGGTTTTTCTTCTTCTCTTCTATCTAGCAATCGTTCCATTACTGGATTTTGATTCCCTTTACTAGAATTATGTCGTCAGCCCATCTTTTCTGAGGCCAACCGAAGCCTCTTTTCTATTCCCATCGTCTCCAGATAAAGAGTTTGTATCCGCCTATCTATCCATTTCCTGTCTGGCGACATCAAATCAAATCAAATCAGTTTATTTCATCAACAGACATTACAAAATTTATTTTTAATGCATCTATTGAGAACAAGTAAAATAATATATTGTGTATAGTATACTACCAAAAACGCATGAGAGATGGTTCAACATTAGAAAGACTGGATAATCTCCAGAATTAAGAGTATTTGCCTTCTGAACGTACTTTCACTGATATGAAAGACGTCGATCTCCGAGGAGACCGCGTTCAGCAGATTAATTGCTCTTCCCATCGGTGTCACCAGAGGCAGGTTGGTTCTGGCGGCCAGTAGGTAAAACAATCTATGTCGCTGTCGGAGATATCTATTAGGGACAAAAAGCCGAACACCCTCCCAGTTCAGCCCAGCACCGCCGAGTTCTCGAAATATCCTCTGAGTAATCTAAAGAAATGGGTTATGAGATGCCCATCTCTTCGAAGTTGCAGAGAGTTGGCCCCAAGCATTCTCAAAAGAAAAGCTGTAGGGTAGAGCCACGGATAGCTACCATACTCCCTCATGTAGAGATATCTCAGAATTTTTTTCTGAACCCTCACCAGCATAACGGAATATCTCACCTCGTCGACATGACCTGGTTTGAACAGTTTGTGATGAGTCAATAATATTTTTGATAATATTTCATCACACATATCTGAAAATATTATATATTTTTTAATTGTGGCATCTCATGAATAAAGTCAAGTGCATGTGTTACTTAACCTTTTTTTAATGAAGATCAAACCGCAATATGACTGTTTACACTGATTCACAAGTGGATGGTGGGTTTTTTCTAGTGTCATGCGCAGGTCAGCGTGTCGAAAGACGATGAGTGATAGAATCTCCAGTGGTGATATTTGTAACTGGTTCAAGGCTTATGAGTGCAGTGCAAAATGGGATACTACGATAGTTTCGAAAGTTGATAGATATAAAGAAAATAACTTGTATAGTTACAACGTGATGACTACGTTTCAAGGACAAAGCTCTTAGGATTACTGAAGTGGAGCTTATTTTGAATAAATATAGTTACACTTTGTATTACAACACTTTTTATTTTAACTGAACTCAGACATGTTTCTTTATCAACGAATACAATTTTCTAGAAAAATAAACTCAAAAGTGGAAAAAACATTGTTTTAATTCATAAAAATTTCTTCAACATAATCACAACTAATGTTTTGTTTGGTTATTTCCAGTTTTGAGTAATTAATAAAATTGAATAGTGTGAATGTGAGAAAAGTCTTATATTTGGGTCATATGCTCAGGGGAGAAAGATAGCACCTCCTTCGGCTGATAATCGTGGGCAACATAGAAAGACGTCGAGTAGTCAGTTCAGGAAGGCAGTTGTCCTGGCTGCAGAATATAAGGGAATGAGAAGAGTTGAGAATTTGTTCCAAGAAGCGAAGGACAGAGATGCTTTCGCTGAAGATTGGGGGAACCTGACACAGCATCATAAAAAATATTTTATAGATATTTAATAATGCCTTGGAAAGGAGAAACACGTCATTCCTATAAACTAACATATTTAGAAAACTGACGTTTTAAATCGTATTAATTATGTAATATAGAATTTTACATCATTATATTTTTCTTTATTTTTATATACTTTGCACACAACACTCACTTTTAAACAAATTAAAATTGAATATTAAACATGTTTCGGACTACCCAGCCCTCCCTCAGTGATATTATAAAATATTATAGAATTGTTTACAAATATGGTCAGTTTTGACAGATGTTATAACATACGATACTAACTAACCATGTTTGTAAACAATTTTATAATATTTTAAATATCTATATAATATCACTGAGGAAGGGCTGGGTAGTCCGAAACATGTTTGATATTTAATTTTAATTTCATTTTGAATGTATACAAATACTGGATTTTACCCATTGCGGGTTAATCATTTTGAAGGATTAATTGTATCTCAATAGAGACGAAGTTGTTGGGAATGTTGTTAACATAAAGCGATCGCTTAACACAACCAATGACAGGTCATAAGTCCTGTAAACGCCTCGACCACCATATTCTGTTTCCAAAAATACAATTTACATCTTCGTCTCTATTGAACAATGATTAATTTTAATTTGTTACAAAAGTGAGTGTTGAATACAAAGTATATAAAAAAAGATAAATATAAAACATCTACAACACATAGTATGGCAAACATAGAAGAAATTTAATGTCACTGTTCAAGAAACAATAAATTAGTCTAAAATATCTACATTCGTATATTTGTGATACGCATGAAATTTATATGTATTCAACACAACAGATACAATAAATTATTCATGTATAACAAAGACGATATTAATTATCTGTTTTATTATAAATACATATGTAACATACAATACACGGTGCTTTACAATTTAATGTAAATTTATAAATAGATATGTACATCTGTACATACTTGTGGCTTCTAAGGTCAACAGGTGATATGGTCAATTCTCTTTATGTATTCCCGAAATCGGGGACCGGTTATGTAATTAACAAATATAGGTAACATCAATTGGTAAGGTAACAAGAGGCAAGTATACATTATAAACATTAATTTTAATATGTTTTGTATATTTTAAAAATGATTATTTTAAATTTTAAATATCGTAAAGAATAAGAAAATGGCGTCGAAGCAAGGGCAGTCACACTAAGGACCAAACAAGTTTTGAGAACTTCAGAAATGAAGACACTGAGGACGATAGCAGGCAAGACACTGAGAGATCGCGTAAGGAACACCTAAATAAGAGAGATATGTGAGGTTGAGGATATTATAAGATGGAGCAGACAGCGAAAAAGAGACTGGTCATGTTCAAAGAATGGACACCACCAGACTCCCCTATATTGCATTGCATAATCAACCCCATGGGACTCGTCCTCGTGGAAGACCTCCTAAAAGATGGAAGGACAGCTGGGAATCTACCTCACAGGAGGAGCAACACTCTGGAAAACAGACCACATAGGTCTAAAATAAGGAAGAAGAAGAAGAAGATAAAGAAATGTATATTTACGGTTGCTTAAACAATTACAGTTGCTTGGAAATCTACCGCGGACGTTATTGGAAAACTTCAGGTGTTTATAAATAGATGCCTTCGCTCAATATTCAAGACCTATTGGCCCCAAACAGGATCAAATGCCGTTCTCTGGATCATGGCAGATGAAAATCCAATCAGAGAACAAGTCGCTTGACGCAAATGGCTCTGGATTGGTCACACCCTGAGACGGAACCCAGTCTGCATCGCTCAGGGCATACTAGACTGGTCCCCTGTAGGGGGAAAGGGGAAGCGGGGCAGAACTATAGCCACCCTACAGGACGAGGTCAAAGCAAGAAGCCTGACTTGGGATGATGTTAGGCATCAGGCAAGTGATAGAGTCGGGTGAGGAAGATACCTCGAGGCCCTATGCACCACAGAGGTGTGAAAGGACAAGAAGAAGAAGAAGACGAAGGAGAAACAATGATTTTAAACTCCATACTGAATATTTTATAATATTTAAAGCAAAATGAATAAAAATGTATGATTTAGATAATTATTTGTTTCACCTAAGATCATTTGAAAGATGGAAGATTATATGTTATTATAAAAAGTGGAATATTTAACTTTATCAAATGATACACTCACGAAATATTATAAATCTTTCGTAAAACAATTTGTATATAGGTATGGATAGTTATTATTATTATTATAAAAAAAGTTTATTTCATATATATGGTAGCATACAGTTTCATACAGTTTTTCTTGCTGAAATATTTCTTTACGTTTAAAAAAAATGCGTTTTTTTTCTAAATCAATTTCTCAGTAAAATTACAATACAAAACGATTTCTCAAGTAAGAGTAACGATGGCTTGGACATCCAAAAAAAATTAGTGAAGAACTAATGATAATGTGAACGATGTATATGTGAACGATGTAAATGGACCAAGGAATAGAGGAAGACTGAGGAAAACTGTCCACTCCCTCACGTTTCGCAGCCAGGACATTTGTCTTCTACCGGGCCCTCGGCGTCCCTCAATTTTCCCCTCCAATATCAGTTGGAGAAGGTGGAACTTTTCCTCACCCAGTATATGACCCAGATATGAAATCTTTCGAACCTTGATAGTTGATAACAGTTCCCTGTCAACTCTAGCTCGCCTCAGGACTTCGGTATTGGTAACAATGTCTGTCCAGGGAACTCTGAGCATTCGGCGATGGAGCCACATTTCAAATGCTTTCAGTATATTCATTGAGTTGACTTTCAAGGTCCACGTTTCAAATCCATACAATAAAACAGACCACACATAGCATTTGATCATTCTCTTTCGGAGTTTCAAATTTATGTTATCATTGGAGAAGAGTGATTTCATTTTATTAAACGTAGCTCTTGCTACCTCAATTCTGCATTTTATTTCCACATCTGGGTCAAGAAATTGCGTTAGTATGCTGCCTAGGTATTTAAATTTTTCCACCCTTTCAACGTTACGGCCGTTCAAATGAAATACTGACCCATTGTAGTCAAGTTAAGTTAACTAAAGTGCACTATAAAACGAACTAACTTACCATCACGGCGTCTCCCCGGAGGAATGGAACGCCACACTGTTCTGTCCTGACATACTTCTCTCGCTTCCTCTACACATTCATACATCTTGTCATGCACGCACGTCAATTTTTCCGACTCCTCACGTGACCGACATTCAATATTTGATTGATTTAATCGTGCCACGTTTTCCTCGACCTTCCTCTATTTCTAGCTCCGTTCACGCCGTTTACATATACCTTCCTTACCATTCTGTCTTCACTCATTCTTTCCATGTGTCCAAACCATCTTAATGACCATTTCCTTATTTTGTTCATAACACTTTCATTCGCACCACATTCACTTCTTAGTGCATTTTTTTATTTTTTTTTTTATTTAATTTTTTTTTTTAAAAACCCAATTGGGTTATATGGTTACATTTCTAGATCCTACCACTAATTATGTACTGCTTCAGACACTTCTTATATTGAGTTGTAGTGAGATTCCTTGTGTCTTTAGGTAGTTCATTGTAAAGTTTCAGTCCATTGTTCAATATCCTTGATTGTCCTGTCTTAGTTCGTGCAATCGGTAAGTGATATCTGTCACAATTCCTGGTCCAGTGTCTGTGTATGTCTGAATTTTTAGTTAATTTGTAGGTGCTGTCTGTTGGCTTTTCCATGGTCACTCTGTGTACAATTTTTAAGGTCTCATATTTGGTCAGGTCTGATATGTCCATTTGTTTAGTTTGTCTGTAAACTTGTATGGTTGGGGTATGGTAGTCAATGTTATATGCTAGTTTTATTATTTTATTTTGTTGTCTTTGGAGTCTGGAGATGTCCTTTTGGTTTCCTGTCCCCCAGAAGGGAATCATATATGTCAGTCGGCTTTTTACATACGCTTCGTACATCATAACTTTTTCCCTTCTTGGTATGTAATTCTGTATTTTGTAGAAGAGGGAGTATAGCGATGCTAACTTGTCTGTTAGGTTGTGTATGTGTTAAGTACAATATTCTGTAAGTTAATAAGGTGCTTAAGGTAATGTAGCTTAGATCGACTTCTTTCTACCCACGTAAAGCTACCAATCATTGGGGAGAAAGATGAATTTTCACATAGGGGTTCTCCGATTGGCGGTCATTTACATATCTTGGATGTCCTGAGTGGTTAATTAGTCCCTTATAACGACACTATTATCACTGCAAAATTGTGATTAATTAAATAACGTATCATATTTACTTATCTCTCTCTATCTTACCGCGAGTTATTTTTGAGATATCCTAACGTGTATCCTAGCGGACACTCTGTTGAAAATAATATAAAACATTTCTCGAGTTCAAGGACAAGTCTTCCTTTCGTTTTATAATGTATTATGCTGCAGGGTATTTAATATTACGTGTTCCTTTGCCTTAAGGATGTGCGAATCCTTATTTATTTGTTTTTGCATTTGTTCAGATTAGCTAATGTTTTAAATATGTTTGACAAGAAACACGACAAACAATTGATGTTTACATCAATAAGATTATTTGTTTTAATCTATTAAGTGTGCATCGCATTCATGTTAAATCTAAATAATAATTCGTGGCAGAGTGCAAAGATCTTTGACTGGCATACAGAATATCTCGGATTCGGTTTCCGACGATGGCAGTGTGATTGTCACAATGTATTTGGTATAGTGAAGAATTCACGTGACAATAAAATGGCACTGGAATCAATATGATAGCTGTGCTGTACCCTTTAATAATAATAATAATAATAATAATAATAATTATTATTATTTTTGTTATTATTATAATTTTTTTATTATTATTATTATTATTATTATTATTATTATTATTATTATAATTATTATTATTATTATTATTATTATTATTATTATTATTATTATAATACGAGAAATAATAATAACATGAAACTCCATATAATATAAATAATACAAATGAAAACGTCTATTTTCTAGAAGTTTTCGTATAGTTTATGACATGTTTTACCTTAAATATTATTACCTTATACATCTTGTTCAAGAAACAATAAATATATTTAAAAATATAAAATAAATTTAAAAAACTTTGTATTTTACCACAATTGGTTACCGTGGTTTTTATTTATTTTATGTTTTTTAAATGTCTAACCACACAGTGAGTGCTACATATGAAAATTTACATACATTTATGTACTTTTTTATCTTGTAGTGTAAATTGTAATCTCTTACTATTATTTCTATTCTCTATTTATTCTAGCAATCTTACGTTTTTATTTAGATTCTGTAGTTTTCTTTTCTTCTTATAAAACAGGCCGTTTGAATATCCATAGGTAGCTAATCTATCGCCATTTTATTGTCACGTAAATTCTACACCAGACCAAAGCCAACGTGACAATCACAATCCCATCGCCGTGAATCAAACCCGGGATATTTGGTGTGGCAATCGTAGCTCTTGCTACTCTGCCACGAAGGTCGTCAATGTTATAAACTTTTTGAAATTATGTTTCTTTAATAATAAATATGTTTTCTATCTCTTTTTCGCGAATTGCTGGATCGAGGCCTGTAAGAAACTCCGGGCATTATATAGTACATTCTTATAAATCTTCTGAAAAACATGAATTACCACAAATTGAACCTCATTATCAATTAGTAAATATCAATTATTGATCCATTTTCTCTGCTAAACTACGATGTCATTTTTCTTCTTCCCCCTATTGTATAATAGATCTTGCGATCTATTTAAACAGGATATCATTTCTTCATGTGCTGAAGACTACCAGCTTTCTCTTCATCTCTTTGATCGACGCTTCTCTGAAGTTTCATGCATCACAATCATAAGAATCCTCGCTGGATCCATTATCTTAATTTGGTCCCTCTAGAATCACCTTCTCTGCCTACTCCATCTCACTATGTCATCAATTTTGCAGGATCTGCAAATTTTTTCGTTGGGTGTCCTATCTCAAAGGGTTCTACCCACAATAGGTCGCAATGTTTTCATTTCTGCTACTCTTAAGAGATGTTTGGTTCTGATAGTGTCTGTTATTGTTTGGAATATCTGCGATTTTCTTTAAAATATATTTTCGCAATCAGAATGAAAGCTGTTTATTATAAATGCAAAAAAAAACTATTTACTGGGTAGGTACTAAATTTTGATTAAAATTTATTTAACAAATGCTAATCGTGTTAATGTTTGCCAATTTAAAAATAGTGTTAATTATTCAATTAAGAAATATTGTTGTTTTAATATGAAAATGTCCATTTAAATAATTATGTGCAGTTTAAAGTATGTGATTAACCTTTTCAATGCGAATAAACCGATTTTTAATGGCTTGAATGCAAGATCATTTCTTCACAAACATTTAAATCAGTTTTATGTAGATTAACTTAAAATACTGAAACTATTTGTAGATTTAGAAAGTATGTTTACAAGCTAGTGGAGAGGGATATTTATAGAAGGGGAAAGGGGTCAAGAAAGTGAATGGTGCACTTAAAGTTATCGCAAACAATAGCCTATCTAAGAAATCTAAAATGGCAGTGCACAAGCGACCCTTGTGAATGAATATGAAGCATAGAACTGGAAAAATATGGATGTGTGGCAAATCTGTATATGATAGAGTGTCAAATGCAAATAAACGTAAATGTAGTGCGAATCAAAATCTTTTATTTAATTTTATGAAAGTGACATATTTTACCTTGCTAAGACATAACTAAGTATTATATTCCAGGTCGCCCATCGCGCCATGGAAAGAAAGAACCATGTTTGGAATAATTTCCCACCGGAACGAGCAAAGTTTCAGAAAAATGATCGGAGCAATCTTTCGTAATGTTACATTACTAATAATGTTACGTAATGTTACATTACTATTTATCCATTTTTATTTTTATTTTCACTAAAATTATTATTTTTATTTTGAATATTCGGTTTAACCTCAATTTGTCTTAATTTAATTCGTCTTAATTTAATTTCATTCGTTTCATTCTCTCGTCCGTTAACTATTCTATTAATTTTAAAAAATAAATATTTTTGATGGAAATTTCTTGGTAGAAGTTCATTTTAAATAATGAAAACAAAAAATTTATATACAAAATGCTTGCTGCCATCTTCTGGCAGCAAGCTCCCGAAACCGGTCGACCTTAAACACAAGTGAAAGCACACTAAATATAATATTATATATAACAATAAAGACATTTTATTTCAATTTATTTTTTTGTTTTCATTATCTATTAATTTTTATTTGTGGTAACATGAAATTGGCCTTACTTTTTTAAGTGATTTTTCTATTACATGTTATTGATATCGCTGTATGTTTACCCTTAAAAATTAAATAAGTAAATAACCTTGATGGACAGAATTCGAAACGACTATTTTCAACAACAAGGCTCTGAGGATATGCGGGATGAAGTGGCGGTGGGCTGGTCATATTTGTCGGAAGACCACAGAAGGGTTCCCACCACATACCCAAGGCTGCTGTAAGGATTGCTGGACCTGGATGGATAAGAGTGGCGATGGATAGGGGGCAGTAGCGTGCTTTAAGAGAGGCCTACGTTCAGCAGTAGACGACAGAGGGCTGATAAATAAGCCAATAATTAATGAGCAGAGCTTAAAGAGCACTAAACATTCATACAACACAGGTTTTATTCATTTTTCGTTCGTTTTTTATTGAAAAATTTTGTTTTCAAATAAATACTAAAAAAAATAATGAACTTAAATGAAAAAGATAATGAACTTAAATGAAAAAGACGAAGTATGATAGAATATTGAATGAAGACAATTCGTATATGTATAATATAATATATGTACGTTCCTTCATTAAAAATAACAACAACAACAAAAACCTTCCTTCTATGTTCGCCATACTTTGTTTTGTAGATGTTTAATTTGTCTTTTTCTTATTTATATACTTTGTATATACAACACTAACTTTAAAAAAATTAAAATTAAATATCAGACAGGTTTCGGACAACCCGGTCCTTCCTCAGTGATATTATAAAGATATTTAAAATATCATAAAAAAATTAAAACTTTAAATTATTATTTTAAATCTTAAATTGATTCATAATATTTGTTATGACAAAAGCATAAACGTTCCAAAATAAATCTTTATAACATCTGTTAAAACTGGTCATATTTGTAAACAATTTTCTAATATTTAAAATATCTCTGAGGAAGGACCGGGTTGTCCGAAACATGTCTGATATTTAATTTTAATTTTTAAGTTTGCGTTGTATATACAAAAAATATAAAAAAATTCTAATAATAAATAATTCATTTATAATACATATTAATTTTAATGCCACTTAAGTTTTAACTTAAGTTAGTTACGCCTATACGAGTATTAAATTGGTTAATTAAATTATAAATAAATAGTATGATATTTATTATAATTCAAGCTTATCGAATAATTATCTGAGAGAAGTTATGAATATAATGAGCGTAGACAACTTTAAGTACATAAACAACGTTGACAAGGAGATTACCGTTTATTAATAGCAACAAATGATGTTTATTGTTTGATTCTTAAAAGGGAATACTTTTACGTACCAGGATGTATTGTGCATAAAGGATGTATTGCAGTAAACGATTCTGTTAATTAATCTGACATTTAACTCTCTGTTATTTATCATGAACAAGGATTACATACATTCTGAAGTATGAATTACGTAGCTATCTTCGAGAATTACCTTGTATCATTTCACGCGGTGAAAGGAACCAACCAAATACCCGGAAACTCTCGTAGAACCCTGCGTGTTCTTTTTTTAAGTTTTGAAAAAACGCTTGAACCTTCGGTCCTAAGAGGACTTTAAAACTTCATATCCGCAATACTTTATCTGACTTTAAAGAGAAGGATGGAGTGCCGCATCAGTAAAAGTGTGACAGTCCATTCTTTCTGCCTACCCTTTCGGGGAGACGGCGTGATGGTTAGTTAGTTAGTTTTTTATCTGACTAGTACACAAAGCTAATTACAATATTTAAAAGCTTTGTTGGTGAAAGAGAAAAAAAAACGTAAACATTAATTATCTCTAACCAACTAACTATCACGCCGTTTCCCTGGAGAGGTCAGCAGAGAGGATGGATCGCCACATTATTCTATCCTGACATAACTCTCGCGCCTTTTCTACATTCACACATCGTGACATGCACGCTCGTCGATTGTTCCTATTTCTAACATGGCCGCCTTTCAGGAATTGATTAATTTGGTCATGGCAAGTCTTCCTTGGCTTTCCTCGACTTCTTTTTCCATTCACACTACTTGTTTATATTTTATTTACCATCCTTCTCTCATCTATTCTTTCCATATTCCAAACAATCTTAGTGACCCTTTCTTGATTTTATTTATCACGCATTCATCCGCCTTACATTCCTTTTTTACTTCATCATTAGATATTGTATCATACATTGTTTTTCCGCACATCCTTCTTAGTGACCTCATTTCTACGGCATTTATTATTATTTAATCCTTCTTCTGCTAACTCCAAGCTTCACTTCCATACATAAGGGTCGGGACTAGAACTCCATTTTGCACTGCCATCTTTGCTTAAGTGGATATATTTCTATTTAGGGTAATGACTGTAAGTGCGCCATTTATTTGGTTGCCAGCTCCAACCCTTCTTCCGATATCTTTCTCCATTTTTCCATATCTTGTAAACATGCTTCCGAGGTAGACAAATTCGGTAACTTGCTCTAATTTCTCACCGTTCGCACTTATGTCACAATCTGTCATACATTCTTCCTTTTCAAATACCATAACTTAAGGCTTTGACACTTGCATTATTTTAATTCAATAAAACCTTGTTATATATTATGTTATAAGGGTTTATTTAAATTGTAATTTCTTAATATGCAAAGGTGCCAAAAAATCAAATAAGTCAGAAATGAAATCTTGAACCCAATTAGTGTTAAACAAACAAGCCAATTTTAAGCCAAACAAGATTTAATAATATATTGCAGTTCAAACTTCATCCTAAGGATGCCACCCATGCTACATGACACATGTCACAATAAAGGTTTTTTTCTTTGTTTTATGTTAAAACCTTTGTAATAACCAGCCTTCGATTAATACGAATAAAAATATCTGTTTTCTAGAATTTTTAAAAATTTGTTTAAAGTTTTAACTTTTTTATTCAATAAATACATTTAAAAAAGTCTTAAGATGGAAGATAAGTGAATTGTGTGAGTTAATTGGTTATCTTCGACAGCGTTGGCACAGACTGTTTTATCTCCCAACATGCAGAATCAACCTGCCTCTGGTGATGTCGGTGGGGAGAGCAATCAAACTGCTAAACATGATCGCTTCAGAGATCGACGTCTTTCATATTTGTGTTGGTACGTTCATAAGACAAATGGTCTTGACTTTGGAGAGTATCTTATATTCCTAATGTCGAACCATCTCTCATGCGTTCCTGGTACCTATTAATATATTTTTTTTATATTTTACCTGTTCTCAATGCCTTTAACTCTTATTGTTGTTTGTAATATCTTGTGAGAAAATAAACTGATTTGATTTGAATTGTATAATAGGACAAAAAGGTTTTTAAACACCGTAGCACCGGTACTAGCAGTTGGGAGATCGGATGAAAGGAGTGAAAACTGCGAATACGTAAATTGGACTGTAATATAGTAAACCTGTAGAACTGTGAATTGATAGCGCATATGGGTTGGTAAATCCAGAGACAGCAGGGCGAAATAGGGTATCTTTAAGGGCGGTACAACCCTCTGCATCTGTGGTATGGATAATTCATTTCGTATATTATGAAGTACCAGTGCCGTATTTGTCAAAAGTATTAACCAGTGTGTAAGCACCATAAACAATATTTCCAACATGGAGATTTATGGGGCCGTATGTACCGCCAAATCAGTATAGGAATCCGTGAAGTTACTATGCATCTCATTTTATTTCTGTCCTGTATCGAACTACGATTGTATTATTACTCCTACGAGTTACAAATAATAATAATAATAATAATATGCTCACTTTTAAAGCGCCGTTTTTGTGATGTAAACACCTCAAGGGCGCATTAAGACGTGTTTTAAATCTAAAAATCTAAATGTGACCGCTCAAAAAGCGATCGGTTTAAAAGTATAGTAGAACAAAGTATAAATGTTTAACTTGGGTATGAAATATGAAAAAGATGGGTTTTCAATTTACTCGATCTGAAATCTGTCGGATCATTTATGCATCTGAGGTGTGAAGGGAGATTGTTCCAAGCTGATGGACCGGCTACCGCGAACGCTCGATTCCAAACATTTTACATACCTCTTACATAGATTATGATAGGGGATATAAATTGATAGGGGGCGGTGGCATGCTTTGAGAGAGGCCTACATTCAGCAGTGGATGACAGACGGCTGATGATGATGATGTTACAAAGATTTGTGTTTCCGCAGTTCTAGTATATCAATTTGACTGCCTTGCCTCTCTCCACTGATTTTTTTTTTTTTTAATATTTATTTATTTAGTTAAAAAAATTACATATTTCTTACATCTAGTATATCTCTTCTTCTTCTTCTTCTCCTTATGGACCTTTGGTCTGTTCCTGAAATCAGCCTGGCCTCTCTTGGGAGGTTGACTCCCAACTACAACAACTCTAGTATATGACATTTTTAAATACAAAAACAAACAAACCACCACGCAGTTTCCCCGCAGGGGTAGGCAGAGAGAATGGACCGCCACACTACTCTATCCTGGCAAACTTCTCTAGATTCCTCCACATTCATACACCGAGTCATACACGCACGTCGAATCCTCCGACTTCTAACATGATCAACCTTTAAAATTTAATTAATTTGGTCATGACATGTTTTCCTCGGTCTGCCTTGACTTCGTACCCCATTTACATCATTAACGTATACTTTCTTAACCATTCTTTCTCCATCCATGCACTCCATATGTCCGAACCAACGCAGCGATCCTTTCATAATTTTGTTCATAATACCTTCTTCCACCCTACATTCCTTCCTTATATCAGCATTTGAGATTCTGTCGTATATCGTTCTACCACACATACGTCTTAGGGAACATTCTTTCTCCATCCATGCGCTCCATATGTCCGAACCAACGCAGCGATCCTTTCATAATTTTGTTCATAATACCTTCTTCCACCCTAAATTCCTTTCTTATATCAGCATTTGAAATTCTGTCGTATACGTTCTACCACACATACGTCTTAGGGACCTCATCTCTACCACATTTATTCCGCTCTCATCCTTCTTCTGCCAGTTCCATGCTTCGCTTCCATAGTATAATAAAAATAGTTCCATAGTTAAATATATTATATATATTTTTTTTTAAATAATGTGATGTTGAATCTTTCCCATTTGTAAAATACCAACAATATTAATCAAATAACATTGTTAAAATTGTTTATGTTATTATTAATTGTTTCGAAAAAGTCGCGATATTTTTAACTATTTTTTTTGACATTTGACAGCTGTCAGAGCAGATCGGCCCCACATTTAACTCAACATTACGACCTTGTAAACCGTGATTTCGAGATTGTATTGGAAGTACCTTTATTGGGCTGTGACATACGAGAAGAAGTAGGATCTGGTTTGGGCTTCCGGCAGTGCAGTTCAGCTGACAGACTTCTGGACTAACGACATTGACACAGCGAAGATGAAGCCCAAAAAAACTATGCTTTGATTTATACCCATTCAGTTTGTTCCTAATTGTTGATATCATCGCCACAAAAAATGAGTGATGTTAGTTTACCTAATTAATTACATAACCCGGAGCATGTATGAGTTTATTAATAAATTAAAATGGCTTTGACCGATCGGAGTTTAAATTAATTATCTCGGAGTAATGGCTCTAGCGCCCAAGGATAGGAAGTTTGATATTTGTTAAATTGTAATTATTCATCGGAACTCATTAGACAAGTCTGAATATATGTTAACTCAGGTCATCAATCAATTGTGTGGTTACATTTCATAGTATAATCTTAAAAACATTATTTTATTGAGTAAAATTCATTATGGCAGTACGAAAAGTCTCCGACACAATATAAAATGAAGAAATTATTCACTCTTTCATAAACACAGAGTATCCACACATTCGTCTAAGAGATCTCGTTTGTACTGCATTTAGAATAAAAATATAGGAAGTAAATACAGTGCGAAGGATGGTGTTATGAACAAAATAACGAAAGGATCATTAAGATGGTTTGGACAGATGGAAAGAATGAATGAAGAAAGAACGTAAATGGAACAAGAAATATAGGAAGACTGAAGAAAACGTGGTACGATAAAGACATTAAATGTTTAATGTTGGCCACGTAAGGAGTCAGAGAAATCGACGCGCGTGCATGACACCATGTATGAATGTTAAAGAAGCGAGAGAAATATGTCTGGAAAGAAAAGTGTTGCAGTCTATTATTTCTGCCTACCCCTTTGGTGAGACGGCGTTATGGTTAGTAAGTTAAGAAATAAGACGCCGAACCAAAGTTGCCGACATCGTGGATAGTACAGGTAATTTATTTATTATTTATTTATTTATTTATAAACATACAATAGTAGAATTATGGGACAGAAGGAATGAGTTACATATAAAATAATTATGGACCTTCAGAAAACAGAAAAAGAAATTGACTTAAAACTAAAACAATTTTACAATTTGAACATTTTGTTGCTTTATACAATTATTTTACATAATATTTGATCATTTTAATACATCATAAATTGCACTATTTAAAAGAAATATAAGAACACCTTTAAATAGTGAATTCCATTAACTTAATAGTATTCACCATATGAAAATAAAAAACAGAAACCATATAAAAATAATAATTTTATGCTATTACACGTTAATAAAATTGATGTTAAAAGTGAAACTATATTTCTAATATCATTTAGGTATTTCTACTCAACTTCTATTAAATTAACTAAATCATCATATCATACAGTTTTTAATTTTACACAATTGCAGATGGTATGAAATATGAACACAGTTCGAATGTTAATAAGAAAATCCAAATAATATCATTGTCTTTCTAGTAGCATTCATATTCAAATCTATCCAAAATATACCTACACTTATTCTCACATACACATTCATAATAAAACACAGACACGTACATACACTTACATTTAAATGCATGATAATGCACTTACATACAAGTACATTAGGGTGTCCCTTATATGGGCAAAAAAAAAATTTTTTGGATTATTGAAACGCATACCCCCTAATTATGTTTAATAGTCTACTAGTTACCCAAATACAGAATTTCAACTTCCTACGTTAATTCTAACCCGTGCCGACTTGCCCTCAAAGTTTTAGAAAATAGCCGCTTTAAGTGTCTCTTAAATATAGTTATAGATGATCACTTAAAACCATTATGTTACATAAATATTGATGAAAACATGTATTTATATAATGTTTTTCTTATAATTATCAAAAAAGATCCAAATTTATATTTATTTACTTGGATATTTCTTCTTTAAAGTATCTTTTTTTACAGTCTGGGTAAATTTTTCTATGTTCTGGCACACAACACAATATGAACTGCTTATGTTCTACATCTGCGGTAGTCAAACCATGAAAGTCTGTCATTAGATTAACAGCTCTTTTAGCTGTATCATTAACTGCTTTTAAGCTATTAACCTTCTTTTTAGCTTCCACAAACTTCGCGCTATCTTTCTATGATGATACAATTTCTTGAAGGAAACTACTATCAAGTTTCAGTCGTGAAAATAAATCTTTACTCTTGACAGAAACAAAATCTGTCAAAGATTATCATAAAACGAGATAACAAATACTTGTAGTACCTATAAATAAAACAAATAAGTGCTAATTTAAATACTAGATTAAACACTACTTACGTACCATATAGAGAGACAGACATACGAGTATGTTCCTTTGATGGAACATATATCTTTCCCGAATCACCAAAACTTTTTTTTTGTAAGTTTTCTACAACGTTTCCTTTGGTCTGCTCATCAACGTTGTCATCAAACATTAAAAGGACAGCTATTTCCTCTGATAAGTACCACAAATGTTGACTGAACTTGTATAAAACCGCTTTGGAAATTGTCAACTTCTTCGTAATCTTTTAAGGTCTTTAAAAAACAAAAATCTTGATTCGGAGCTTTTATCGCCAAACTACATTCAAGCCAAGGCTTTACATAAACTGCCACAATAAATAAACAGACATCTCGTACAGCTTGTTTGTCCTTAGCGCACATTTTAAACTGGGACTGCAGCAAACGTATTTTTAGGGAGTAAATAGATCATGCCATCCATCGTGCTTGATGCATTGGGCCAGCAGGTCTGATTTTTATTTTATTTTCATTGCCTCCACCCAGAAAAACAATAGCAAGCTCAATGAGTTCGCTATAATTATCTCGTACAATCGATTTTGCGATTCAAACGCACTTTTGAGCATTAGTTCATATATATGATGGTGGCAAGCAAAGAGTAACAAATCTCTTTCTAGTTTTTGCACACAAGCTCCGTTCAAGCATTCTGTATAAGATGCTATCGTATCACAGCACATTCAAGAGCATTGGCTTGTGCGATATCGAATAAATTATCTAATTCAAGTTGAAAGTTCTCTTCGCGGCTCCTATGTAAGTCCTGAATTTTCTCGCAATTTTTTGCAGTTCTCGTCAGACCTGATAAAGATCTACTAACTTCTTAACATAATTAAGAACAGCTCTGGTAGGTATTCAAGCCTTTTTTCAGAATATATTGCACTCCAGAATGACAAGATTTGGGCTTTCATTAACAGTCAAATTAACTTCACTTATGTTAAAAAATAGAACTGCGAGAACTTGACGATTAGATGGTAATTTACACCTGTTATTTGGTGATTTACTTTACCAACCAAGAAAATACTTTTTTAATTGCTTCTTAGTTCCATTGACATCTTCGAAATATAAAACAATCCATGCTACTACCCGACAAGCCTAGACTAAACGATAATAACAACGACAGCGCGCCGCTCCTGTGACGCAATTTGTATGGGACATCTTTGCGCGCAAGTCGGCACGGGTTGCACTGTTCCGAATAAGGAAAAAAATTGTTTTCGGATGTTTTAGGCCCAAATGAATAAAATAATAACCTCTGCATTGTAAAATTAAAACTTTGAAAAATAAGGGACACCCTAAAGTACATATCAAGAAATTTCGTCAAATCACACCAAAATTACATTTCAGAGAGATACCTAAGAGCATTACACTACAATTAAAGTTGCAATGGGTTGGACATATAGCAAGACAGGGCAATACCCGATGGACACCCAGAATATTTCAGTGGAGGCCTTGGAAAAAGAAAAGGAGTGTCGGTAGGCCACAGAAAAGATGGACTGACGATATTGCCCGAGTGGCTGGAGCGACCTGGATGCTGAAGGGACAAGACAGGGATGAGTGGGAGAAAATGGAAGAGGTTTTTAATCAGCAGTGGAAGGAAGAAGGCTGAAGAAGAAGAAGGAGAAGAATAATGCTCGTTATTATGTAACGAATATAATGCCACTATTTATTTAAAATGATATTAAATTTCTAACTCATATTCTATCTTTTTTTGTATGAATTATTTCGTGATATTTTCAAAACTCTCCCTGCGTTTTTGTTTCGAACCGAGAATTTATATATTTATTCATTTCTACTTACATTTAACTTTTCAAAATTAAAATTGAACATAACTTTTCTTGCCGTATTTTTTTATTTGTTCGATTGTTTAGTTTTACGTAATTTTATGTATAATTTTTCACAAACTATTTATAAAACAATAAGTATATTTACTGGTTGTAATAATTTTTAAAATAACTCATGTCATAAATAGTGTTTAAAATAACTCACTTCATAAATAGTGTCAGGCAAATAGCTTATGTCATAAATAGTGGGGTATCAATAATGGGAGTCCTCTCACGATACTCCCATATAAAATCAATTGAATAAATAAATAAATAATATAATAAATAAAAAATATGCATGTCACAATTTTAATTTCTTTCTACGGAAACTCCACACCATATTGTTTAGAGATAACAGGTTTTCATTTGAGAAGAGTTAAGAATGGATACATCCAGACTCCCTTTCAGTGTGTTGCACAGCCACCTCCGAGGTAGATGACTTAATGATATGGATCGACAACTGGAAGTCGACCTTGCAGGAAACCAATTCCTCTTAAGAAATAGGCCACAAGACCCACACCAAAAAAAAGGAGAATTTGAAACAGCAAACGTTCGTAAAAATATAGAATTTTCACAACATGTTTTTTTGCAATTTTCACATAATTCATTCAATTGAATTCAAAAAGTAGTCCTCTCTCGCTCTCTCGTATTCAAAATTTTTTCGTACTCTTTCTTGGCATACGGTTTTTCTTATTTTCATTATGATTCACCCATCCAAGGCGAACTTCAAATATGGAAGAAATCATTCAAAATAGAATATCTTCTAGATTCTAGAACATAATGGAACGATGCTAATGGAAATGTGTTATTATTGATAAGCGAGTGACGAAGACGATAAGTGCTGGAGCACGATCTTGGTCATTTTTTCGCTCTGAAAAAGAAGATAATCTCTAAATGGGTGCGAATTATATCTCAGCCGTTTCATAATAGGAGTGACCTTTTGCGTTTCCTATGTTATGTCATAAAATCGGATGATCAGGGGTAAACTACTGTAATTCAATTTAAGTATTAAAATATCTTCTCTTAAAATATTTCAATTTATTTAGAATCGGCTCTTCTTATTATATTTCGTCAGGCTTTTAGGTCATGGGTCCGCGTCCAGCTATAGGTTTTTTTAACGGTGTGATCTTCACCCTTTCCTCATATATACTCATCATTTAATATTCAACGATCTCCGATACTTTGGTTGAAAATAATACCAAAAGTTATAATTATACGAGTACACAAAAGCCCAAAGAAATTTATAAATAGTATTATTATAATATTGTTGAATCGTTTTTCATATCATTACAGTCCGAGCTAAATCGATGTAAAGGCCTTAGCTATCATATTGATTCTCAAAACATGTCATGTTATTATCCATGGTCATGTTATTATCACGTAAATTATGTGCCAGAGACAGTGTGACAATCACGCTGCCATCGCCGGGAATAGAGCCCAGGACCTTCGGGGTGGCAGTCAATGTGTAGTAAATCTGTATATCAAATATAAAAAATGAATGCGGTGCGAATGAAAGTGTTACAAAAAATAATGAAAGGGTCGTTAAGATGGTTCCGACACATGGAAAGAAAGAGTGAAGACAGAATGGTGAAGAAGTTATATGTTAACGACGTGAACGGAGCTAGAATAAGAGGCAGACCGAGGATAACTTTGCATGATCAAATCAACTAACTAAATAACCATCACACCGTTTTCCCAGAGGAGTAGGCAGAGAGGATGGCTCTTCTACATTTACGCATCGTGACATGCACGCTCATCGATTGTTCCTACTTCGAACATGGCCGCCTTTCAGTAATTGATTAATTTGGTCATGCCATGTCTTCCTTGGCCTTCCTTGACTTATTTTTCCATTCACACTACTTGTATATATCTTTTTAACCATTCTTTTCTCATCCATTCGTTCTATATGTCCAAACCATCTTAGTCACCCTTTCTTGATTTCATTTATCACTCATTCATCCGCTTTACATTCCTTTCTTACTTCATCATTAGATATTCTATCATACATTGTTTTTCCGCACATCCTTTTTAGTGACCTCATTTCTACGGCATTAATCCTACTTTCATCCTTCTTCTGCCAACTTCAAGCTTCACTTCCATACATAAGGGTCGGCACTAGAACTCCATTGTGCACTGCCATCTTTGCTTAAGTGGATTTATTTCTAATTGCGGTAATGACTTTGAGTGCACCAATCAAATCAATCAAATATTAAATGTTGGTCACGTGAGGAATCGGAGAAATCGATGTGCGTGCATGACACGATGTTTGAATTTGGATGAAGCGAGAGAAGTATGTCAGAAGAGAACAGTGTTGCGATCCATTATTTCTGCCTATCGGCGTAATGTCTAGTTAGTTAGTAAGTTATATATACTTATAACTAACTAACTAACTAACCATCACGCCGTCTCCCCGAAGGGGTAGGCAGAAAGAATGGACTGCCACACCTTTCTTTCCTGACATATTTCTCTCGCTTCCTCAACATTCATACATCGTGTCATGCACGCGCGTCGATTTCTCTGACTCACATGGCCGACATTCAATATTTGATTTATTTGATCGTGCCACATTTTCCTTGGTCTTCCTCTATTTCTGGTACCATTTACATCATTAACATATAATTTTTTTACCATTCTTTCTTCATTCATTCTTTCCATATGTCCAAACCATCTTAATGATCCTTTCATTGTTTTGTTCATGACACCATCATTCGCACCGCATTCACTTCTTATATTTTCATTCGACACTCTATCATACACAGAATATCCACACATTCGTCTAAGAGATCTTATTTCTACTGCATTTATTCTACTTTCATCCTTCCTTTGCCAGTTCCATGCTTCGCTTCCATACATAAGGTCTTATATGTAATTTTATATGTTTACATATTCACCCATTAACGTTTAATAATTACGATTTCAATCTAATAAAAGTGAAACATAAACTTATTTGAAGAAATTACATTATAGAATTACATAAGTTTACTTCTGTATCGTTGTGGTTCATATTATGTTATTATTTTTCTCATATATAATAAATATACTAAAATTAATAGCAATAACGATGGCATGAAGTAGATTTTTATTTGAGAACAAGTAAAAAAATGTGTGTATTCTGTTGGTGAATCAGTAATTAATTTGCAGCTTCCAATAATTTATTATAAATGTGAAAAAATCTATTCGAAAATAGCACGATTTTTATCTCTTTTAAAGAACAGTTGACTGGTAGTAATAATGTATCTGTTCCTATTATTAATTATAAAGTAAAAAAAATAGGATAAGCTGATACGAGTGATGCATAAATAATGTACTTATTTAATATACTGATTAAATCATGAAATAAATGTATTTTTCTATTAAATCGTTATCGTCTTTGGTTATGAAACAGTAATCGAAATTCTTTGATGTCAATGATTTTCTGCTAAAATAAATAATAATACACCATCACGCCGTCTCCCCGAAGGGGTTGGCAGAAAGAATGGACTCCCACACTTTAACCGATGCGGCACTCCTTCCTTCTCTTTTCGCCCCCGCGGGAGACGCGGTGTGATGGGTTGCGAACCTCATTGCCACCAATAGGCATCTCCCGCAATTATATCATGCTGCTATAATTATAAACAAATTTGAAAAAAGTTGAATAAATTATTAATATTTTGAATTGAAATTTATTGGTATTTTTTATTATAATTTTAAATAATGATAATAAAAAATGAATTGATACAAAATTTCTTTATTTTTATATGTATTTATAGTGGGCTTCCACTTGTGTTTAATGTCGACCAGTTTCGGCCGCTTGCTGCCATCATGTCAGACCAGTCGAATCTTCATTCTACATCAAATAGAAGTGATAAGAATACCGCAATGCCTCAAAACTAAAGTCTTCAACCAGTGCGTCTTGCCAGTCATGACGTACGGAGCCGAGACGTGGACACTGAAAAAAGGTCTAGTCTACAGATTCAAGGTTGCCCAGCGCGCCATGGAAAGAGCCATGCTTGGAATAACCTTGAGGGAGAGATTTAGAAACGAATTTATTCGACAACTAACCAAGGTGACTGAGGTGACTCTACGGATAGGCGGGTTGAAGTGGCGGTGGACTGGCCATATCTGTCGAAGAACCGACAGCCGATAAGGAAGACGGATTCTGGAGTGGAGACCGCGTACATGATTCCATAGAGTTGGACGTCCCCCTGCCCGCTGGACCGACGATCTGAAGAGAATTGCTGGACATGGATGGATGGGAGCGGCAATGGATAGGGGGCGGTGGCGTGCTTTGGGAGAGCCCTAAATTCAGTAGTGGATGACAGACGGCTGATGATGATGATGATGATGATGAAATAGAAGTGGAATAAAGATTCACGCAATGAGCTTTTCTGATTGGTTTTATGACTGAATAGAGACCCATAGTTGATTCATAAATTATGGGTCTCTATTCTAATGTGTTAGTATGATGGTCTTTCTTGGAAACTGATTGGTTGCGCCCGGCTAGGTACCTCAAACGTCGGTGTGTTCCGAGACTTGAATCGGAGCGCACGCGTTTGGTTGCTCATATACATACTCGGTGATTAAAAAAATACTCGTTTTGCCGGAGTGTTTTTAAAATATTATTTGTATTATTGATTAATCGAAAATTTACCTTGTCGAAATTAGGAATTCTAACTTTGCTTTCTGTATTACGGTGGGGTGTTGGTAAACAATAAATTATCGAAAATATTTGTTTTTACATAACTATATTTAGAACAAAATAAAATTAAAAACATAATTTATTTTGTTATATCATTTACTAGAGCATTATTAATTGTTCAACAAGCCGAAACTTATCACTCCAATAATATAAAAAGAACTAGAAAACTGATGTTTCAGTCAATATTCAATTTAGATTTCTAGTTTTTACATCGCCTATGTACAATACAATTTAAATATCATTCAAAATGTCTTATTCTATAGATATCTATAGTTGGAAAGCAGATGCAATTTTGGGCAGGTGAAGGACCTTTTGACTCAGAGCCTGGTATGGAAATTGCACGAGAGTCGGCTTCGGTAAAGGAGTCTTAATTATTGTATGAATTTGCAAATTGATCTTTGAACTTTACTAATAAGTGGCCTTCAAAAACGTAAACGGATTTGGACATGTTTTCATTCAAATTTAAAATGAAATATTTTATTAAATTATTCTTATGAAAGTACCGTAATAAATTTTGTTAGTATAATTATTGGTAGTAGATAAGTATCAAGTAGATGAGTTCGTGTATATAGGTAGTATGTTTACAAGAGATGGGCGAGTGGAAAGGGATATTGAAAGAAGGGTTGGGGCAGGCAACAAAGTGAATGGTGCACTTAAAGTTGTCATCGCAAACAAAAACCTATCCAAAAAAGCTATAATGGCAGTGCACAATGGTGTTCTTCTACCGACCCTTTTGTATGGAAGCGAAGCATGGAACTGGCAAAAAAGGATGAAAGTAGAATAAATGCAGTTGAAATGAGATCTCTTAGACGAATGTGTGGATACTCTGTGTATGATAGAGTGTCGAATGAAAATTTAAGAAGTGAATGCGGTGCAAATGATGGTGTTATGAACAAAATAATGAAAGGATCATTAAGATGGTTTTGACACATGGAAATAATGAATGAAGAAAGAATGGTAAAAAAAGTATATGTTAACGATGTAAATGGCACCAGAAATAGGGAAGACCGAGGAAAACGTGGCACGATCAAATAAATCAAATATTGAATGTCGGCCATGTGAGGAGTCAGATAAAATCGACGCGCGTGCATGACACGACGTATGAATGTTGAGGAAGCGAGAGAAATATGCCAGAAAGAAAAGTGTGTCAGTTCATTATTTCTGCCTACCCCTTCGGGGAGACGGCGTGATGGTTAGTTAGTTAGTTTTTAATTATTGGGTTAAAAAAAAAATCTTTATATTATTACATTTATTAAATAAAAACGCAAACTGTATTTGTCACAAATAATTTATTTGAAACAAAAGCTGCCTTTACAAGCCAATATTGGCATCTACAGACGTAAAAATAACTTGTTTAACCAATATTTGTACTAACTTATAGTATAAGCAGAGAGAATGACCGCCACACTTCTCTATCCTGACATACCTCTCTAGCTTCCTCCATATTCATACAGTTAGACATACACACACGTCGATTCTTCCAACTTTTAACATGACCGACTTGACCATGTTTTCTTCGGTCTTTCTCGAGTTCGTACATCATTTAAATCATTAACGTATACTTTTATAATCATTCTTTCTTCATTCATGCGTTCCATGTGTCCAAACCAACGCAGTGATCTTTACTATTCAAATAAAATATCAAAGTCTAATTATAACTTTATATAATTGATTAGTATATAGGAGTCCTGCATTCGTCCAGTAGTAAAACGAAGAATGATAAGAGAATTAATATATTTTTTCTCCTGCAATCTTCTCTTACGTAATTTAATATTTTAAAGGATATTCAGGGAAAAATAATATGTTTCAGTCTGTTCATCTCTGTGTAGCTACCACAGCGCATATCTCTTATCACTTAGTGCATTCGGTGTCTCTTGGGCGGCCTCTGCAAGTTCTACCCTCAATCATTACCTCTGCGATAGTTATAAGCAGGTTTGAATGCCTGATGCTACGGCCTATCCAGTTTGTTCATTGTTGGTCAATCCTCCTAAGCATTTGACTCAGTGGCGGTACTCCCATAGAAGCCCAGAAGCCCGATAAAATCCCCCAAATCTAAGAAACTGAGCCCCCGAATAAACCAAAAACCCACCAAATCACCATCCAACAATGTTCCCATCAGACGTTAGAGGAATAGCCATGAGAGCTGAACCTCTGTAAGCCGGAAGAGGTTTTGATTCAAAATTTCTTACGCAAACCGGGCTTCTGGGCTTCTATGGAAGTACCGCCACTGATTTGACTCGTTCCTCCGACCCTTCTCAATACCTCGCCGTTTTGATGGTTCCTCATCATGCGTCTGTGGTACCAAATTTCGAAAGCAGCTAGACGTCTGCACTCATTCTGGCCAATGGTCCATGTTTAATAGAATGTATACCAGAACGCTCCAGACTGTCATGATTAGATTTATTCTAACCCTCATATTAATAACTGATAATCATAACTGATTCAAATATCTTTGTCATTTTATTAAAGGCTTTTCTGGCTTGCTGTTCTCCTTATAATTTCTGCATTTGAGTGCCTATTATTATTTTTCTTTCTGTGTCTTGTCAGGTTTCCCTAACTTTGACTATCACCCTTGAGTAGGCCTCATGGTAATGACCTGGGGAAAAATATCCAGAGTGGTATCCCCTTGCCTCTTTTGGAGGATTTTCTGTAGGGGTTCCCTTCCCTTAGCTGGGTGTATCCAGTTTTATGGCGCTAGAAGCTCGCCATTCGTCATCTCTCTATCTGCTATGGCACTAAGTAATATGTGCCACATTGCCCGGGGTTCGCGAGGTCTTTAAAAAGACCTCTCGTGGACGCTAGAGAGTTGGGCTTGATAGTAGTGTTGCTGTTGTGAATGCAACATGGTGCCTTACGATATTTTGTAGAGGCATATTTTCCAGCAAAACATACCCCATCGTAGCCCTACTACCCAATTATTAGTATTATTATTATTTTGTTGAATCGTTATTATATTAATATTATTATTTTATAAATCAAGACAGCATGAGCCAAATCGATTGAAAGGGTTATAGCTATCATAGTGATTCTCGTGACATGTGATATGTAGCTAATCTATCGCTATTTTATTGTCACGTGAATTCTACGCCAGACCAAAGACAGTGTGACAATCACACTGCCCTCGCCGGGAATCGAACTTGGAACCTTCGGGGTGGCAGTCAATGCACTTACCACTCGGCCACGAAGGTCGTCTATCTTGAGTTACTCTGCTGCCTAGAGCAACCTTTACAGATCTATCGTATGGCCCAATGACTATACGTCTCCAAATATTCCAATTTAAATCAAGGATTCTCTGCTTGACCGCATAACTCCAAGGTTATTTTTTTACTTGGTTTCAGACGAGCATTATTATGTTAATATGCCTAAATCCACCTCATATAGCTTGGAAAAAAATGGGTAAAATTGGTCTTATTTACGACCTGCTATTGAGAAACGAAAATATTTTAAGACCAGAAGTAATATACATAGGATCGTAAAATATCGTAAAGTCGTCTTGGTGTTCGGAGACTGAACACAATACTATTTTAAATAATAAAAAATACATTTAATTTTGAGAAAAACGTTTGTTTTCAAGAAGCTTCATCATGTTTAATGATGATGACATTTTGAGCCTTGCATTATCAAATATCAACACGACAATGAATATCATTGTTAAAATGTCCTAGCAAGGCGAAACATGTAATTTTCATCAAACAAAATACACCTTCAACAAATCGACGTTTAATCAATATTAAATAATGAGTTTTATATCATTATTCAGAAAATAATAAATAAATGAATGTTTCATTTTTGTATACTTATTATAAAACACTCACTTTATTAAAAAAATAAAAATTAAATACCTAATATATTTTGAAAACACAAGCCCTTCATCAGTGATATTATATAAATACATATAAAAAAAATAATATTTTTTTAAATTAAGAACAAAGAATACATATAAAATCATGAATATCATAAATAATCAAATAAATTTAACGTCAAGTCCAATCATTGATTTATTTCCTTTGTTGTATGTTAATACCCGAACCCTAATAAGAACTTTAAATTATTATTTTTAAATTAAATTTTTTAATTTATTCGTAATATTTGTTATAACAAAAGCATAAACGTTCCCAAATAAATAATTTTAATATCTGTGAAAACTGCATATGGGTGAAGAGAGAATGGTTAAAAAGTATACGTTAACGATGTAAATGGAGTACGGAGTCGAGGTAGATCGAGGAAAACATGGCATGACCAAATTAATCAAATTTTAAAGGTTGGTCATGTCAGAAACCGGAAGAATCGACTGCTAGTATCGACATGCTGCATGAATGTGGAGGAAGCTAGAGAGGTATGTCAGGATAGAGTAGTGTGGCGGTCCATTATCTCTGCCTACCCCTACGAGGAAACGGCGTGATGGTTTGTTGTTGTTGTTTATTTTTATATAATATCACTGATGATAGGTTTGTGTGTCATCAACCCATCATCAGTGATATTATATAAAAAATGATGACAAGAAAAGGCTAAATTAAATGAACGTTAGTCCCGGATGGACAAGGAACAGGCCTAGATAGTGCAGCGAGACTGACGAAAGGGCGTCGCTGCGTCCTATAACAGTCTCGGGTGGTGGTGGGAACCTTATATATAGGTTTGTGTGTCTGAAACATGTGGACAAAGGCCTACCTCCCCGACTTCCACAACTCAGTTGTGCCATTGATCTCCTGCCAATTTTTTGATATCACCAAACCATCTTGCTTGGTGTTGGCTCGGGTTTCTGTGGCCGGTTCTCATTAGGTTCAGTAATCCACTTCAGGGTGCGTCCTGTCCATTGATTATCCTTTGTTCTCACTATATCTTATTCTTCTTCAAGTACCCTGTCGGGTCCCTCCAACGTTGGGGATCACCACGGCGAACCTGTCCCTGTCCTGCGCCGCTCGGAACAGCTCCTCCACACTTCGGATTCCGGTCCACTCCCTAACGTTTTACAGCCAGGGCATTTGTCTCCTACCGGGCCCTCGGCGTCCCTCAATTTTCACCTCCAATATCAGTTGGAGAAGGTGGTACTTTTACCCACGCAGTACATGACCCAGATCAGAATTTTTCCGAACCCTGATAGTTGATAACAGCTCCCTGTCAACTCTAGCTTGCCTCAGGACTTCGGTATTGTACTCGTATATTATTATCTCACTATATGGTCAGCCCAATTCCTTTCCTTAATTTTTTTTTAGTAGTTTTTACAGCATTTTTTAATTAATTTTAATGTTTTTTTAACTCTTTGACAAGTTGACTATCATTTAGATACCTATAATATTATATGATTTTTCAAATAACATAATGACAAACGCTTTCGCAGAATAAGATGCAGACAGCGCGATGACCTTTGACATATTACCCAACCCTTCGTGATTAATTACCCATAAAGTTTCCAATTATAACCAGACAGTTAACTTTACTATCCTTAATTTAACACGTGTATCCTGTTTCTTTAAATATTGTGTTAGAAGTGATTTACCACCTTTTGGAATAACACATGTTTTATTACAACTTGAAGAATTTTAACTTGCTTGATGATTTTCCAAGCTCCTCGATCCTGCGCCTTTTGCTCCAAGTAGTCTGATTTGAACAACATAGTCAGACCTGCTAGAACATTATCCATAATATTATATATATATACGATTACTGTAATATCCCGAAATTAATAACATTTGTTATAAAAAGTGGATAATGAAAAACAAATTAATAATAATATACATATAAATTATTTAATAATCTTATTAAAGCTAGGATGACAGTACATAATGGTGTTCATGTGCCGACCCTTATGTATGGAAGTGAAGCATGGAATTAGCAAAAGAAGGATGAATGTAGAATAAACGCAGTAGAAATGAGATCTCTAAGACGTGGTAAATTTGTATATGATAGAATATCAAATGCAAATAAGAAGTGAATGCGGTGCGAATAAAAGTGTTATAACAAAATAATGAAATGATCGTTAAGATGGTTTGGACACACGGAAAGAATGAGTGAAGACAAAATGGTGAAGAAGGTATGTGTAAACGACGTGAACGGAGCTAGAAATAGAGGCAGCCCGAGGAAAACGTGACACGATCAAATCGACGTTCGCGGTGAAATCGACGTTCGTGCATGATAAGATGTATGAATGTAGAGGAATCGAGAGTGATATGTCAGGACAGAACAGTGTGGCGGTCCATTCTTTCTGCCTACCTGCCTTCTACCAACTTCCCGACGTCCCTTTATTCTATGATTATTAACCGAAGGAGGTGGTATCTTTCTTCCCTTGGCATATGACCCAAATATTAGACCTTTCTAACCTTCACACTCGATAACAGCTCTCTATCATTTCCTTTTTTTCCAAAAACCATCATCTTAGACTTTCCAACATTCATCACTAAATCGTTTGTCTTGCGTACCTCATACATTATCGTTTTATTTAATTATTTTTAATATAATACGTTCTCAAGATAATCAAATGATTTAACTGAAATCTCTTAATGGAAGCTCATTTTAAATAAAACGATGTTTTTATAACTACTTCCACATTTGTCTTAATTTCGACAGCGACCCGTTTCGCCAGGCTCGATGCCGATGCCAGCGAGCCTGGCGAAACCGGTCGAAAGACAAATGCGGATATAGTTATAAAAAAACATCGTTTTATTTAATTATTATTTATACGTTCTCGTTTATATTCTCGTTTACATTTTCGTTTACATCCTCGTTTACATTCTCGTTCACATTCTCGTTTACATTCTCGTTTACATCCTTATTTACATTCTCGTTTACATACTCGTTTACATACTCGTTTATATACTCGATTACATACTCGTTTACATCCTCGTTTACATTCTCGTTCACATTCTCGTTTACATTCTCGTTTACATCCTTATTTACATTCTCGTTTACATACTCGTTTACATACTCGTTTACATACTCGTTTACTTACTCGATTACATACTCGTTTACTTACTCGTTTATATACTCTTTTATATACTCGTTTATATACTCGTCACACATTCTCGTTGTATTCAATTATTATTTTATTTAATTACTATCAACGCCTGAAGCTTAAATAAAGTAATAAAACGGATGTTTTCGTCAATATTACTGCATGATGTAATAACCCAGCTGGGTTTTCAAAAACACATATTAATACTTCCAATGCGTTAAATCACAAATGATTTATTCGAATCTCAATGTCGGCCACATGATGAGATGCACGGCTGCACCCCCGATGACTTACTAGCTCAATGTAGGTCAGCACTGCTATTGTAGTATGCTGTGTTAAGAGCATTATGTTCTCAATTTTAATTATTCATATCAAGTTCGCATTAACATCACAAAGCATCGCAGCGTCAATCTCTTGACCCATTGATTTCGATCACGAATCATGAAATCATTATAATCATATTCTAATAATAATTAGTGCCTAGTAATCAACTTGTTCCTGAACATGTGAAAATTAATATTCAATATCAATTTTGCTTCATGGTTGATCATCCGAGGTAAAATGTGTTAAGATTAGTTTTAAACTTCGCAATGAGATAATTTTTTAATAAACGTAATGCAATAGTAATGTGGATTCAACAATTATTAATTTTTTTATTTTATAAATTACTTTTTACATATTTTTTTATATTATAAAAATAATATACAATACATATTTCTAGTCAAATGTAACTATAATATAACATCAGGGTTGGTACTAGGAATGAAAAAAAATGGAGCTGTTCGTCACTACAAATAGGTCTGAAAAATGATCGTGGCGATTTTCAACTGGTTTCCTTAGAGTGTGCATTTCTCACAAATATTCTAAATTTACAATCTTTCACCATTTTTCGGGTAGAGTCATGATGTCATCGGTGAATAACTTCTGTGGTTTCTGGCCAAAAACCTACTTTCACCCTTCTTGTGCCAACTCCAAGCTTCACGTCCAAACATAATGGTTAGCACTAGAACTTCATTGTGCACTGCCATATTTGTTTTAGTCGATATATTTCTATTTGCGATAATTACTTTGAGTGCACCATTTATTTTGTTTCCAGCTTCAACCCTTCTTTCGATGTCTTTCTCAATCTTTCCATCTCTTGAAAACATGCTTCCCAGATAAATAAATTCGGTAATTTGCTCTAATTTCTCACCGTTCGCACCTATGTCACAATCCGTCATACATTCTTCTATTTCAAATACCATACCTTTAGACTTTGACACGTTCATCACAAGGTCATACTTATTGCATACTTCGTATATTCTTGACACTAGGACTTGTAGATCGTCCATGCTGTCAGCGATTAAAACAGTGTCGTCTGCATATAGCAAACAGCAGATGGACATAACATTCATTTTCGCAACAGCGATCAATCTTCATTAAGCGACTTTGAGTGCACCATTTAGATACAGAAGAAAAATAAGAAAAACAAAATACGAGGTTGACGAACTTTACCTTTGAGCGATAATGAACCTACGTACGTGTGGGAACACAGAGGTAATATGACCTTTTGTGGATTATGGTGTACAATCTCTCGTGTTTACGTGAGGTAAGATTTTTTAATTGCACGAAACAATACAAAAAAAAGTTATAATATTACTTGGATCTTTTTTACTTTTTCCACCGCGTGCGTTATTATTATGTATCGGTATATCCGTTTTGAATATCTCAGCCAAAATTAAAAGACAAGAACCTCAACTTTATGTATGAAATATAATATTTTCCATTTTATATACATTTTATATTTGATTGTTGCCGCAGTTTATGATAGTTATTTGTGACACAAAATACGTTTTCACTCTTCTGATGTTAAAATAATACAAGTTTTTTCGTTTATAAAAATAATTTTGACAGGTGCAAAAATTAATTTTTCATTTGTTCCAATGACAATTTGAATAAATTCTTCAATCAAATTTTCAAGTTTTTGCTGGTGTTGGATTGTTTTAAGTGCCTAATTAAAATGAAAACAGTGGAATAAAAAATTAAATAAACACAAATGTCCGGATCGTCCAGCTGACGATAAGTGCACCATCTAAAAGAACATTATGTGTTAAATTATTTTTATGTGTTATTTTATTTTATATCATTGTATTTTATATAATTTGTTTTAGATTTATTATGTAGACATTGAATGATCGAAGTGTGCGCGGGAGATGCCTATTGGTGGCGATGAGGTTCGCAACCCATCACACCGTGTCTCTCGCGTTGGCGAAAAGAGAAGGATGGAGTGCAGCATCGATTAAAGTGTTGCAGTCCATTCTTTCTGTCTACCCTTTCGGGGAAACGGCGTGATGGTTAGTTAGTTAGTTAGTATATACAATATGGCTGGTGAGTGCAGTGTTAAAATATGATAAAACTATTATTTTTTTATTGAATTTGTGCTGTTAATACTAAGTTAATACTATACAGAATTTTCGTCAGTGAAAATACTTTTTTTTTCCTTGTATGCAACAAGTCGTTCGAACCCAATTACTGTATACAATTTATTTTTAGCTATTAAATTGATTCTCATGACATGTGATAGGTAGCTAATCTGTCGCCATATATTGCCACGTGAATTCTACACCAGACCAATGACAGTGTGACAATCACACTACCATCGCCGGGAATCGAACCCGGGACCTTCGGTATGGAAGTCTTACCACTCTGCCACGAAGGTCGAATTTAATACTAAATTTATCATATTAATTAAATAGTTAATTTATCAAGATTAAATAAAAAATAAATAACCTTGAAATTGAACTAAGCATGAAGATGAGGATGAAAATGGAGCCCCCGAAATATGTAGCGTTTTTTTTATAAATATATTTAATAAATAAATTTGGAATAAATTACGAGAAAGTTTTAGGTATCACATTAATTTTTTTTATTAAAATAATGAAATATATGTATTTTTTTAATCTTTTTAAATAGTCCTTTGTTTTGGCCGAAACACTACTTGAACATTAAAAACGGTTAAATTAAAAACTTTGTTTTACGTATCACAATTGCATTTTATTTTACGCGACAGCTGTTTTGTCAACCTATATTGACATCATCAGGTGGTACAATAATATATCAAATGTCAAATTTTCGTGATTTTTCGAACCTTTATGTGTATTAGTTCCTATGTCAATTTGAATAATTTCTTTGATATAATATTGAAGTTCTCGCTGAACAATCATATCATATAGAGTAAATAACTTTAATTTATTCTGTTTCATGTTGTTGACTATATATTATGTGTAATTGTTCCTTCTAATTACTGGTTTTATTTTTATTTTGAATAATATAATTATTTCTTATTATTATATTTTCCACCTTTAATATTTTCTCTTCTAAGAAATTATTCAAATTGTCATAAGAACAAATACACATAAAGGTTCGGAAAATCACGAAAATTTAACATTTGATATATTATTGTAACACCTGATGATGTCAATATAGGTCGACGAAACAGCTGTCGCATAAAATAAAATACACTTGTGATACATAAAACAAAGTTTTTTTTTAATTTAACAGTTTAAAATCTTTTTAAGATGTAAATTTTGAAATATGACGATAGCTTCCTATATAATTTATATATTTTTTTCTCATATTTGGGTCAAATCAAGTTAAAACACCATATAATAATTTTGTATTGTTGGTTTTATAAAATAAATTAAATTAGTGACAATTTTTTTTTTAAACACTTGTTTCTTGCATACCTCTGACTGCCCCATACCCAAGTTTACGAAAATTGATTTCGCAGTATTATTTTTATTATCCACATTTAATTTAGTATACAAGAAGTGATTCTGTAGTATTATTATAATCCAGGGTCATCTTAACAATAAATTTTCACCTTTTATGAATGTTATAGAAAACGTGCATTTTTGTTTATAAGGAGAGTTACGTGATGTGCACACCAAGAATTAAAGTAGTCTTCTATTGACCTCAGGTTCAATGTGTCCATATAAAGTATTGTACACTCCTCACCCGGAGAGATCCTGATGTGTTTTTCTCTTGTTCTTTGATTAATCCATACTTCAATCAGCGTATATCGGTAAAAGTCAAGGCCGGATCTAAGGGGACCAAAGTGCTCACCGTGTAATGTTGGGCATTATCAGGTATCGAACAGAAGTATCGAAAGACGTCATAATACGTACCGAAACAATACAAGGTTATACACTTAATAAGGTACTGATATTAATATTTAAAATAATTCTCAACATGACTAACTAACCATCACGCCGTCTCCCCGAAGGGGTAGGCAGAAAGAATGGACTGCCACGCTTTTCTTTCCTGACATACTCGTATTTCTCTCGATTCCTCAACATTCCTAAATCGTGTCATGCACGTGCGTCGATTTCTCTGACTCCTCACATGGCTGACATTCAAAATGATTGATTTATTTGATCATGCCACAAGACACCCAAATAATAGAAGAAACATATTACTATACTTATATATTTAATACAGGTTATTTATTTGATTAAAATGTTTATACACACTATATTGGAAAGAGCCATGTTGGGTATCTCGCTTAGATACCATATACCCAACGTGGAGATTAGAAGATGCACCAAGGTCAACCGATATAAGGATACACATTGCAAGGATGAAGTGGCAACGGGCTGGGCTTGTGTGCCGACGGGATAATGGAAGATGAAGCCACAGAAGAAGTGTCGGGAGACAGCCTACCAGGTTGAGCGAAGATATTGTGCGGACAGCGGGAAGGGCCAGGAGAACACTGGCGAGAGGCTTACGTCCAGCAGTGGATGGAGACAAGCTGATGAATAATATTACGCAAAAATATTTTAACCCCACTAAAATGTGATAAACACGCAGCATGGTGTTTCTGGATAGAAGCTTGGACTTTATGAAAGTCCTCAAGGAGGCTGCAGCTCGTAGGCCATGGATTGGACACGTATGCCGATCCGGAAAGACCAGAGCAATCAAGACTCTGTACGCGTCTAGACCGACTGGAGTGAGTCCTCTAGGTAGGCCTAGACAGCGCCTAATTCTGGCAGATCTGGCTAGTTTGGGTGAATCGGACCGCGCGCTAGGAGCAAAAGGCGCAGGATCGAGGAGCTTGGAGGTAAATAATCAAGAAGGCTAAAACTCTTCAAGAGTTGTATGGCCATGGGAAGTAAGTAAGTATTAAAATGTGATAATTCATTGGTAATACTTTACACTTTTTACGACTTTATCTTCTACTAAACGTGCCTGATAAAAAATCGTCATTATCGATTTCCAGTTACGCCCTTAGTTATTCAAAACATACCTAATATTATTTGATATTCAATTAATTGGTACCTATTATGAAAAATCGATTCTTAATTGATCAACACATTGCATATCGATACCCCTTCGATTTACACGGAACTAGCTTACAGTTTGTCATCCCAAATGACGGCAACTCTGACATAATATTGTTCATTAGTTTTGTTTTGAGAAGTACTCTCCTCAAGACTTCACAAATCACGATATTACGATGATTTCCTCAGTTTTTTTATATAGAATTATGAGCCTTCTACACGTTGTAATAAGTAAACGTGATTTAAGCTTTTTTTCTTGTTTTATTAAATATTGAACTCGCATGATGTATGTAACTAGTTAAATTAATTAATTAATGTTTTTTTTATTATTTCTTGTTGAATTTGCAATCAATATAAATTTTATATGATAATTTTTTTGTTTTACGTTTATTATATTCCGATTTATTATTCACAAATTATCTACAAAAGATAAGATAGCAGTACACAATGAATTTATTAGTCTGACAATACTATATAGCAGTGATGAATGAACCTGATAAAATGTAAATATAAAATAAATAATTTATGGATATTTTATGCATGTACGATAAAATTTTGATTTTTAGAAAATCTAATTCTGATATTACAGATAAAAAAAGACATAGAAGGCTGATAATCATAGGCAAATAGAAAGACGTCAAAGAGTTGGTAGAAGGCAGTTGTCCTATGTGCGAAACATAAGAGAATGGACGGAATGGGAATAGTTGAGACCGAATCCGGCACAAGATACAGATTTGTATTAAAAAAACTAACAAACTAACCATCACGCTATTTCCCCGGAGGGGTAGGCAGAGAGGATGGATCGCCACAATGCTCTGTCCTGACATACCTCTCGGGCTTCCTTCATTCCAACATTCATACATCGTACCATACACGCACGTCGATTATTCCGACTTCCAATGTGGCCGCCATTTAGTAATTGATTAATTTGGTCATGCCATGTTTTCCTCGGTCGTCCTCGGCTTCTTTTTCCACTCACGCTGCTTGTGTACAACATTTTAACCATTTTACTCTCATCCATTCGTTCCATATGTAAAAACCATCTCAGGGATCTTTTTTGAATTTTATCCATGATACAGTCATCTGCCTTATATTTCTTTCTTATTTCATCGTTTGATATTCTATCATACAATGTATTATTTTTAACAATTTGTATTCAAATAAAATCAAATCAAATCAAATCAGTTTATTTTCTCAAAAGATATAACAATTATAATTTAAGGCATCTATTGAGAACAGGTAAAAATATAATATATAATACCAGGAACCCATGAGAGATGGTTCGTTTTTAGAAATACAAGATACTCTCTAAAATCAAGAATATTTGTCTTCTGAACGTAAGCACGTTTCGAAAAGAAGTCGATCTCCGAAGCGACCATGTTCAGCAGTTTGATTGCTCTCGCCACCGGCATCACCAGAGGCAGTTTGGTTTTGCATGTTGAGACATAAAACAGTCTGTGTTGAAGCTGCGCGCTGTCGAAGACAACTATCCGTAACATAAAAATGTATACCCTACAAGATGACAGAATTCTTAAAGAGTCCCTTCGCTGATAAGTGATGCCTTCGCTGCAGTGATCTCCAATGTTATGGGGACCTGTCACGGCAGCAGAAGAAGAAGAAAAGACATATCAAAAGAATCCGCATTACATTCCTTTCTTAATTCATCAGTAGATATTCTAACATACATTATTTTTCGCACATTATTCTTAGTGACCTTATTTCTAGGGCATTTATCCCACTTTCATCCTTTTTCTGATAACTCCAAGCCTCACTTCCATACATAAGGATAAAGGGTTTAAATGATGTAATGCTCCTTACGAAATAAAACCACCATTGATTGCAGCATCCTTGCATCATTTGAGATAAGCACCTTATTAATGTATTTTACGCGATCCAAACGAGGTGTGATGATACCGTAATAAATTAATATATCAAAGTGTCCAATTACTAAAAATAAAAGCCATAGTACTGCCATTAACAGGTATCTTTAGTTTTTCTAAACACCTTTGGTATATCTGATTTTGCTTTGTTGGAAAGGTTGATTTATAACTTATGTAAATAATGTTTAATTGCAATGTGTTGATTATCTTAAAATATAGGGTGTTTTTTTTAAGGTTTGGTTTTTAAACTGGCAACATTGTTTTTACAGATTACCAATTTGACAGTTTACTATTGATTTGTATTTAGTATATTTTGCCATTTTACCATAAATAGATTGATGTCAGAACAGCGCTTACAAATTGTGCAAATTTATTTTGAAAATCATGGTTCGGTTCGCCAAACTTATCGTGCACTGCGTCCATTTTACAGTCGACATAATCGTCCATCCGAGCAAGTTATTCGGAAGACCATGGATCGATTTCGCACCACGTACACTCTAGTTTATATGCCCAAAATCATATTTAAACAATAATGGCATAAAATTATCTATTAAATAAAGCCAATATCAAAGACACTAACTTAATTTTAATGTGTTTTTTTTTTCATTTTGAATTTATGTACCTCTAAAAAAACACGCTTTATATTCTTAATATACACTTACTTCATGTGCGTCAAGTTTGCAGCATCATTTATCTTAGGTTTAATGTATTTATTTACTTATTTTCCGATAACATTTTTTTAGAAATCTGCAGTAGTTCTTTGATAGTAACATTCCCCAATGTCTGAAACGCAAAATGTATGATCAATGAGTACTTCTAGTTCTGACATATGGAGCAGAACTGCAAACCCTCACCAAGTCGACCATAAGGAGACTCCGTGTAGCACAGAAGAAACACGAAAGAGCCTTGCTGCATGTAAGACTCTCAGACCGGATAAGAAATACTGAAATACGTAGAAGGTCGGGAGTAATAGATATCGTCAAAAGGGTGACTAAGCTTAAATGGTCATTTGCGGGATTGGTAGACGATAGATGGACCAGAAGGGTGGTGGAGTGGAGACTCTGCGAAGATAAAAGAAACAGAGGGAGACCCCCCACACGATGGTCCGATGACTTTCGAAGAATGGCTGGCGATTGGATGCGAAAGGCACAAAAAAGGAATACGTGGAGAAGTATGGAGGAGGTCTATGTCCAACAGTGGACGACAACAGCTGTTTAAGTAAGTATGTAAGTAATTAAAATGCGCCATTATACGGTACAAGTGAGTTTTACAGGAATTCCTTCATCTTCTTCTGATTGTAGATCTTGCGATCTGTTTATGCAGGATATCAACTTTTTTCCCGTGATAAAGACGACCAGCGTTCTCTCCATCTCTTTGGTGGTCGTCCTGGTGGTCGACGGCCCTCTGGAGTCTGGAGTCTGCATCACGATCTTGGGAACTCTTGCTGGATCCATTCTCTTGATGCGGTCCCTCCAGAATCGTCTTCTCTGCCTACTCCATATCATTATGTCTTCAATTTTGCAGGATTTGCAAATTTCTTTTTTGGGTATCCTATCTCTCCCACTTTTCATTTCTGCTACTCTTAAGAAATGTTTGCTTCGATTTCGTAAGTTATTATGGGCCTGATGCATGTTTTATAAATTCTAACTTTGTTTTCCACTAGCTTTATTTCTGTACATGAAAGCCATATAGTCTTAGGTGATATTTTATATACGAGTATTGTCATTTCGTACGAATCATAAAATTTGTGGTGTGGCATTATTAAAAATAATATTAACACACTTTTGCTATTGTATTTTAAAATCATACATACACCGAAAATACCTCATTAAGTTTATGGACACAGATTTAGCTTTAATAACAACATTAATATTAGGATCCACAATAAGCAGTGCTCACTTGACTTAATCTCGACTCGACTATTGCAATGGCATTTACGCCAACATCCCCAAGAAACAAACATATAAACTTCAATCAGCTTTCAATGCGGTCTCTCTCTCTGGTTTCAATCCTGGGATGGGTTTGCAACAATTTCCTCTATTCTTCTTTTCCATTCTTCCCTGTCTTGTGCGGCTCTTTTGAAATCTGCATATGATGAGCAGCGCACGTCCACCAACAGGTCCTCCAGGTACTCTCGGCGTGGGTGTCCCCTAGAGTTTGCCCCCTCGGTCATACCCTCCATTATTATTATTATTATTTTTTATTATTATTATCGAGGGTAACAAACAGCAATTACAGTATATGAGTATAAACACATAGAGACAACAAAACAAGGCCAATTACATGCTACCACAAATATTATATAACAACTGACATAAGGTTAAATATAATAAGAGTAATAAAGTAACACTTTTATAAGATAAAGAGAAAACTATTAGTAATAATGAATTAAAAATAAAATACAATTTTAAAATGTAAAAGAAAAAAGAAAGACTAAAATGTAAAAGAAAACAAGAAAAAAAAAAAAAAAAATAGAGTAACTAATTTCATTCGCCCCGAAGGGTTGCTCCAACCATTTTTTTAAAATCACTTTCATTAAGATGGAACACATCGATGTTACTAAAGCACTTATTGTACGTGTCGCACGTCCGGTACACCGCCGCACTCTGAGCGTAGTTAGTCCGATAAGCAGGAAGGTGGAATATTTGGTTCGCAGTGTGTCTTGTGCGAAGCATAGGGGTATTCAGTAATAATTTACTAAGAAGTTCGGAGTTGTCTATTTTGAAGTGAATGATTTTGTGAAGCAACATCATATCATTAATTGTTCGCCTATTTTCGAGAGAGTCCAAGGAATAAAATTTAAGGGCAGAATTATAATTCGCAAATGACCTGCACATTTTGAAATTAATGTGTTTAATGAAAATTGGCATGCAAGAGGCCTTCTTGTCGTATTACATGGCCGATACATCTTGCACGCCTTTCGGGCAAGGTCCTGAGCAGGTGCCTTCCTCCTTCGATTCTTTGGAGAACCTCCTCATTTGTAATTTGGTCTCCCCAGGAATTTCCAAATAGTCTTCTTTTGGACCACATCTCAAAAGCCTTTAGTCAAAGTTTATCTCTTTCGGATAGGTACCATGTTTCACAGCCGTACATCAAGATACTCCATACATAATTATAATAATTAGGCTAATTTGTAAAGCGCCATTTTCGTGAATAGCTCACCTGAAGGGCGCTTAATGGTAGGTCTTGATGAAGAGTATGCTCAGTTTTAGGTCTATATTATTCGATTCTATTATTTTCGACCTTTTATTAAATGCAATGCGGTAGCACGACTTATAATAGTGGCGAAGGATAGAGAGTTAGAAGTATGGAAAGGAAGTTTATGTCTAACATTGAACGATTAATGGCCGATGATGATTATGATGATAATTTTGATACTGGATAATATGTCAATGATAACATAAGTGTATGTAAAATTCCATATTTAATAAATAAAACTAATGAAAAGATCTGTTTTCTAGAAATTTGTTTTATTTCAAAGAAATGATATGTTTCGCCTTGTAAATGCATTTTCAAATGATATTTTACATTTGATAATACCTTAGCATGTCCAAACGTGTTATTCTTATAAAACAATGTAATAAAACTTCTAGGAAACAGACGTTTTCCTTCACGTTGTACATACTTATAGGTTGCTGCATTAGTTTTTATAATACAAAAAATATTTTATATTAAGTGGAGACAGTCGATGTGATTTTTAAAGAGTTTTGCATATATAATGTGAATAAAAAATGCTCTTTTCTTAATTTGAAAACACGGCAATGCACTTTGATGCATCACGAATGCATAAATTAAAATTTGTATTATAAATTTTGAATGTGACCTAGAGAAGTAATATGTGGTAGTCTGTAAATGTTTTTTTTTTCTCTACTATATAACACTTCCGAATTCAAGCATATTGAACAAAAAATAAAATTAAAGCTTACGTAAAATGTTATTTTAGTAAACTGTGTATGATAGAGTGTCAAGGGCGATTCAACAAAAATAATTGTTTTAACTAACTAAATAACCATCACGCCGTAGGCAGAAAGAATGGACTGCCACACTTTTCTTTCCTGACATATTTCTCTCGCTTCCTCAACATTCATACATCGTGTCATGCACGCGCGTCGATTTCTCTGACTCCTCATATGGCCGACATTGAATATTTGATTTATTTGATCGTGCCACGTTTTCCTCGGTCTTCCTCTATTTCTGGTTCCATTTACATCATAACATATAATTTTTTTACCATTCTTACTTCATCCTTAATGATCCTTTCATTATTTTGTTCATGACACCATCATTCGCACCGCATTCACTTCTTATATTTTCATTCGACACTCTATCATACACAGAGTATCCACACATTCGTCTAAGAGATCTCATTTCTACTGTTACTAAAATTTCAAATTTAGTGCTTTGCACGAAAGCATTTTAAACGAATGTTCAAGAAACACTAAAAATTCGGCCCCAATACCCATAAAATTAGATGTCAAAGCTTACGCCTAAACGTAAAAAATATTTATTTGTCTGTTACGTAAACTTGGAAGTTAACGTACTTAACTAACTTCATGGAAAAGTAATAAATTTTAAAGTGTAAATTAGAAATAGCATTGATCATTTTAATTGCATATATCTGGTATGGCAAGTCCGTGGCATTATGGATAGTAAAAGTTCACTAAGAAATTATATTTTCCGCTCACTAATATGTACATTATGTATTATTCGAGTACAACCTACACACTATTCAATAATGATATATTATTTAAAACATAATTATACATGTGTTATCAAATGTTTTGAATTTTTCAAGATATGTAATATATTTTATGATCGATTGAAGAATTTCTTACTGAGTAACTGACCTTCATACTTTTCTCCGGTGCGGTGATTCAAACAATACTGTCTCGTTTACATTTTCTATAAATATTTTAAATCTTCCTCCGCGTTCATACAGCGTACAAAGCATGTAAATTTTGTAAGCTTCACATCGCTGACTTTCAGAATTTAATAGATTTAGTGTCGTTTATTGTATTTTTATTGTATTGATAATTAAGTTTACAGACATTTCATAACTAAATAGTCCATTGTTTTGGCCGAAACACTTATTACTGTTATAATTATTTTTAAGATAATCAAATGATTTTACTGAAATCTCTTATGGAAGTTCATTTTAAATAAAAATTCAATAAAACTATGTTTTATAATTTTAGACCAGTCTGTCGATGCCAGCGAGCCTGGCGAAACCGGTCGCTGTCTAAATAAAGACAAAAGTGGAAGTAGTTAAAAAACATCGTTTTATTTAATCATTATATAATTATTTTATTATTATATTTTCCAACTTTAATATTTTCTCCTATAAATAGTAACTAACCGATCTTTTAATTAAAATATTTAGGTACCTAACCCAATTTTAGCAAGAACTTCAAAATTATATCAAAGCAGTTATTCAAATTGACATAGGAACAAATACACATAAATATTCGAAAAATCACGAAAATTTGACATTAGATATAACTTCATGGAGATGCCTATTGGTGGCGATGAGGTTCGCAACCCATCACACCGCGTCTCCCGCGGAGCGAAAAGAGAAGGATGGAGTGCCGCATCAGTAAAAGTGTGACAGTCCATTCTTTCTGCCTACCCTTTCGGGGAGACGGCGTGATGGTTAGTTAGTTACTTAGTTAACTAACTAACTAACCATCACGCCATTTCCCGGAGGGGTAGGCAGAGAGGATGAATCGCCACACTGACCTGTCCTGGCATACCTCTCGGGATTCCTCTACATTCATACATCGTACCATGCACGCACTCGATTATTCCGACTTCGAATGTGGCCGCCTTTTAGTAATTGATTAATTTGGTCATGCCATGTTTTCTTCGGTCGTTCTCGGCTTCTTTTCCCACTCACGCTGCTTGTGTATAACTTTTTAACCATTCTACTCTCATCCATTCGTTCCATACATTTGATATATTATTGTAAATTCTGATGATATCAACATTGGTTGATGAAACAGCTGTCACGTAAAATAAAATACAATTGTGATACAAACAACAAAGTTTATTCATTAACAGTTTAATTTCATAACTAATTAACTAACTAACCATCAAGTCGTCTTTCCGAAAGTGCAGGCAGAAAGAATGGACTGCCACAATTTTCTTTCTGACATATTTCTCTCATTTCCTCAACATTCATAAATCGTGTCATGCACGCACGTGGATTTCTTTGACTCCTCACGTTGCCGTCTTTCAATAATTGATTTATTTGATCGTGCCACGTTTCATTTAATTTGATACATGTGTATAGAAGATATAAGGTTTAATTAATTGTATTTCTTCTTCTTCAGCCTTCTTCCCTCTACTACTGTCTTAACCCTTCCGCATCAAGGTCGTTCCAGCTATTCGAGCAATGCTATCAGTCCATCTTTAATGTGGTCTGCTAACACTCTACTTTTCCCATGGCCTTGAATTTAATTCTTGCTCCAAAACCATGGTTCACCGAGAAAGTGAAAACGTTCGCCTATGCGATTATTTTTTTGAAATTAAACATATCATAAATGTGTGCTCTTTTCAATTTAACTAGACATCCATAGCAACGAGTGGTACTACAAGTATTAAATAAAAAATTTAGTGATGACCATGTGAGGAGTCGGAGAAATCGACGTACGTGCATGACACAATGTATGATTATTGAGGAAGTGAGAGAAGTATGTTAGGATAGGACAGTGTGGCGGTCCAATATTTCTGCTTACTCCTTCGGAGGGACGCGACGGCGTGATGGTTAGTTAATATGTTTAGGAAACTGGTATGTTAACATAACCGAGGTAGTTTTACAATGTCTTTCATGAGTTGAGAACATCTTACGCCTTGCACAATTTTCACATTGCTATGTTTCCATGTTCACGATAATATGAAAATTAATATTTACCATATTGCATATACTCGTACATTTCAAATTTAATATTTAATTTCTACGATTATTCTCACATACGCGTGTGAAAATGTTTGCCTATCCATTGTAACATAGACTCACATTTTTCTCATTATAGTCTCATTCTCCTAAAATATCGGGTTCATATTTTCAAAAATATTAAATTAGCAGTGTTCCCTGAACTTTTTAATTACAGAACACTTCATCTTAAAAGGACAAAGGTACATAATTATTTTTAAAAGTTACGTATTAAGAACATAAAAAAGGTATTAGATATTGATGAAAAGACGTGTTTTACTATATTTGATGGGATTGACATATTTCACCTTGCTAAGAAATTATAATGTGTTTATTATTGATCATTGGATTATGTTTTAGCTAGACGAAACATGTCACTCTCATAGAATATAATAAAAATTCGAGGAAACCGACGTTTTCAATATTATTATATATTTTACAGGTAAATAGAGTTTTACAGCACTATTCAATAAACAGCAAATAGATATTATAAGAAATAATTTTTTTTTATTGATCCTTGAACAATGGTGTAAAACTCCGTATTAAATAATTAATAAGAATGAAAACGACTGTCTTCTACGAGTTTTATTATATTTCAGATGGAACGGCACGTGTTACCCATTTTCAGTCACATGTGAATGGCCAAACTTGTCATTCCATCTAAATATAATTAAACTCCTAGAATACGTTTTCAACAACAACAAACCATCACGCCGTTTCCCCGCAGGGGTTGCCAGAGAAAATGGACCGCTACACTTTATACTGACACACTTCTCTAGCTTCCTCCACATTCATACAACGAGTCATACACGCACATCGATTCTGCATAACCTTTAAATTTTGATTAATTTGGTCTTGCCAGGTTTTCCTCGGTCTACCTCGACTCCGTACTTCATTTACATCGTTAACGTATACTTTCTTAACCATTCATTATCCATCCATGTGCTTCATGTGTCCGAACCAACACAGCGATCCTTTAATAATTTCATTCCGCTCTACATTCCTTTCTTATATCAGCATTGGAAATTATGTCGTACATCGTTCTAACAAACATTCGTCTAAGGGACCTCATCCCTACCGCATTTATTCTGCTCTCATACTTCTTCTTCCAGTTCCATGCTTAGCTTCCACAAATAAGGGTTGGGACAAGAACTTCATTGTGACCGGGCATTTTCGCTTTCATTGATAAATTCTTGTTTCCAATAACTATTTTTAAAGCTCCATTCTCCATACGTTTTCATTCATATTAATCAGATAGTATATTGGTTAAACAACGATGTAAGCCTTCAAAATAGGTATTTAATATTGATAAATCGCCCGTTACTTGAAAGTTTAATTACATTCCTACTTAATAATAACCTTAGAGCAATAAAACACCCTCAACACAATACTTCCATCTAAAAATCCTTTCAAAATTTAACCCATTGATATGTCTATTAGTACTAGCCAAGTTGACTAACACATTTTATATATAATTCTATGTTTTTACACTCAGTTTATAATATTTTTGGTAGGTTTATATAGTTCTCCCGATGATGAAGATGTAAGCCTTCGAAACATGTCGAGAAAAATAAACTCAAAAGTTGAAAAAACAGTATTTTAATTCATAAAAATACGTATATTAGGCTCGTATGGCAGGGACACGTTTCACTTCACTTGGGCATCAGTTAAAGTCGGTGGTACTAATATATAATATAATAAAACTTTTAGATAACGGACATTTTCATCATTATTATACTCGTATAAATAAAACACTGTTTTTTCATGTATTGATAATATTGATAATAATATTGTACTATTGAATATCAAATAATTACTACATAAATATGCCTAGATACGATGACGACCTTCGTGGCCGAGTGGTAAGTGCATTCACTGTCACCCCGAAGGTTCTGGGTTCGATTCCCGGCGAGGGCAGTGTGATTGTCACACTGTCTTTGGTCTGGTGTAGAATTCACGCGACAGTAAAATGGCGATAGATTAGCTACCTATCACATGTCACGAGAATCGCTATGATAGCTATACCCTTTACATTGATTTGGCTCATGCTGTCATGATGTAAAGAGTGATTCAACAAAATAATAATAATAATAATAAAGATAATTCATTCAAGCGCTTGAAACACTGGACTTATTCGAAAAAAAAAATCGGTAGTTTACCTTGCGGTGCCTTTAATTTATAAATAATCATATGATTTTATTAATTTAACATTCATAAAATAGTTTGAATGACTTTTTATTGTTTAAAACAATAATTATATCTTGAATTAAAATAAATCTTTTTTATTTGTTAGTATTTTCGTGTAAATCCCAGTCATCAATTTTTTTCAAGATCCTTATCGATTTTACATCACTAATTACATTGTGAGTTATTGCTAATGTATCAAAAATATTAATAGATGTAATATTTATAAAAAAAATATTAATGAAGCCATAAAAACTTTTATCGTAAATAATAGCAATCATCAAGGATATGAGATTAAAAACATCAGAAATATTAATCTATCGAAAATATCTCTAAAAATTTTATGTATAATACTTCAGTGAGTCGGTCAGTTATTTTTTTTGTCCATATCCGTGTTTGTTACATAAATCAAAAATATGTAAAATTGTATGTATAATCAGTGTTTCCCAACCTTTTTTCGCCTTTGGGCCGGTGGAACTAAGAGAGTTTTTTTTCGGACCAGTAACGCAGATATAAAACTTTTTATGTATTATAATTTTTCTATTACTTGCTGACAGAAAGAGTCAGAAACGAGAAAGTACTGCAGCGAATGAAGAAAGAAAAATAAATTATCTTAACCGCCTTACCTTCAGGTAATTTTCCGAGAAACATGCAAAAAAAACTATTTTTTTATTAATTACATATTAATTTTATTTTTTTTAATTACAAAACGTCAAAGACTCGACCGAAAACAAATCTGTTTTTTTATTAATTTCATATTAAATTAATTTTTTTTAAATTACGAAACCTCAAAGACTCGACCGCTCACTTCGCCTGCCCCTTGTAAAACTATCATATTTGTGAAGACTTGTACTCAAGTGTTGTCTGCACACGCGCGTATCCCGCAGTTTGCACATTTAAAGTACGTTAATTTTTCTCAAGCACATACGTGATACGGGATAGCGCAGAATAGTACAGTCAAAGTAAACGTATCACGTACGTTTAAATTTTACGAATGATAACGTCTGTTTTCTAGAAGTGAATGAGGAAAGAAATATAAATTATCTTAATTAATACGAATGAAAACATATGTTTTCTAGTACTTTTTATATAATTTAAGTGAATAACATGTGTCGCCTGTCTAAGGCATTATTAAATGTCACATGTGATAATGCCTTAGACAGGTAAAACATGGCATTCAACAATGGGTAATGAAAGCGTAATTGCTTTTTCAGTTTTACATTGCTATATTTATGAAATATATATAATAGTGACAACATGTTTCGCCTGCAATTCATTATTGCAAATAGAAATATATCCACAGAAGCAAAGATGGCAGTACACAATGGAGTTCTAGTGCCAACCCTCATGTATGGAAGTGAAGCTTGGAGCTGGCAAAAGAAGGATGAAAGCAGGATAAACGCCGTAGAAATGAGGTCACTAAGAAGAATGTGCGGGAAAACGTTGTATGATAGAATACCGAACGATGAAATAAGAAAGAAATTTAAGGCAGATGACTGCATCATGAGATGGTTTGGACATATGGAACGAATGGATGAGAGTAGAATGGTAAAAAAGTTGTACACAAGCAGCGTGAGTGGGAAAATAAGCCGAGGACGACCGAGGAAAACATGGCATGACCAAATTAATCAATTACTAAAAGGCGGCCACATTCGAAGTCGGAACCATCGACGTGCGTGCATGGTACGATGTATGAATGTAGAGGAAGCCCGAGAGGTATGCCAGGACAGGCCGGTGTGGCGATCCATCTTCTCTGCCTACCTCTTCGGGGAAATGGCGTCATGGTTAGTTAGTTGGTTAGTTAGTTGTTTCGCCTCGCAAGGCGAAACAAATTTATCGTTATTGTAAATATAAATCCGAAAAACCAATCATACTTTCATAATACATTAATTATATAAAGGAGTTTTACCAAATTAAAACCACAACCAACAATATGCCATTACAGCATCCCTATACAGAGCTGATGTATAAAAAGTTAAATTGGCTATGATATTGTCCAACGTCGGGACAATATACGAGCATAATAGGAGAGTAAGAAAAAGTTTACTTAGTTTAAGTTTTTCTATTTTAGCACAGACTTTAAAATAATGCTACAACCGTTTCCGTGGACTGGCGTCAAAACGTCGACCTGTACCTGTTCGCGGACCGGCGGTTGGGAAACACTGTATTAAATGTTTTGAAACTAGCGGCCAATCGGACGGTCAATCTAACGCATGAGTCATTAAATAGAGATTCATTCCTTTATTGTATCTCAGGGGTGTTCAATGACGAATGTTCAATATTTAAAATACTTTGTACTATTTCATTACTAACATGTAATATTATTTTGCGCTCAACGAAAAATCCGAAACCACTTTATACTCGTAACAATTAATTAAGATTTATAATTATTGCTGCATTTAAACGGGCAGAGATTTGAAGTAGATGTCGTAACAAGTAATGTAGAAGATTATACCCTCTATAATCCTTACTAAGTTTGGTTTTGACGTATCCACATGATTCCGAAATAATTGCAAAAATCAGTTTTGCTTCATACAAAAAAACAACAACATTTTTTTTCTTGGAAGTTAGCAGTTATATCAAAAAGAGTTAAAAGACAAAAGTGGTTTGGAATCACACAGAGAACCTAATTTAAAAAAATCAGGGCAAAATTCGGAGTTCGACCCCTATGTCCATGTTTTTGCCAAATGGATCCAGTGTGCGTCGCCGTCGGTCCTGCGATGCCAAAAGCGCGATCCGCGAAGTTTGAAGCTCCTTGTCGCCACGGGACAAGAAGTTTGCGTGTAGCTTCTTCCTTCGAGGATCGTAGAGTTGACTGCCGAGGGTTCAGATCTATTAGCTTGCAAAGTTCTGTGAGGTAGTGGGGTGCTTGTCTATGTAAGGCGTTGTGAACAAATAGACATAGTTTATAATCGATTCGCTCAGGTAACCTTAACCAGTGAAGTCGATAAAGCATTGAGGTTAATTGGCCTTTATGTTTAACCAAAATCGGGATCAAAAACTCATTTTTGATACTTAGCACCTTTGTAATTTACAGCCCGAAGTTATGTTTAACGAATACTGTAGCACTGTTAGGGTAATAAGCACATGCTAGCTAAATAAACCTAGCAGTGTATCATTGTCATAAATCAAAAGACTAACCTGAGTAGAATGGAACATTGCAAAATATTTGTATTTGCAAATACGAATGTATTTTATTACGAAATTACAGTAATTCCTGTATGCTTGTATGGCTATTAAAAATTCTATGATTATCTTTGAGGCTTAGAAAGTAAACACTAAGTATTATAACAATACGCCTTTGTTAGTTAACAGAGAAATCTAAGTACTACTATTAATAAATATAATGTTCGATATATTTCAGAATATTTACACATTTTAAAGCCAATATTTAAAATATTACATTTCATAACTGACTATGACTGGCGTAATTTATTTGATAACACATGACGGTTAAGTACCCAGAAATTGTAAGTAAAACGCAAAATATTTAATTACTCACTGAAACATATTTTGTCCCCTTCAAATTATCCCTAATTGGACGATATATAGGGTCCTTACATATGAAATTGGTGTTTTGTATGGCAGGAACATAAAGTTGATTTTTTTTAAATATAATATATTTATTAAATCAAAGTATGTACCATTGCTATCTATGCACTTTTGCCATCTCATAGGTAGTTCATCGATCCCTTTACTAAAAAAACCATTCGGACGGGAATCAATAAAATCTTTGAAGTCGGTTTGGACTGCCTCATCGGAGTTGAATTTTTTCCCTTGCAAGAAGTTATCCAAATTTGGAAAAAAATAGTAATCTGTTGGGGCAAGGTCCGGAGAGTACGGTGGATGTCTTTGACATTCCAATTGAAGCTCTTCTAATTTGGTAGCCGTCTGTTGTGCAGTGTGTGGTCTAGCGTTATCATGAAGCAGCAGTGGCCTAGAGCGATTAACCAGCCTCGGTTGTTAAGCAGCTAGCTTTTCCATCATGGTTTGCAGTTGCTGACAATAGACATCTGCCGTAATCGTCTGGCCAGATTTAAGAAAACTGTAGTGAACGACACCAGCACTAGTCCACCAAACGCTCACAAGTAACTTTTTTGGAGTCAATTTTCGCTTAGGGCATGGTTTGGCTGGTTCGGCAGGATTCAGCCATTGCGATGAGTGCTTCCGATTATCATACAGGATCCACTTTTCATCACAGGTAATGATTCGATTCAAAATCCCTTCATTATTGTGCCGGTTGAGTAATGCAACGCAGCAGTCAACGCGCGTTTGTTGATTTGCTTCACTCAATTCGTGAGGTACCCACAGGTAAGCTTTTTCACCTTCCCAATTTGCTTCAAGTGGATTAAAACAGTTTTATCACTAACATCGCAGCTTGCAGCTAACTCGGACGTGGTTTGCGATGGATACGCTTCCACAATAGCCTTCAATTCTTCATTATCAACTTTGGTCTCCGGCCGTCCACGGGGCTTGTTCTGCAGGTCGAAATTTCTAGAACGAAAACGTTGGAACCAAAAACGCACTGTGTTTTCTTTTGCGCCACCGTCGCCATACACATCATTAATCCTTCGAGCCGTTTCTGCAGCACTGGTGCCACGGTGGAACTCGTACTCGTAAATAACGCGATATTTCAAGTTTTCCATTTTGTAAACTGAGTGACGCAAAGAAAAAAAAACAATTGAGGAAAAACAAATGAATTATAATTTTCAAAACACAAATACTTGAGTAAATAGCTGTATAAATTTGAATTTGGAATTCCTAACCAAAGAGAAGATATTTGAGATCAAAGTTGCCAGTACGGCAAAACGCCAATTTCATATGTAAGGACCTAATACACATATGCCAGCATTTTTTTCACTCTTCGAAACCTTTCTGGAAGCCACTTTCTGGTATGACCTTTAACACCTTCTACGAATTTTGTTTTATGGCTTCAATCGATCGGTAACGGGTTCCGTGGAGTTGCAATTTAAGCAATATTAATGAAAATAAGAAAGTCACACAGAGCCAAATCCAGAAAATATGGTGGTTGATCGATTGTATTTATCGCGTTTTTGGCATTGAATTCACACTGACAATTGTGGTTTTGCGCGATGGCGGATTATCATCGTGCATAATCCATTATTTTTTTTAATTGTTTTTCCACAATTCCGTGCGTTTCTGACGGATTTTTTCACGTAAACGCCTAAATATGACTAAAGAGTATTTTTTATTGTACGCTTGTCCCTCCGGAACGAATTCACCATGGACCACAACGTGAATATCGAAAAAAATAATGATCATTACTTTTGATATTTGAGCGACTTTGCATTCCGATGATTGGTGCTTTTTAATTTATTTTTTTAATTAAAGTTCGTGATGTTTATAAAGTTATAAAAACATTGTTTTAACATAATATATTTTACAGATGATTTGGACACATAGAAATAATAAATAAATGAAGAAAGAAAGATTAATAAAGTATATGTAAACGACGTAAAATGAGTCGGAGAAATCGACGTGCGTGTATGACAAGATGTATAATTAAGGAATCAGGAGAAATATATCAGAAAAGAACAGTACAGCAGTTCATTCTTTCTGGCAACCCCTTTGGGAACGGTTTGTTAGTTTTTATAAAGTCGGAAGGAGAGTGCAGTATTTCATTGAGCATGATTTAACAACTCTGCAGATGTTGTATTTGTTATTGGGTGTTAAAATACTGTCCAGTCACGCCCAGTGTATTATAAAAACCGTTTATTAAATTTTTATCATTCACACTCCTACTCGTAATAGGCATCAGATACATCGTAGAACAAAAAAATGTAATGTCAATGCCATAACCTCCAGCTATAGAAGCGCTTGGCTATTTTTTCTGTTGATATTTTTACTCGTACGTGTATGATAGATGTGTGAAAAGGTCGCATTATGCAATGGAGATTAAAGTAAGCACAGAACCACTTCAATGCATTTTGTAATTTCAGCAAATTTCTTCGTGTGGTGAAATGTTAGCTTTTTTATTAGTATGACTTTGACTTTTTGTGTTTTTTTCTTCTTCAAGTGCCTTGTCGGGTCCCCCCAACGTTGGCGATGACCTCAGCAAACCTGTCCCTGTCCTGCGCCGCTCGGAACAGCTTCTCTACACTTCGGATGCCGGTCCACTCCCTTACGTTCCGCAGCCAGGACATTTGTCTCCTACCGGGCCCTCGGTGTCCCTTAATTTTCCCCTCCAATTTCCTAACTTCGATTATTACGACTTATAACGTGGCCAACCTTTAAAATATGATCAATTTCGTCATGCCAAGTTTTTCTCAGTCTCCCACGACTCCGTACTCCATTCACATCGTTAACGTATACTTTCTTAACCATTCTCCCTTCATTCGTGCATTCCATTTGTCCAAACCAACGCAATGATACTTTCATAATTTTGAAGCTTCCTTATCTAGAATGGCAGTGCACAATTGGTTGGAGAAGGTGGTACTTTTCCCCACGCAGTATATGACCCAGATGTGAGATCTTTCGAACCTTGACAGTTGACAACAGCTTCATGTCAACTCCAGCTCGCCTCAGGACTTCGGAATTGGTAACCATGTCTGTCCAGGGAACTCTGAGCATTCGGCGATGGAGCCACGTGGTTTGTGCTAAGGGGGGAAATCCATTTTGCTTGTGGGCAGATTTACCTGTTAAAAAAATCCTCTGGTGGTCAATTTCTGCAACGGTACCACCTATGGAATTCTTTCGATGCAGCCTTGACATAAAACAAACAAAATACAAACCATCACGCCTTTTATCTGAGAAGGCAGGCAAAGAGAATGGACCCCACACTACACAATCCTGACACATCTCTATAGATTTTTCCACATTCATATAGCGAGTCATACACGCACTTCGATTATTACGACTTCGAACGTGGCCGACTCCGTACTCCATTCACATCGTTAACGTATACTTTTTTAACCATTCTCCCTTCATTCGTGCATTCAATATGTCCAAACCATCGCAGTGATACTTTCATAATTTTGATCATAATACTTCCTTAGCTAGAATGGCAGTGCACAATGGTGTTCTTCTACCGACCCTTATTATCGAAGCGAAGCATGGAACTGGCAAAAGAAGGATTAAAATAGAATAAATTCAGTAGAAACGTGATCTCTTAGACGAATGTGTGAATACTCTGTGTATGATAGAGTGTCGAGAAGTTAATGCGGTGCGAATGATGGTGTTATGAACAAAATAATGAAAGGATCATTAAGATGGTTTGGACATATGGAAAGAATGAATGATGAAAGAATGGTAAAAAATATATATGTCAACGATGTGAATGGAACCAGAAATAGAGGAAGACAGAGAAAAAACGATCAAATAAATCAAATATTGAATGTCGGTCATGTAAGGAGTCAGAGAAATCGACGTGCGTGCATGACACGATGTATGAATGTTGAGGAAGCGAGAGAAATATGTCAGGAAAAAATGTTTGGCATACCATTCTTTCTGCCTATTAACAGTGGCTCTTTCCGACTGAAGTCTTGCTTGGTATGCTAAGCTACCAATCATTGGAGAGAAGGAAGAATATTCACTTGGGAGTTCACTTCTTTCAGCTGATTGGCGGCCGTATACAAAACTCGGATGCCCTGAGTGATATAGGTCTATTTTTCCCTGATAATTTCCTTCGTCAAAGACAGCAAATATTGATTTATGTGCCGCGCTGCAGAACCAACCTGCCAATGGTTATGCCTGTGGGTAGGGCAATCTTATTGCTTAATCGGGTCGCCTCGGAGGTCGACATATTTTGTAGTGTGAACTCAGCGATGCAAAATCAATGTTGTGATTGTTATCTCTGATGCCGTAGTATTTATGTATCTTGTTATTTTTTTTAATGTTATTTTGAAAATATGTATATCTAATTATGTAATTTTGAGGTTGCAGACGACTTAGACGCATCGGTAATGTTTGTAATCTTTATAAATAAATAAACGAAATTAATAAACAAATGATTATTTAGTTAGTTTACTTTCTTCTGCTCTACACTCCTTCCTTATCACACATACGTCTAAGGGATCTTATAAGATGTTCAAAACACCGAGATACGTAGAAACTCTTCATAGTTTGTTAAGTCTTCTTCTGATTCCATTAGTATTATGTCGGATGCCAATGTTCGGACATTATAGGTAGCTATGTTAAATTATTGGGTTTTTTGCTGACGCATCGCATAAGGTGTCAAAAAATTTCTTTTATTTGCATAACTTAGTGTATAAAATAATAAAAATAAAACGATTTTTTTTCTATTATTTCTTTAACATAAGTTAAAACAAAAGATCTCAAGGAATTCAACTGTTTAGATTGTTATCGTTCTAGAAATAGCGCTTATTTCAAAGAAAATTGTGTAATATCAAACTTCTTTATATTATAAAAATAAAATTAAAAACACTTTAATGCATTATAAATGTAATCAACAATGAGACATTCTTATTTTCGTATTTCAAAGACTAAATGTATTTTTCAAATGTCAAATAAAATATAAATAATTAATAACCCATTAAAGGTTAAAGCTTTTATTATCGCAAAAAGAAAAATAAATTGATATAAATTTTTTATAATGTTTTTATAAGTAGCAATAACATTATAATTATTTCAAATAATCTAGTAAAATATTGTAGCGTAGAAGTGTGAAACTGGTTGGCTGCTAAATATATAAATCAGTAGTGTAATAAAAATATTTTTTTAAATTGTCTAGTAGGTTTATTTTTTCAAATTTTCCCAACGCATTCACTCTAATTTTATAATTATTCTATGTTACTTCCTTCACTTTCAGAATTCAGCTTAATTTCCACACTTCTACGTTTCACATCCATGCTTAACTTCAAACCTTCACTTCCATGTTTCATTGTATTGCTATGCTTCCATACTTTACTTCCATGGTTGGAAGTGAAGTATGGAAGAGTTGGAGTGGAAAGAAATTGGACTAAGCTGGGCAGCTTTTGGAAACATGAGTTACATCCTTAATAACCGGAAAATACCGATCAACCTGAAACGAAAAGTCTATGAAACCTGCGTTCTGCCAGTTGGTACTTATGGTCTTGAAACTGTAACATTGTCCAAACAAAGTGCCGAGAAACAACAAGTGGCCCAAGGAGCCATGGAAAGAGCCATATTAGGAAAAAGCCTAATAGACAGAGTCAGAAACGATACGGTGAGAGAAAAAACAAAGGTCACTGACATCATCCACTGGGTGGCGACTCTAAAATGGCAATTGGGCAGGTCACGTAGCCAGCTCAAATGAAAAGTGGACAAGAAGACTGCTGACTTGGAGACCGTGGACGGCAAAGAGAATCGCAGGGCGACCGCAACTACGGTGGAAGGATAATCTGAACAGACACGTCGGAATAACCAAGATGTAGTCTGCACGGGACAGAGTGACATGGAAGCGAATGGAGGAGGCCTTTGTCCAGGAGTGGACGGGAATAGGTTGAGGAAGAAAAAGAAGAAGAAGTGTCTTGTGCGAAGCATAGAGGTATTCAGTAATAATTTGCTTAGAAGTATGGAGTAGTCTATTTTGAAGTGAACGATTTTGTGAAGCAACATCATATCGTTAATAAATTGTTCTCCTATTTTCGAGAGAGTCCAAGGAATACAAATTAAGGGCAGAATTATAATTTGTAAATGACTAGCACATTTTGAAATTGATGTATTTAATTAAAGTTTTTTGGACTCTTTTGATGCGTTGAATATGCGCTGCATAGTAAGGAGACCAAACGGGAGATACGTATTCGAGTAGTGAGCGAACTATGGTTGTATACTTCGAGGGCTGTGATGTTCTGAAAGGGTTTGCATATACGTAATATGAATCATAGTGTTCTATAAGATTTGTCTAAAATGCCACAAGGTTTTCTATCAGATAAATATTATTTGTGTTCAGATTACATATTGCGTACATAAGCCAACGAAATATAGCGTTGAATGCAGCCAACGCATTATCATTGCAGCACATCAATGAGAAGTCATCCTTTCCCAATTTCCCCAAAAACCTTGCATTCATCCAAACTAAAAATGTTCGCACGGTAATAATGAAACACGTTTAGCTTCATTACTCAAGTATTGATTTAAACTGCAAACGAAAATGCGGATAGTGCCCCGCGATGTCTAATATTGATCGGACAACATTTCACGAATTATTTTTATGCTTCAATTGACATTTTGGAATCGATAAGCGAATTTTACCCGTTCAAGGATGCATTTGCTAATATATTTCTCTTTACAATGTAGATTGTATTGTGAAAGTATATAATTTAAATATGAAGCAATCTTAACCCCCCAAAAACGTTTCTTATTTTTATCTTAGCCTATTATGTTTCAGCGAATAAAAAAAATATGCCTATTTTTCGCAAAATAACGAAATAAAGAGAGTTTAAAAAAAACAAAATGTTTAAACATAAAGTAAATTCAACCCCCAGAAAAAAATATTAAACGATAATATGATGTTTTTTTAATGTATACTTATACTTGTATACGAATACTGGATTTCACCCATTGGGGGTTGTCAATTTATGATTTAATTGTATCTCAATAGAGACGAAAATGCAAATTGGAAACTGAATATGGTTGATCAAGGTGTTTACAGGACTTATGACCTGTCATTGGTTGGGTTAAGCGCACGCTTTATGTAATTACAACAATCCCCATTCCACCTTTCTTTATGACCATGTCGAACAAAATTTTGGAAGTTGTATATATTGTTAAAGTCCTACACCAGATTTCACATGTCAGTTTCAATGCGCCATCTATGAAGATTTTGATTATATATGAGATTTATCTTAGAGATTAATATATATAATCAAAATCTTCATAGATGGCGCATTCCTAAGGCGTTATCAAAACACGTGATAGGTGAAACCAGTCATTTTCATATAATATAATAAAACTAACGTTTTCATTCGTATTTAATATTTAATATAGAGGTTTACATCGTTGTTCAAGAAACAAAGCTAAACTGTATGAGTTAAATATGTTAAAGCACTTCAAAACTATGTAAGAAAAAATTAGGAAAGATTGGAATGTTCGACAGTGGTAAAAGGTTGTATAACATTGAAAATGCAATAAGCGTTAATGTATGGGATTGATTAGTGTAGTAATTCCTCTAAAAATGAATTAGGTTTTACTATTTTTAGTAACGAGTACACAAGACATCGTCCATTACAAAATTCAAGTTTTCAACAGCGCTCTTGACCGACTACCGCCGAGGCATTTCTCATCCGGCGAGGATGAAGTAAGGACAGGTGATCTATCGGAGAGAATAACTATGACACTCTCTAATTGGATGATCACACAGATTCATCAAATAATAATAACACACTTTAAACACATTCTTTATTGAACACCGATTACAGCTTGGGCAATATTACTAGGTCATACGTACATCACACATGAAATATGACTCGACGTGATTTGTACAAAAAGAATGGATAATAACAATAGCCAGTGGCGTGCATCTCATATATTGTCATTGTTTGGTGTGCTCTATGGCAGGGTTCTTCAATCTGGGTACCACGAAATCCTTGTCTTCCGAAAATTTTCTAAGGATGAATAAAAACGTCAGTTTTCTAGAAGTTTTATTTTATTTTATGGGAATGACATGTTTCGCCCTTCTAAGGCATTACCAGTTTATATATGGGTGTTTTTCAAATAAAATGTTTACTCGAAAATTACATGTCCTATGACTTTCGAGGTAATTCTGCAGGCTATTGATTTTAAAACTGTTTTTTTTATATCTCAAAACAACAGAATAACTCACAAATTGATTATTCACATATCCAAAAGTACTTATATCTGTTTATTTTGCTTAATTATTGGGAATATACGATAGAAAAGTGGTGATTTTTCTAGTGTCCCACGCTCCTTTTGCACTTTATAAACGAAAAATATTCATTGATAAGCTACTTCTTGTCCAAGAGTTTTATGTTATTTGGAAGGATTATATGATCCAGATTCAATAATATTCCTAGATAACAGCGTATTAGAGTTCAAAATAATATAAAATACTGTTTTTATTTAGTCACTCAAAACGACGTTGGTGGAAAATTCCGTATACGCTACGTCGATATACTGATTTAAACGAAAAATTTACTATAAACTAAGTATATATTTGATTGATGGCAACATTTTATAGCTCGTCAACGGTCGCCATGTTCGTAAATTGACACCAGTCGCATTATGTTATGTGAAATAGTGGTCGGGCGTCACGACGTGCTGTTTTTATTTTCCACTACGAACGTGATTCTATAATGTAAGTATTGATTGTTTGACTTACAGCTTTTCATGGGTAAAAATGACCGACATCTAGAATCTGAATTCAATGTAATATTTAGTAAAATCATATTCATAAACCTGCATTTTGGAGTTTGTTTCAATACTGGCATCATACGTCACATCCACTACGCGACGTGATGTATTAGTGGAACGCCAAATGTGACGTAGTGGAATTATTACGCAACGAGCAAACTTTTTGAAAAACACCCATATACTAGTGAATGGAGCAGAATATGGTAATTAACGAAAATTGATGTGACTTTATACATTTTTAACAAATAATTATTTAAGTAGGTCCAGAAATATTGGAAAGGGTTTCTTGGTGTCCTAATTGGTGTCCGATTTTTTCAATACGGTTAAGAAACACTGATGTAGGGAATAGAAAGACATCAGAGAGACAGACATAGTCCCTACATAATAGAATATTCAATTCCAGTTTATAACGCTTATGATGATTGCTTTCCATATGGAATGATCGTTATTTTTCTATGGCGTACGTCTGTCTTTATCTCTTTGATATTTACAAATGAATGCGAGCCATAATTAATTTTAATCTAACACAATTCAGAGTTCATTTTAATCTAACTCTTTGGTCCGGCAACATACTTGTTCAACAAAGAACACATCAAAGCATCTGCTATTGGCCTATATCTCTGCTTAGAATGCAGTCATGTTTACTGAGAGATTTTTTGCCCGTATTTAAAGGTGCTATCATTTCGCAAGCAGACGTCATTATATGAAAATATTTTGAATGGGTATTGCGCGTTCGTATTATAAAACGGCCAAGATGATCTTTGAAAATAATTGTTCGACTTTGTCATATCGCAAACTCTGCATTTGATATCAAAATAATAATAAGGTCGCTCGGAGGTGGGTCATGGTTGCGAGCAAGATAGTTAATTTCGTCGACATTTTATCTAAGATGAATGTGGAATAAATGGAAGAAGATCGAATCCCAGAGAAGATTCTTAATATACGACCAGATGGAAAGCGAAGTGTAGGAAGACCAAAACTGAGGTGGGTGGATGGTGTGGAGAGGGACTTCAGGGTAATTGGTGTTACAAACTGGAGAATGCGGGCGATGGACAGGGGAGAGTGGCGAAGAATTCTGGAGGAGGCTGGAGCCAATAGTGGGCTGTAGAGCCAATGTTGTTGTTGTTGTTATTGTTTGAATGTGGAATAAGTGCAGTAGAAATGAGATCTCTTGAGACATAACACAAGAACTCAAAACACTGATGTTGAAAAACTGGCAGCTGTCGGACGCCGCGCCGCACACTGGGGCCGAATTAAGAATTGTCGGAATAAATTATTTTTGTGGTCTTTTAAATATGAAATAAATAAAACAGTGTAAATAAATTGTTATAAAGTAATTTTAATGATAAAAACAGGATTTTTTAAAATTTTATTCACTATCTGAAGAATTTTCGGCTTCGTTTTCACTGGTCGTGGATAGCGTGGAAGCGTCGGACGTTATAATCTTAGGTGGAGCCATAATATCATATAAATTGTTCGATATCAACCTTAAAGGTACTAAAGACGATATAAAAATATTATTATCCTTAGAATTTGGATCGCTACTAAACTTCTGTTTGTATTCTGACTGTGCAGATCCGTCTAAGCCCCATTTGCATATTAAGGTCATATTTTTTACATTTTCAGATTTTTGAACTTCTAAAATTTCTTTATGGGCTTCCAAAAGACGAGTGGCAGTATGATCAAGTAAATTTTGCAATTTAATCTAAGCAAAAGTATCTGTGACTACAATGCTTTCCTTTGGAGGGTAACATTCACTTTTCGCCTGTTGTATTTTTTTGTAAGATGGAAATAGGAATTTGTCATGTTCTCGAATTATATTGTATTGATGTTTGGTGAGTTTTGCTTCAATAAACATCGAAAGAGCTTCTTTTCCTGTAAGCTGCTTCCTTTTACAGATGTTAATTTTCTTGTATGCATTTCTGTATGAGGCAGCTCTTTTGGGCGAAGTTGTCGTAACTTTCTTCAAAACTTTGGATGCATCCACTTGACCAGCAGCTCGCAAACTCACCTGTGCTGCGAATAACAATTCCTCAGGAGAGTGCTTTGATCTCAAAGATTTAGTCTTTTGGAGTTTAGCTCTTTCACAAGATTCTTTAAAATTTGTTTGAGGGCGACCCACTTTTTTACTGAAAACAACAGAATAGTGAATGAAAACCTATTGAAGTATCTAGCCAGTCATTATTAAAAATCAAGAATCTGTTCTCTTTTCTGAGAGCCTTATGCCACCTCTTCTTAAAATCAGACACAAAAATGAAATTGTTTTATAAAGGTTTGGTAATTGGTATTTTGGACATTTAGTACGTATTTCGACAAATTCCTTCAAGCATGATACTTGATCAGCCAATATAACGTGGCCAGATTGTCTCATTTGATCAAATAAGGTATGTCTACTTATAAAAATATTAGTTGTACCTGATCCTGCAACAAAAAATAATAATTAAAAATAACTAATAAATGCCTTACTTTTTACTATGTTTCCACATCCTGGACAAAAGTGACCTTTATGTGAAAAAGCGCAAATATGCGCAAAATGTTTTTTATGTTTCCTTAAGAACAATGAATAGGTAAACAAATAAGCCCAAAACTACAGACATGATATGAACTGATATCAACTAAAAGTTTACATATAAAATCAATAAACTAAAAAAAATCAAAAATATTCTCTAGTAATGTAAATACCCGTTTAAAATATTACAATTCAGATTATACCAACGATATTTTCAAAAAAAATATGTACCAACCTGTGGGTGATAACGCCATATTGAAAGAATAACAAAATTTGGAAGCACTATAAAGTATTTGCCACGAATACAAGGTGACTTTTCGTATTGAAATCGCAGACGGTACAAGCTTCGCCTATGACGGCCAAGTTTCGACTGGAACAGAGACAAAAGTTGACCTGCACCGCGACTTTAGAGTACTGAGCTGTATGCCAGGTATATTTAACTATCAATTCCAGGAATTATTTGTGACCTTATATTAATTCTCTAAAAAGGGTTTATTCGCAGAATTCATGGATCGGCCCCAGTGTGCGCCGGTCAGATAACTGACCGGGACGCATTATTCGTCATCTACTCAATATGTTCGAACTTCAGGACAGTTGGTTAGATTCAAGACCTCTGTGGGTTATCTGAGAATGATAAAAACCCATTAGGGTGTTTATAACTTGAAAAATTATAGAAATATAGACCTTAATGTTGCCGGTCTCATAACTATCCGTTTTTAGCTTATGACCTATAAAGGGATAATAGAGTGTCAAATGCAAATATAAGAGATGAATGCATTACGAATGAAAGTGTTATAAACAAAATAATGAAAGAATCATTAAAATGGTTCAAAAATTTTTAATGAATGAATGAAGATAGTATATATGTGAACATTGCTAGATATAAACGGAACAAGAAAAAGAGAAAAACGTGGCACGATCAAATCAATCAAAGATTAAATTTGGGCCACGTGAAGAGTCGGAGAAATCGACGTGCGTGAATGATACGATAAATTAATGTTGAGGAAGCGAGAAGTGTGTCAGAAAAGAATAGTGTAGTGGTCTATTATTTTTACCTAGTCCTCTGGGGAAACAGCATGATGGTTAGTTAGTTCAGTATGTATTTGAGGCGAAAAAAGTCATAGAAATAATTTTGAAGCTTTTCACTACTCTTAATCTAACATTCGCCCCTTTGAAGAGGTGTCGGACTCTTCGCTGGGGGGAGGGGACACCTTGTGTTTGTTTTTAATTTTATATTTAAAAATCGTGTACCATGTTTTGCTTGGAGTAGGTATATGAGGTACAAGAACAAGTCAGTAAAGCCTCTGCCATGTCAGGGTGTCTGATGAATCTGGTCCGGAAGAACAAGCACATGCGTAACAACAGCAAGGTCAGAATTAATAAGAGATGCGTGTGACCTATCATTACGTCCGCTGTAGAAACGTGGGTCGACACTGTGCGAACCAAGGGTCTACTAAGAACATCGGAGATGAAGGTCCTAAGATCAATTACTGGAAAAACTCTCCGAGATCGTGTCAATAATAATAAGAAAAACTTGCGAAATTGAGGATATCGTTCAGCGGAGTAGATCCACAGGAAGATACTGGAGGGACCATGCAGCCCGAATGGATGGTGACAGACTTGCATATACAGCCGGTTATGAAATCCCCTCCGGACACAGCTCACCTGGAAGACCGTTTAAGAGATGAAAGGGCAGCTGGACCTCTTCATCCGACGAGACATGATTTTTGTGTCACAGATATCAGATCTATTAAATGAAGAAGAAGAAGAAATGGTTACTTTTGTTGGAATGTTGCATTCCCAAATGGAGCATTCCCAAAGGAACCCTAAATGATTTGAAGATCAACATACAGGAAGAAATTGCCAAGATAACGCCTGATATGCTGGCAAGAGTCATGACAAACGCCAGAAATCGGTTTACTCAGTGTATGGAGAATGGGGGACGTCACCTACCTGATTTGATCTTCAAAAACTAAGCAAAAAAAAAAACATTAGGTATGTGTCTACATTATAAAAAACAAATAAAAAATTTCGGATTCATACAATGGGTTTTATCAAGTTATAAAAAAAGGAAGTTAGCTCAACGGCAAACGCACGCTCCTCACCGTTCCAACGCATGATGCCGATTAAACTATGTCGGGACAAAACTTTATAGTTCCACCTCTCGAACGAGATCACCGACAACATCAACCGACAGAATGGCGCGCATTTAAAAAAATGGAAGGTATGCTGCCGCATCCTGTACATACACAAGTGAACAAATTTTCAGTTAAGTAAAGACATTTACCCACCGCTTACCCGAATCTGTTATAAAACGCAGCAACGCCCTATCGTTATAATAATAATATGCTAACTTTTATAGCGCCGTTTTTGTGACGTAATCACCTCAAGGGCGCATTAAGACGTGTTTTAAATCTAAAAATCTAAATTTTCGCGATCGGTTAAAAAGTATAGTAGAATAAAGTATAAATGTTTAAATTGGGTATGAAATATGAAAAAGATGGGTTTTCAGTTTAGATCTGAAATCTGTCGGATCATTTATGCATCTGAGGTGTGAAGGGAGATTGTTCAAAGCTGATGGACCGGCTACCGCGAACGCTCGATCCCCGAAATTTGTACTGGAGCAACGCTTCGGCTCAACTAATCTTCCTATTGCCGAGGAGTTCGCCGAGTGAAGTTTGGATTTCCTTGTATTTAGGCTGTCCGTTATACAGAGTTCAGATATATAACTTGGTTCCATTCCATGTAACGCTTTGAAGACCGTCCAGCAGAGTTTATACTGGATTCTTTCCGGACTTTTAAGCTTGGGTTTTGAAAAAAGAAAGTTATGCAACCGCATCCTGTATATAACAATCACTGTATGTTACCCTGTAATATACCTATAAATTCCCTCAGTTTTAATACAAATTTTTTGTAAGATGCACGCTACTGGTAAAAGCGAATGAAAAATAACAATTGTTTATAAACGAATACTCAGAGCGATAACCGCAATAGTTGGTATAATACTAACGACTGGTAAAAGATCTGAATTCGGCTTTAATTGCAGTATTAAGAAATGCTTTTATTTTGTCAGAGGTTACACATTAAAATGTTAATCTATAAATTAAAAGTTTTGCGGCTTGAGTAATGTCTCGCTTGTGAGAGGACAGCGACTTGGTCATTTATCATCCCAGCCTGCATTCCGTACAATAATTTATATTAAGTCACTCGGTGATTTTGGCCTTTCAGAAACTATTGTGTTTGATTTCAGAAACTATTAAGTCGATGCCAGATGCCCAGTTTGTGGATGCCAGCGAGCCTTGCGAAACCGGACGTCAAAATAAAGCCAAAAATGTAAAACGTAAAAAACATCGTTTTATTCATATAAATTGTTTCTTGAACAATGGTGTAAAACTATACACAAAATAATAAATACGAATGAAAACGTTTGTTTGATAGAAATTTTATTATATTATAGTTTATGGGAATTAAATGTTTTGCGCGTCTAAGGCATTATCAAATGTGAAAAACATGTAATAATGCCTTAGACAGGCGAAACATGTCATTCCCATAAATTATAATGAAATTCGATTATCTGGGAAACAGACGTTTTCATTTGTATTAATTATAATAAACTTACCTGTATATTGACATCATCGGGTGTTTAACATAGGTTGACGAAACAGCTGTCGCGTAAAATAAAATTACGATTGTGATACATAAAACAAAGTTTTTTTAATTTAACAGTTTATCATGTTAAATTATCATAGTGTTTCGGCCAAAACAATTGACTATTTAATAATAATTTTATTTATTTAGTCGAAAATTTTTACGAGCATGCATGTTACGATGTACGAATGTAGAGGAATCTAGAGAGGTATGTAGGACAGAACGGTATGGAGGTCCATCCTCTCTGCCTCCACCCCTCCGGGGAAACGGCGTTAGTTAGTTATTTATTTATGTTATTACTGCATTAGCAAGGCGATTGTAATGCAGTAATAACGTATGATATTCGCAGTATTCGCATATGATGCTCAAAGGTTTCATCTGCTGGTGTTGGTCCATTCCAAAGTATGATGCAGCATCAAATGAAGAACCAATGGTATATATTTCCATGAATGAAATTACTCCATGGTTTCAAATGCAGTGAACCATGGTAATTTAATTTTATATGGCACCAAGATATCTCAAATATTGTACGGAGTTACTTATTCATAAATGTCTAAAGTTTTTACATCACTTCTTTGGTGAACTACAACAAAGACAGTGTAGATGTAATCATAGACATCAAATTGTATGTCAAATTTATTACCCAAGTAAACACAATAATTGTAAAAGCATTTTCATACGAAAGCGGATGCATTGAGGCTGCGTTGAAGAGTTGACTACAAAGCCGAAACCTTTATTGAGGTTGCAAAAGATAAAAGATAATTATTTCATAAGAGGTATTCACAAAACCGGCGTGCTTAGGAGGAGATTGCTGGCGGCTCGTTGTCTGTCTGAGGATACCGACCTACGAACTTATCTGAGTAATTTGATTGACTTTGCATCACAGATTATAATCTCGTGCCTTGTCTGTGTCGTAACGGAATGTTTCGGACCCCTAATAATCTCGACAATTTTTTGACTTGATTCTTAGTGCACCTCTTCCAAGATTCGTCGTCATCTTCCTCTATCCGGGCATTTACTCCTCTAACATTTGTCGTAATCTTCCTCTATCCTGACATGTACTCATCCAGCATTCGTCGTCATCTTCCACTATCCTGACATGTACTCCTTCAACATTCGTCGTCATCTTCCTCTATCTTCGCATGAACTCCTCTAACATTCGTCGTCATCTTCCTCTATTCTGGCATGTTCTCATCCAATATTCGCCGTTATCTTCCTCTATCCTGACATGTACTCATCCAACATTCGTCGTCATCTTCCTCTATCCTGTCATGTACTCCTTCAACATTCGTCGTCATCTTCCTCTATCTTCGCATGAACTCCTCTAACATTCGTCGTCATCTTCCTCTATTCTGGCATGTTCTCATCCAATATTCGCCCTTATCTTCCTTTATCCTGACATGTACTCATCCAACATTCGTCGTCATCTTCCTCTATCTTCGCATGAACTCCTCTAACATTCGTCGTCATCTTCCTCTATTCTGGCATGTTCTCATCCAATATTCGCCCTTATCTTCCTTTATCCTGACATGTACTCATCCAACATTCGTCGTCATCTTCCTCTATCTTCGCATGAACTCCTCTAACATTCGTCGTCATCTTCCTCTATTCTGGCATGTTCTCATCCAATATTCGCCCTTATCTTCCTTTATCCTGACATGTACTCATCCAACATTCGTCGTCATCTTCCTCTATCTTCGCATGAACTCCTCTAACATTCGTCGTCATCTTCCTCTATTCTGGCATGTTCTCATCCAATATTCGCCCTTATCTTCCTTTATCCTGACATGTACTCATCCAACATTCGTCGTCATCTTCCTCTATCTTCGCATGAACTCCTCTAACATTCGTCGTCATCTTCCTCTATTCTGGCATGTTCTCATCCAATATTCGCCCTTATCTTCCTTTATCCTGACATGTACTCATCCAACATTCGTCGTCATCTTCCTCTATCTTCGCATGAACTCCTCTAACATTCGTCGTCATCTTCCTCTATTCTGGCATGTTCTCATCCAATATTCGCCCTTATCTTCCTTTATCCTGACATGTACTCATCCAACATTCGTCGTCATCTTCCTCTATCTTCGCACGAACTCCTCTAACATTCGTCGTCATCTTCCTCTATTCTGGCATGTTCCCATCAATATTCGTCGTTATCTTCCTCTATTCTGGCATGTTCTCATCCAACATTCGTCGTCATCTTCCTCTATCTTCTCATGAACTCCTCTAACATTCGTCGTCATCTTCCTCTATTCTGGCATGTTCTCATCCAACATTCGTCGTTATCTTCCTCTATTCTGGCATGTTCCCATCAATATTCGTCGTCATCTTCCTCTATTCTGGCTTTTTCCCATCCAATATTCGTCGTTATCTTCCTCTATTCTGGCATGTTCCTATCCAATATTCGTCGTTATCTTCCTCTATTCTGGCATGTTCCTATCCAATATTCGTCGTAATCTTCCTCTATTCTGGCATGTTCCTATCCAATATTCGTCGTTATCTTCCTCTATTCTGGCATGTTCCCAACCAATATTCGTATTTATCTTCCTCTATTCTGGCATGTTCCCATCCAATATTCGTCGTTATCTTCCTCTATTCTGGCATGTTCCCATCCAATATTATGTCAAATTTATTACTATTATTTTTAAATCGATTAGATTTAAATCCACTCGATTTTATGGCTCCGACCGGTTTCGGCAGCTGGCTGCCATCTTCTGGTAGCTGATAATGGATTGATAATGATCTGATAAAGGATCAGAAGATGGCAGTGAGCTGCCGAAGCCGGAAGACTTCGCAAAATGAAGTTTAATTAAACTAAATATAAAATTATTATGAAGGAATTAATTAATTAAAAAAAAATAATTCGTTACTAAAAATGCACTTTAATATAATAAATACTTTGAATGCAAAATATTTCTGCGTTTGTCACATTTACAATAGTTACGCCGGTCGACATGACCTTTTACTTACTGCATCAAACGTATACATCGAAAGAACTATAGATAATTTTTGAAAGTAGGACGTGAATTAATAATTATTATTTAAATGCACAGAGAATATTGAAACCGCATAGATTGTGAACTTTAACTGATAATGGCTCGTATCTAATAGACAGACCATAAAGAATATCCGTTATTTTGTATCATTTTAGTGATTAATCTGTGGAGCGGGAGGATAACCTTTCACTCCTTTGGTCTTGCCGTTGCTGGGGGACATTCGAAAGCATTAGAAATGGTTGCCATTTTTTTTAATAAACCGTAATAGAGTTTTCTAAAAATATTTATTGTACTCTTAGCGTGGGATATAAGAGAGGATTTAAAATAAATTAAATCTGTCCTGGAGTCCCTCTTGCCTGCTCACAAAAACTAACTAACTAACCAACCTTCGTGGCAGAGTGGTTAGAAGCTCTGACTTCCATACCGAAGGGTTCGATTCCCGGCGATGGCAGTGTGATTGTCAAATTGTCTTTGGTCTGGTGTAAAATTCACGTGACAATAAATTGGCGATAGATTGGCTACTGGGCCCGTCCATTTTCTGGTATGTTTCTATAGAGTCAAGTAAAGCAATAAAAAATATTTATAAATGTTACTTACTTACTTACTAAGACAGCCGTTGTCGTCCACTGCTGGACATAGGCCTCCCCCATACTTCTCTACGTATCCCTGTTTTGTGCCTTTTGCATTCAATCGCCAGCAATTGTCATCGCACCATCATGTGGGGGGTCTCCCTCTGTTTCTTTTGTCTTCGCGGGGTCTCCACTCTACCACCCTTCTGGTCCTTCTATCGTCTACCAATCTGGCAACATGTCCCGCAAATGACCATTTAAGCTTCGCTACCCTTGCGACGACATCTGTTACTCCCGACCTTCTACATATTTCAGTATTTCTTATCCGGTCCGAGAGTCTTACGTGTAGCATGGCTCTTTCGTGTTTCCTCTGTACTACACGGAGTCTCCTTATGGTCGACTTGGTGAGGGTTAGCGTTTCTGCTCCATATGTCAGTACTGACCATATGTCAGTACTGGAAATATCTTATTATTCTTATATTTGATCCTGTGATAAAGACGTCCAGCTTTCTCGCCATTTATTTGGTGGTCGTTCTAATGTTCAACGACCCTCTGGAGTCTCGTGCATTACGATCTTGGGAATTCCGCTTCTTGGTCTCTTCAGAATCGTTTTATATGTTTTCTCCATGTCACTATGACATCAATTTTGTAGGATCTGCGAATTTCTTCGCTGGGTATCCTATCTCAAAGGGTTCTACCCACGATAGGTCACAATATTTTCATTTCTGCTGTTCTTAAGAGAGATGTTTGCTTTAGACAGTATCTGTTCTTCATGCAATAAAAATAATAAACCCAGGCTAACCTCTTAATTTATAATTAATAAACAAAAATTTACAATGAGTTAAGTTGATGTGCATCGGATATGAAGAGGTTAATTTATAGCATTAATACAAAAAAGGTTAATGTTAGGTGTATTAACATATATATTTTAATGTTTCCTCTGAGATGTCTCGCCGATGACAAGATAAATCTTGATTGTGGGAAAACATATCTATGCGGACTTGAAAATTTGATACAAGCTTGAGAGGAGATATCGATAATTTCGTTTTCAAACAAATACTATATTCATCAAAATTTTACCGTGCCATTTTATTTAAGCTTTCTTCTTTATCTTCATGTGTCATGTCGGGTCCTCCCAACCGAGAGTGCATGTGCTTTTCTTGCGCAGCTTTAACTAGTGCCTCGACTGTTCCAAACCTAGTCCAGTAATGAATGTTCCGGAGCTAAGAGACCGTCATCTCCCCACACTTCGACGACTTTCTATTTTGCCCTTGATGATCAAGTGCAGTAGCTCGTACTTTACTCCTCTAAACACATGACCCAGGTAGGACACTTTCCGGACCTCCAGACCTCGCACTTGCTTAATCCGACACTGGTTATAGGCTTTAATGTTGGTCAACAATGCTGTATCAGCTCTGGCTCCCTGGGGAACATTTATGTTGCTGACCATATCGGTCAAAGGAATGTGAAACATTTAGTTTCTATTCCTGGGTAGTACTTACTTACTTCCTATGGCCATACAACTCCTGAAGAGTTTTAGCCTCCTCGATGATTTTCCGCCAAGCTCCTCGATCCTGCACCATTTACTCCCAGCAGTCCGATTCGCCCAACCTAGCCAGATCAGCCAGAACATTGTCGCTGTCTACACCTTCCTATAGCTCTTACTCCAGTCGGTCTAGACGCGTACAGGGTCTTGATTGCTCTGGTCCTAGGTAGTATACTTAAACTTTTTAAGTTATACGTCTTGAGAACTGACAGTAAGGTCAGAATATACAAAACCTGCGTAAGGCCTATACTGACATATAGCATTGAGACCAGAGCGGATACCACAAGAACGAAGGTTAAAGTGCGGGTGGCAGAGATGCGAACGCTGAGCATGATAGCAGGAAAGACTCTTCGAGATATGGTGAGGAACACGGCTATCCGCGAAATCTGCAAGGCGGAAAATGTCGTGAGATGGGGCAGACAACGCAGAAGATACTGGAATGCGAACGTGCAGAGGATGGATCCCACCAGAATCCCACAGGCTGTGGCGCATTAGATTCCTGTCAGCTACCGTCACCCCAGAAGACCACCAAATATATGGGGGGATAGCTGGGAGTCGACCTCCCAAGAGAGGCCAGCCTGATTACAGGAATAGACCAAAGGTCTATTTCTTTTTTATTCTTACTCTAACACATGTTATTTATGTATCAATTTTGTATTTTATTTTGCTGTTGTATTGCTATGTGTGTACGGCGAGACATCGAGGGAGAGTAGCGTAGCTTAAATGTGGTCTGGGTCCCCCTTGGTTGCAAATATACATATATTATTATTTTTTAACGTAAGTCCCGCATGGACGGGGGACGGGCCTAGGGAGTGCACGAGTGAAGCTGACGAAAGGCGCCGCTGTGCCAATAACAGCTTCGGGTAAGCGGAGGGAGCCCTCTATGGCTCGGCCATATTTATATAGACCAAAGGTCTAAAAGAAGAAGTTATACTTCCATTACTCCACGGATATATTGACCGCCCACCGTGTGTGCTTACCTGACTTAGAGCCGAAAGGAAAAGTGGTCAGAAAACCTTGAACTGCAAACCCGTGAGTTCCACCATCTTTCTGCGTAATGAGGTATTTATGATGATTGCAATAATATAGACGCCTTCAAAATCGCCTTATGTACGGATAATAACCGATTATTATCTGCGCGAGTTGGGAAATAATACAGGAGTTAAAGATCGCCACACAAAGCAAAAAGCGAGTTAAATAATTTGCCTTTGCCCGATGAACTTTTAATACATCAGGCGTAGAAACAGTTAGTGAGAGTATGTACGATTAATACGGGCTTAATTCATATACCCATAGCGAGTTCTTTGTAATACAAGGTAGCAGTTCATTTTCATCTGCAATCATTTTTTATTTATTTCATTAATTTGAAGTGTGAGTGGAGAGTGAGAGTGGAGAAGGATATTGAAAGAAGGGTTGGGGCAGGCAATAGAGTAAATGGTGCACTTAAAGTTGTCATCGCAAACAAAAGCCTATCCAAAACAGCTAAGATGGCAGTGCATAATGGTGTTCTTGTGCCGACCCTTATGTATGTAAGTGAAGCAGGGAACTGGCAAAAGATGGATGAAAGTAGAATAAATGCAGTAGAAATGAGATCTCTAAGACGAGTGTGTGGTAAATCTGTACATGATAGATTGTCAAATGCAAGTATAAGAAGTGAATGCCGTGCGAATGAAAGTGTTATGACCAAAATAATGAAAGGGTCATTAGGATGGTTTGGACACATGGAAAGAATGATTGAAGACAGAGTGGTGAAGAAGGTTAAACGGCGTGAACGGAGCTAGAAATAGATGAAGGCCGAGGAAAACGTGGCATGATCAAATCAATCAAATATTAAATGTCGGTCACGTGAGGAGTCGGAGAAATCGACATGCGTGCATGACAAGATGTACGAATGTAAAGGAAGCGAGAGAAGTATGTCAGGACAGAACAGTGTGGCGTTCCATTCTTTCTACCTACCCCTCCGGGGAGACGGCGTGATGGTTAGTTGGTTCATTAATTTATTTAAACATATCAAAAGCATTACAGAACTACATTCCAATACACCAATGATACATAATATTATTATATTAATAAAAAGTTAGAGACACAATAGTAAATAATACACAATGAAATAATATGATTAACTCACAATTATGAAAATGACAGAGACAGCACCTTCCTCAGGTCAACTACACTATCACAAAATACGTCGACCTCCGATGTGACACAATTTAGTAAAGAGCACAATTTAGCTCTACCTACCGGCATAACTATTGGCAGGTTGGTTCATGTGACCACTTTGTCGAAGATAATTATCAGGGACGAACAGCCCTACATCACTTTATTACTGAGTAGTATAAACAACCGGACTGTGTTATTTTTTATTATTTTTTTTTTACGTATACAACAGGTTGCTTGAACCCAATTACAGTATACATTTTTTTTAAGCTGGTATATTGATTCTCGTGACATGTGACAGGTAGCCAATCTATCGCCATTTTATTGTCACGTGAATACTACGTCAGACCAAAGACAATGTGACAATCACACTGCCATCGCCGGGAATCGAACCCAGAACCTTCGGAATGGGAATCAGAGCTCTTACCACTCTGCCACGAAGGTCGTCGGAGCCTTTTCCTGGGATATACCTACCTGTATTATAGATTTCCAGCTGTCTCGCCATATTTTGGGTGTTCTACCCGTTGGTATTTTATTTGCGGCTTTGGTTATCATTTTTTCAGAAGATTGTCTAATGATTCTATTGAAATCTCTTGATGGAAATTCATTTTAAATAATAATTTAATATTAAGGAGGATGATGCGTCTTTTATGGGATAATATTATTACTTATACCGACCCTTATGTTTAGAAGTGAAGCGTGCAGGCAAAAGAAGAATGGAAGTAGAATAAATGCGTTAGAAATTAAAACTCTTAGACGAATGTGTAAATCTTCGTCTTGAGGTATAGTGCTTGGCTCCTGATCCAGGGAAGCCTGGACGCGACCAGATTCCTTCTTAAAAGTTTGTAAAATAAATTCTAAAATCATCCTTGGTGTTAAAAGCATTAAAAAAGTATTAATAAAACATTGATCAAGTGTAAAATGCAAATAGGTACAACAAGTTAATGCAGTGCGAATGAAAGCAAAGTTAATTAAGATGTTTATTTTTCATTTATTTGCTGTTTGATCTTCCGCTGGTGTATTCCAAGGATTATACTGTTTGTTTAATTTATTACAGTAATGATTTTTCGTTATATTTAAAAAAAGTCTAATTTCGATACTTTTAAGTGAAGAATCCTGTACGTAACGTAACCTTAAACAGATTTATATTAAAACATTTATCATTGTTCACCAACAATTTGATGATGCTGACATTGCTGTTTTTGTTTCTATACGCCTCTATTGTAATGGAATACCTACCCCATTTAGCGTGTTAGGTATACCAATATTAATATTCAAATTAAATCAAATCAGTTTATTTCATCAACAGACATTACACAATTTATTTTTAAGGCATCTATTGAGAACAGGTAAAATAATATATTATATATAGTATACTACCAGAAACGCATAAGAGATGGTTCAACATTAGGAAGACAGGATACTCTCCAGAATTAAGAGTATTTCCCTTCTGAACGTACTTTGACTAACATGAAAGACGTCGATCTCGTCGATTAAAAATTAAAAATCCTGGAGACTGTCTTCGCCTCCAGTCGGACATCAATAATATTGTCAACTGGAGTCACAGTAATCAAATGCAATTCAATGTCTCTAAATGCGTTATGCTATCTCTTAATAGAGCATTGAGAACTGTGTATTATAGATATACAATGAACAACCAGCAACTAGCACATGTATCTACGATGAGAGATCTCGGGATCATCTATGAGAGTAGGCTGACTTTTCGTGCACATGTTGAGAGAATTTGTGGCACTGCACTGAAGATGTTGGGCTTCATCGTCCGGACCGGCAGAGTTTTCAGGGATCCCAATGTGCTCAGAGTCCTATACAACGCATTGGTTCGGAGCAGACTCGAAAGTGGTTCTGTGATATGGAGTCCTCACGAGGCGAGATATTCCGTTATGCTGGAGAGGGTTCAGAAAAAATTTCTGAGGTATCTCTACATGAGGGAGTATGGTAGCTATCCTTGGCTCTATCCCACGGCATTTCTTTTGGGAATGCTCGGAACCAATTCTCTACAGCTTCGAAGAGATGGACATCTAATTACCCATTTCTTTAGATTAATTAAGGGATACTTCGAGAACTCGGCCGTACTGGAGGGTGTTCGACTTTTTGTCCCCGATAGATATCTCCGACAGCGACAGCACAGATTGTTTTACCTACCGGCCGCCAGAACCAGTCTGCCTCTGGTGACACCGGTGGGAAGAGCAATTAGTCTGCTGAAAGCGGTCTCCTCGGAGATATTGTAAAGAGTATATCCCATTAATCATAATACATAAATGTTAACATTATGCGAAAACACGAGTGATTGTCAAATAGTGCATGGAAGCCATTTTGTCGTGCGCCCGTGTGATTTTGAAATGCTTAGGTATTATTTATTTTTCTTGTAAGCGCACTTATGAGCGGCGATACTGGTATGCAAACGATTAAAATGACGTAACAAAAATTTATTTGAGTCTATTGTCCACGGGGCATGGCCGTCATCTGATGCAAATGGGTTCCTTGAAGATCGATGGGATTGTTCGTGATTCGTGATTAAATCATTAAGGATTCACCCACTCGGAGATGAGATAAGACGAGTGGAGACTCTTCAAATCACGGATATCTCCGGGAAATTCACGACAAGCGAATCATTTCATTAATTACATAAAGTGTAATTTTCAATATGGCTGCGTCCTTGACTTTTTCGTTGGATTTTATTTCATATTTAAAAGCGTAGGTAATGGAAATATGAGTCGGATATAGCGAAATTAATATTTTTAAAAGTATTTTATAAATGTGCGCAAAGATCTATGATGGAGTTATTAAAGAATATTTTAAGTTATGGAGAAATTAAAATTGTAAAACAACTTTCAAAATAATTAACGGTTTAAAATTAATTGTATCTCAATAGAGACGAAGATGTAAATTATTTGAAAACAGAATATGGTGGTCGTTACAGGACTTATGACCTGTCATTGGTTGGGTTAAGCGATCGCTTTATGTAATACAACATTCCCCAATCCGCCCTTCTTACGAACAATTATTTTTTTAACAATTATTTTTTTGAAAGTCTATTGAAATTATTAAAAGTCTATTACAATTATTTTTTTGAAAGTCTAAGAAATTAGTCTAACAATTATTTTTTTGAAAGTTGTATATATGCTACTATGTTGAGAAACATTTCACATATTTTAGTTCAATCTAGCGCCATCTATTGAGACTAGATATAAGCATCAAGCAGAAAATCTTTATTAATGTAATGTGAAAGGCTATCAACCCAATTATCACACATTACTAGACTATTATATCTACATAAAATTGTACTAGAAAAATACAATTTTATGTAGATATAATACATATTCATTGAAAAATATATATCACAATGATTTTGATGGTAACAAAACGCCAGGAGAAAACTCTCCAATTTTTATATGCTTTTAACTTTGACCAGTTTTTATACATTTTTTTTTAATGTATACAAATACTTGTAGACATTAAAAAAAAATTTGATTAACGGTTCTTTAAGATGTTCTTCTTCCTTGTTGTAGACCTATGTGGTCTGTTCTCCAGAATGTTGCTCCTCCTGTGAGGTAGACTCCCAGCTGTCTTTCCATCTTTTAGGAGGTCTTCCACGAGGACGAGTCCCGTGAGGTTGATTGTGTAATGTAATATAGGGGAGTCTGGTGGTGTCCATTTTTTTAACATGACCGTACCAGTCCCTTTTTCGCTGTCTGCTCCATCTTATAATATTATAAGAGAGATATGTGAGGTTGAGGATATCCTCAACCTCACATATCTCTCTTATTCTGGTGGTCTTCACGCGATTTTTCAGTGTCTTGCCTGCTATCGTCTACAGTGTCTTCATTTAAGATGGTAATTGAAATTTCTTGGTGGAAGTTTATAAAAAATTTCAAGGGATAAACCCCGCTTGACTGACGCTTGGAGTTGGTAGAAGAAGGATGAAAGTAGGTTATTTGCCGTAGAACAATGTAATGATGAAGTAAAAAAGAAATACATGAAAGCGTCCTAAATTAAATGAAGAAAGGGTCACTAATATGGTTTGGATATATAGAACAAATGGATGAGGGGAAAATTGTTTAAAAGATACATACAAGTAGTGTGAATGGAAAAAGAAGTCGAGAAAGGCCAAGGAAGACATGGGGTATCACCAAATTAATCAATTACTGAAAGGTGGCCATTTTCGAAGTAGGAAAAATTTACGAGCGTGCATGTCATGATGTGTGAATGTAGAAGAGGCGCAAGAGTTATGTTAGGGTAGAATAGTGTGGCAGTTCATCCTCTCTGCCTACCCCTCCGGAAAAAGGTGGGATGGTTAGTTAGTTAGTTATTAAAACAATCTGGATCAGCAGATGGCAGCAAACTATCAAAACCTGTCAAAGCTAAAAATCTAGTGGAATGAAACAAATTCTATGTTATGAAGGGATTTGCTTTTTTTTTATTATTTTAGTTTCATTGAGATGGTTTGGATACATGTAAAGAATGAATAAAAAGGAATGATAAAATAAGTATTTGTGAAAGATGTTAATGGAACAGAAATAGAGGAAGAGTGACGAAAATATGGTATAATCAAATCAATAAAATATTAAATGCCGGCTATGAAATGATATATCATCAAGAAAAAGGAAGTGAGAGTAAGAACAGTATGAGTGTCGGGAGGCCAATTTAAAGATGGACTGACGATATTGCCCAAATAAAATAGCTGGAACAATCTGGATGCGGAAGGGACAAGACAGGAATAAGTGAAGGAAAATGGAAGAGGCCTATATCTAGCACTGAAGCGAAGAAGGCCGAAGAAGAAGTTAATAATTGGTTAGTCGGCTAATATGATTCAATCAGGTTTAGGATGGAAATGAAAATAACAACTCACAAATTGAAAAAATATATTTCCAATCATGTTGCTACAATACATATCTAAAATATCAAAGACATATTTTTAAAGAAAAACTTTACAAAAATACCCTGATATTACAGATACAACATCTTCTGCCATATACAAAACGAGTACTCATTCATATTACATGTTTTCCATACTTAAGTAAAAATATTTATAATACACAGGTGTATCAAGACAAATTCTTAATATTTTAAGGGATATTAAGAGTCATTCTAATCAGTAAATAAAATAATAATGATTGATATTAATGAAAGCGTCTTTTTACTATAAGTTTTATTATATTTCATGGAAATGACATATTTCTCCTTGCTAAGGCATTATCATAAACACTGCATCAAGACGAGTAGGTCTCAGGATGAATTTGGACAAGATGAAAGTCACATATTGTCCCAAAAACAATAACCGTCGATTAATTGGGTCTCGAAGTGGTGCAAGAATATACCTATCTTGGCCAAATCGTATAACTCTGCAGAAACAACTACGAGAAATAGGCCAGCTGAAGAATTCAGTTGGAATGGACGGCCTTTGGAAAGCTACGTCATTTGTTTATCTCTCGAATACCCCAATGCCTCAAGACCAAAGTCTTTAAAAAGTGTCTTGCCAGCCTGATCTACGGAGCTCGAGACGTGGACACTTACAAGGGGTCTGGTATACAAGTTCCAGGTCGCCAAGCGCGCCATGAAAAGAGCCATGCTTGGAATAACCATGAGGGACAGAATTCGAAAAGAATTTATTCAATAATAAAACCATGGTGATCAAGGTGGCTCTGCAAATAGGCAGACAGAAATAGCAATGGGCTAGCCATATTTGTAGGACAGACAGCCGATAGGGGATACAAGTTATGGAGTGGAGACCGTGAACAGGATTCCATAGAGTTGGAGGTCCCCCTGCCCGCTGGACCAACGATATAAGGATTGCTGGACCTGGATTGACGAGAGTGACAATGGATAGGGGGCAGTGGTGTGCTTTGGGAGAGGTCTACGTTCAGCAGTGAATGACAGACGGCTGATAAATAAGGCATTATCAACAAATGCCTTAGCATGCCAAAACATATCATTACCATAAAATAATCTAAGAAATTATTGGCCATATGAAAGAGTCAAAGAATGAATAAAAAAAATCACAGATGAGGAAAAATATGGCATGATCAAATTCTATGAGTCAAATTGAACAATAGACGTGCATGCATGGCACGCTTTATTAATGCGTAAGAGGCTAATAAAATAAGTCAGAATAGAAGATCATGGTAGTTTTTATCTGCCCACTCTTGCAGAGAGATGGCATGATAGTTAATAGTTATTCATTATATCCCTTAAAAATATTAATAATTTCAAACGACACACCCTTAACGATACAAGTAATAGCTAATTTTGGTGCTGTCAAATAAATATAACTTTTATAAAATAATAAATAAGTTTTAGTTTATAAATTATCAGGAAGGTTTGTGAATATGATAAAGGCATCATTCAAAGAATATTATTAATTCACTTAGCTATGGGTATGATTATAAAACAATGCTCAAGAAACAAGTCATTACTTAAGTAGATGGTTTTCCTTTCAGTATACCGATCTATGGGACATTTAAATATCATAGTAATGGTTTCAAAAACTGAAATAATATATAATATTATATTCTCAATAACATGAAGTGACAGAGAAGATTATAAGCAATGCCATTATGACCGTGATATAATACTATAAAACCTATATATTTGCTAGAAAAATTTGAGAGCAATGTTTTATAAACTGGCCCTTATCTCTTGACATCAATATAAAACTAAGTATAATAGAAATCACTAAAAAATGATATCCAACATACAATACATACAATAATAAATTGTGCTAACTAAAATAGGTTTTAAGTATAGAGCAGTGATTCCCGAAGTGGTCTATATAGACCCCCAGGGGTCTACGACAACTTGCAAGGGGTCCATGTCAGTGAAGAAATAAATAAGGGGTCTCTGAAATAAAAATGGGGGTCCACGATAGTGATCTCAGGTCAGATGGTCAAAATCGTTGGCGACCTATTTTTTTTTAGCTCATTCGGCAAAGATCGGACATTTGATTTTCCCAAATGAGCTATAAAAAAAAAGCCTGATGTTACGACCGGTAGATTTTCCCAAAAATCAATCAAGTTTGGGAACCTCTGGTATAGAGTATAAAAATAAAGTTTAAATAAAAAATAAACAAATGTTGAAGCTTACACATGTTTTAGAGAGAGTCAGAAATACCAACAAAATAGTATAATTTTGTAAAAAAATTATTAAATTAAAACAGAGTCTCCAATATAATATGTACAATATCATAATTACCTCATCTATAAAATACATTTTGTCTCAAAAGCATATGGTACAGAAAATGAATGTAAAAATTACATAAAATTAAACAAATTCTTTATTTTATAATGGTGCTTTAATTGATCCATAACATATGTAGATTTTCTAAATTTATTTTGCTTACACTCTTTGTAAAGAAAGTTTCTTGTGTTAAGAGGAAGAGCATTTGATTTACAGTACACTCCCGATTTTCTGGGGTCGGGTTAACCAGGAAGCGGATTATCCAGGACACATGAATCATTGAAAAAATATGTTATAAAAACAAAAATATTTCACAATGGTACTTATAATGCAAACCAAAACTCAAATCCTTCACAATGACATTGGGGGTTTAGTTCACATTTACGCCACCGCCAACATACATCTGTGGCTCTATAGTCGTGTCATAAAGTTTCGAGTTTGCAATAATGCACCCGCAGCTTAGTTCATACTCATAAAACATTGTCATTAATTTTATTTGACTGTGAAAAAGTGTTTTTCAACACATTTTCAATGAATTGAAATTACCAGATGATTTCAATGCGTCTTAAACGTTAACGCGCTTTAAATAGAGACACGGTATCCGTCAAATTTTTATTCATGGCGAACACTCATGGCTGTCAAGATGCATGTTTTTGGATTGACCGAGAAATTGGGAGTGTACTGTATTTGGAAAAAAATCAGAATTAATACATAGATATATTATCATAGATATAAACAGTTTTCAGAAAGAAAACAATATAATCTAAAAGTTTAATGGACAAATATTGCTAAATATACGTAGCTCAATTGATGTTTAACTATTAACATTTAATACCAATTGTAATTAAATTTTCATATCAACACTCGCTTTGTAGTTAGACATTTTAAACTTATAGATATAAAATAATAAAACACTTTGTATTTGACCACGATATGACAATTATAATTAATGCCTGCTATTTTTGTTTGGACCCAAGCTTCATCAGGGCAATATAATAACATGTAATCCAAGGGGGGGTACTCCCATAGAAGCCCAGAAGCCCAGCTTGCATAAGTAATTTTGAATCAAGACCCCCAAATCTAAGTAATCATGCCCCCGCATTAACCAACAACCCACCAAATCACCTTCCAACAATGTTCCCATCAGACGTAAGAGAAATAGCCACAAGAGCTGAACCTCTGTAAGCCAGAAGATGTTTTAATTCAAAATTTCTTACCCAAGCCGGGCTTCTGGGCTTCTATGGGAGTACCGCCACTGGTAATAGCATAAAAGTTATTATATTGCCCAGATGAATCTTGGGTCCCATACTACAATAGTTGACATCAATTATAATAACCATATTATTGTTAATTACAAGTGTTTTATTATTTTATATCTATAAGTTAAAATTGTAATTAACATTAGGATGTAGGTGAAGATATACAAAACCAGTATCCTTTCTACAATGACTTACGTCATAGAATCTAGAGCCGATACTGTCAATTCTAAAAGTCTTCTTCGTACCAGCAAAATGAAGATTTTCATAAGCATTGTTAGCAAAACGCTTTGTGACAATATATGAACACAGATATCCGAAGGATATGCATTAGACTATTTGTTCAAATCAAATCAAATCAGTTTATTTATCTTTAAAGACATTACAAACATGTTAATAGTTCAAGGCATCTATTTGATAACTCATAAAATAATGGAACCACATGAGAGATGGTTCGACTTTAGGAATACAAGATACTCTCCAAAGTCAAAAGTATTTTTTCTTCTGAACGTGTACATTGTTTACAATCTTTCAGCAACTTTGAATCCATTAAATTAAATAATTAATAAGAAAATTTATAGAAAACAGACATTTTTCATTTGTATTAAATAAATATATACAGTAGAACTCCAATTATCTTAATCCCATTCGGATTAAGACCCATTCGGATAATTGGATTTTTTCTGAAAAAAGGGTCTATTTTAATTCATTGCTGTATGTATGTTGACAATGTGAGAAAAATACTATTAAAAAAATAGTAGAGTATTTAAATATTATAATTAAATGAAAAGGCAGCACTTTTATATGTTAAGTGTAGTTACAAGTGCTGTATGCACCGTACTGTAAATGAAAGTCATTGTTTGCTGAACATCTCGGTCAAAGTAAGATGTTTGACTGACATCATCCGTTTTCGGGCAGTCAATCCGCGGAGGGAAGGACAATAGCGCGCGTACACAAAATCATTACTTTGCAAATCGCAGTACGTTTCGGATAATCAGCGATTCGGATAGTCCAAGTTCGGATAATTGGAGTTCTACTGTACTTAACACATCTCATGCGGGGCCAATCGAGCGTGAGTTAATGAGTGACGTGGGCGTATTCCACTCGCGTAACGTATTAATCGTGACAGCATATAAATCATTAAAACATTTTAAAGCTTTTAGATAAAAAAAAATAAGAATATATTGAGAAACTTTGCTTTAATGAAAATTCAACAGATGTCACTAAAAACCCTAAATAACACAATATAAGAAGCAGGACTGTGATCACCATTTCTCACTAAAGCGTGGGTCTGTGAAATTGTATCCCATTAAGATAAAATATTAAGTTTGTAAATTAAGCAAAAAATAAAACATTGATCATTTTGTTTGATAAGCATATATATAAAAAATAATAATGATTTAAAACACACATAAAAAATATATATGTTAAATAGGATGACTAGAGAGGAAAAAATATATAGATATGTGACAATACTTAAATAAAACATATGTTGAATAAAAAAAAATTGATATATTTACACAATTTTACAACAAAATGTGCCTAGTGCAGTTCTCTAGTGAAGCCATTTAATGGCGCAAACATTTCAAATTATGTTAATCAATAAACAATAATTGAAAAAATCATACTTATGATCATTTTCATCAATATGGGTTTCACAAAGTTTTATTGTGTTTTTAAAAGTAATATATAATATTACTGGCAATACTTCTATACCTGGTTAATTAATAAAAGCTGTAATCATAAATACATATAAAACATTATATTATAAATATGTATTCAACTATATATTTAGTTTAAATAAAGTAATATTAACAATAAGTGTTTCCCACGACCCAGCAATGTTATGCTGTTTGCCAATAATATGAACAACAGTTTATGTCTTTTATGAAAACACTATAAGAATTGGCATAAATTTGTGTATCGGTGTCGCCGATAGGAGATTAGACTTTGAATGCAGAGATAAAGTGCCATCTTCAACAAATTAAAAAATATATTAGCTAGATCTTGGCCTCAAGACAAGATTTATGAAGTGTTATGTCTGAAGCGGCAAAAATGGGCCTCAAAATTAACATGTCCAAGACAGTAGACCTACAAGTGTCCACAAATCTTGCTCCAAGGATAGCAGACTCGGGAGGTATGAAGGAAGATGTAGCTAGCAGACTCAACAAAGCAAGGGGAGCTTTCACAATGCTTCGCCCTGTTCGTTCCAGTATCATTCCGAGAAAGCTCAAGCCCCAAATATTCAGCAGTAGCGTTAAAAGCGTACTGCTGTACGAATGTGAGACTTGGAAATCTACAGCGGACGTATTGGAAAACTCCAGGTGTTTATATTTATAAATATATAAAGTGCCTTTGCTCAATATCCAAGATCTATTGGCCCCAGTGTTAAATGCCATTCTCTGGATCATGGCAGGCGAAAAGCCAATTAGAGAACAAGTTGCTAGTCGCAAATGGCTGTGGATCGGTCACACTCTGAGACGGAACCCAGGGCGCAGTAGACTGGTCCCCTATGGGGGGAAAGAGGAAGCGAGGCAGACCTAGAGCCACCTGGAGAAGAGCCCTGCAGGACAAGGTTAAAGCAGCAGGCCTCACTTGGGATGATGTTAGGCATCAGGCATGCGATAGAGTCGGGTGGAAAAAGTTCCTTGAGGCCCTATGCACCACGGAGGTGTGACAGGACAAGATGTCTGATCTACGCTGCTATGTGATATGGAGAGCTGGACTCTGAAAGTGGTCACAATGAGAAGACTAGAAGCAATTGAAATGTGAATGTATAGAAGAATGCTCAAGATATCATGGACGACAAGGAAAACAACTGAAATCTATTGTGTAAAGTCTAGTGTTTCCGCCAAAACAATTAATTATCTAATACTAAGTAAAACAAACTTTTCAGTACAATAAGATATCAAAACATTCTTTGGACACAAAGTTGTATAAAATACATATTATATATTAAGTTTCTACGTCAATAATAGAATAAAGCATTATAATATATAAAACGTGAAATGCACAAATACGTATGTAGTATTGTCAGTAATTTATTAATCACAAACTTATGTATATTGTATAAAACATGTAAATAATGTATGTATGTACAAAAAAAAAATCAAAAACACCGAATAATTTTTTATTTTTCAGACTATAATTTGATGTCATTTAAATCTTAAGCTCAACACAATAACTAGCTAACTCAAAAATCTCTATTCCAAGATAACGGCGTTTTAAGTTTTGATATCATTTTGTCTGTTGATCCTCCTTGATGATGTATGGCATAACTATATTTTTATCAAAAGAAATAAATGTCTTTCTCTGGACCATGGCAGGCGAAAACCCAAGTCGCTAGATGCAAATGGCTGTGGATCGGTCACACTCTGAGACGGAACCCAGCCTGCATTGCTCAGGGCACACTAGACTGGTCCCCTATGGGGAGAAAGAGGAAGCGAGGTAGACCTAGAACCACCTGGAGAAGAACCCTGCAGGAAGAGGTTAAGGCGGCAGGCCTCACTTGGGATGATGTTAGGCATCAGGCATGCGATAGAGTCGGGTGGAGAAGGTTCCTTGAGGCCCTATGCACCACGGAGGTGTGACAGGACAAGAAGAAGAAGAGGAGATGTCAGATTATACCATATACGAGTATACGATAATAATAAAATATATATATATATATTGTATTATACCCCGATGTATAGAAGTGAAGCATGGAACTGGCAGAAGGATGAGAGCAGAATAAATGTGGTAGAGATGAGACCCCTAATACGTTTGTGTGGTAAAATGATGTACGATAGAATTTCAAATGCTGATATAAGGAAGGAATATAGAATGGAAGAAAGTATTATGAACAAAATTATGAAAGGATCACTGCGTTGGTTTGGATATATGGAACGCATGGATGAAGGAAGAATGGTTAAGAAAGTATTTGTTAATGGTGTGAATGGAATACGGAGTCATGGGAGACTAAGGAAAACTTGGCATGACCAGATTAATCAAATTTTAAAAATCAGCCATGTTAGAACTCGTAAGAATCGACGTACGTGTATGACTCGTGTGGTCAAGATCGAATATTGTGGCTGTCCATAATCAACTTTTTGTTGTTGTATTTTAATATCATTCTTCATAATTGAACAAGACTAGAGAAAGTCTTATGCAAATGTTAAAGTTTTATGAAATAATATTAATAACTGCTTTCGGAGGGCTGGGCAACATCTTCAAGTCGGATATGCCACAAAATTTAAAAACAAAAGGGCTGGACCAGTGTGTGTTACCTGTGATGACCTATGGATACGAGACATGGACATTAACTAAAGAAGCAATGCACAAAATGAATGTTGCACAATGGGCCAAGGAAAGATCCATGTTGGATATCTCGTTAAGAGACCATATACCCAACGTGGAGATTAGAAGACCCACCAGAGTCACCGATGTAGGGATACGCATTGCGAGAATGAAGTGGCAATGGGCTGCTCATGTGTGTCGACGGGATGATGGAAGATGGAGCCAGAGGGTTACTGAATGAAAGCCAAGGTTGGGCCGGAGAAGTGTCGGGAGACAGCGAACCAGGTGGAGCGATGATATTGTGCGGACGGCGCGAAGAGCCTGGAGAACACTAGGGAAAGACCAAGAGAGATGGCGTAGGGGTGGAGAGGCTTATGTTCAGCAGTGGATGGAGACAAGCTGACGAAGACATTAATAGCTATGGAAAGCCACTATGATGAATAATCCATTGATGTAAATATAAATGACTCAAAACTGCAGAATTTTGGGTTACCTAATTTTAGCGTTGAGACAGGTGTTTCGAATTTGAAAATTTAAAATTAAAAAAGAGAAAAATCCAAGATATATTTATCTATCTAGTTCATCATTATAAAGCAGCACCCAGTTCGTGTTTGAGATAGAACCAATATATCTTCAATCGTGAACCAAAAATATTATATTTATAGCACACATAACCCTTTTATTTTACAATTAAATAAAAGAAGAAAGATAAGCTTTATATTGAATACAATATGACATAATTTGTCTAAATTATACCATGGTACATTGGAAAAACTAGTAAAAATATTATATTTATAAAAATAGCCTCTAATTAATTATAATTTAGTACATTGTATCGGTGGGATCAAAATGTATCATATTTATACATAATAAAGGGAAGAAATAAATAAATAAATAAAAATATCTACCTATCAACAAATAAATTATTGCAAAAAACATGTAATGTAAAAACAATTTGTGCAGTCAAATGCAACATTTAATTTAAGAAAAACCTATAATGAGTATTGTACTCATAGGAATACAGTACAATTATTGTATGTCTATAAAATAAATATTTAAAAGGAAATAGAAAAAAAAGTAAGCATATACATGTTACTAATTTTTTATATATCGCACCTTCGGTAAGACAAGGACATAATTGTTAAAAATTCTCAAAATGAGTTAGGTATGCCAATGTATTATATTTTAAAAACATCCCGTTATCTAGAGGAACAAAGTCGCTCATTAAGTTCAGTCTCATTTTGCCAGAGGGCGATAGTGTATGATCAATATAGCCAGAATAACACAATATTATTCTTCAAAAATCTTAAAATGTCTCCAATGAAAAATTACAAAACATGCCATTGCGCCCTTGTCTTACCAAAGGTACGATATGATAATGTAAATAAATAAATTAGTTAACAAAACAATATTAACCCTTTGCACTTGAGTGCCGCCATAGAAGCGGCATGCGTGGTTTTCCGTATTAATTGAGTGCCGCCGCTATGGCAGCAAGAAAAAAAATTATATTTCCTCAATATTTTTAAGTTATTGTTTTTTTACTTTTCAATATAATTTAATCAAAATCATATTAGTACAATCAAATAGTAATAAGTTACGGAATTTGATCAACGAACGAGTGAAAAGTCATTAAAATCCAAAATATCGTCACCTGAGAGTAGGAAGGTTCCAACTGTCAAAAGTAAAAAGCTGAGAAAAATTAAGTTGAAGTTTTGTTGGTTTCGGGTGTGTATCTTGGAATAAAAGGGTTCCATCTGAAGCAGATGAAACTCTTTTACCGAGATGCGTGTAAATTTTCTGGCGATAGTAGAAATAATAAAGTTCTAAGTCTAAATGAATCCTTCTTCAGTGAATCATGTGTTTTGAATGATCAGATGGACTTGATTCTTTTCGTAACATCAAAATGATGATACTATTACATGTTTTTTTTTTATTGTACGTATACATAAGGTTAGTAAGAACCCTTTCCACGAAAAAAAGCCAAATGTGAAATTTTGTTAGTTGGAACCCTCTTACTCTCAGGTGACGATATCGTTTTAGTATCAGAGTGATTCTGCACGTAAATATATATATTCAAGCGTAAGTTAATGTGTGCACCATCCCGCTTGAATAATTTAGAAAAATATTCAAGTTTTGTAATTCTATATGCGACATTTTGCTGCCGTGATAAGTTGATGCATGTAGACGCGCTTCGTTCATTTCATTCACCGCACGACGTATTGTTTCCTGGACTTCACATTGGGGATTGTTATGTAAAATATCATATATGTAATGAAAAACTTCAAATAATCAATTGTTGTGTCCATTTTATATCTTACATATCTGTTTTACTAAAAAAAAAGTATTTTTATTTTTATGAATTTTTGTATTTCAATTCAAATTTCTTTTGTTTTCTTAAAAAATGCTTCGATTTGGCGGTATGCACATACCAAAAATCTTTCGAGTGCAAAGGGTTAAGGTTGTTTAATTATTATTATTGTAACTGAGTGTACACTGGATTGCCAGATACTCAATTGAGGAGAATACAAAATATTGCAGCCCGGTTGATTGTGGGCACACAAAAATATTGTCATATCATGCCACTCCTGAGGGAACTTCACTGGCTCAGAATGCAGAAGCGAGTAAAATACAAATTTAGTTTGACCGCAGAGACCGCCAGCGTATATTTCGGACCTCTGCGCAACATTGCGTATCCAATCAGAAAGAATAAAGCATATTCTTAAGAGTGTACTTTAACTGTGGTGGATCCGTTGGCATGAAATTCCCTCCATGTTAGTATTAACTATGAAGATAGTGATGTTAAATTTAAGAGACAACTAAAGACCACCCTGTTCGGTTAGTTTTTTTCTAGTGCACCCTTGGGGTAATTAATTTTACTAGATGTAGCACTTAAATATAAATCATTTTAAAATAAAATTTAAATATGTTGTTTATAAGTTGAACAAAAACCTATCCAAAAAAGCTAGAATGGCAGTGCACAATGGTGTTCTTCTACCGACCCTTATGTATGGAAGCGAAGCATGGAACTGGCAAAGGAAGGATGAAAGTAGAATAAATGCAGTAGAAATGAGATCTCTGAGACGAATGTGTGGATATTCTGTGTATGATAGAGTGTCGAATGAAAATATAAGAAGTGAATGCGGTGCGAATGATGGTGTCATGAACAAAATAATGAAAAGGATCATTAAGATGGTTTGGACATATGGAAAGAATGAATGAAGAAAGAATGGTAAAAAAATTATATGTTAATGATGTAAATGGTACCAGAAATAGAGGAAGACCAAGGAAAACGTGGCACGATCAAATAAATCAAATATTGAATGTCGGCCATGTGAGGAGTCAGAGAAATCGACGCGCGTGCATGACACGATGTATGAATGTTGAGGAAGCGAGAGAAATATGTCAGGAAAGAAAGGTGCGGCAGTCCATTCTTTCTGCCTACCCCTTCGGGGAGACGGCGTGATGGTTAGTTAGTTAGTTAGTTAAGTTGAATGAATGTTTTTTTCATTGAAAACACTAAATCTTTATGATTGTTATCTGTCACATATGAGAGAGACGCATATCACGCATGACATGTTAATATGTAATCTCATTTAATTAGCACAAACAAGATGACTTTGTTTTTATTTTTAAATTGGATCTTTATTATTAATGACGATCATTTAAAAGTATTACACATTAAAAAAATATTTATAATAAGTGTACATAACATACCTATATAAAAGGTGTTTATTTATTTGATAATAAAAAAATGTGGAAATAAATAAGCTGTATTTAAAATAATATAGTGATTTAACAAAAGAAAAAAAATTAAATACGTACATTATGTATACATATATAGGTTAACACATTGTCTGCGGGTAGATACTACGCACAATGTGTAGTTGAAATATAATGATAAAATTCAACTGTATGTATATATATACTTTGACATGTGACATGACAAAAATTATGTGTAAAAATAGACTTCCAATATTTAACTCTAAGTCCGCAAAAGGTATTTCAGTCTGAATCATCCGTCCAGTGTTAATACCCTTCCGGCAGACAATATGTTTTAAGTTACATAAAGCCCTTAATTATGTCTTGAATCATGGTTACAAAATAATATCAAAAGTATATTCTAACAAATAGTGATGGCAAATGTAAGTAGATCAAATTTTGTTGATTACAAATGCGAGTAAACCTATTTTTGTTCATTACAATTGTGAGTAAACCAAATTGTGTTTATTACAAATGTAATAAACCTATTTTTGTTCATTACAAATGTGAGTAAACCAAATTGTGTTTATTACAAATGTAATAAACCTATTTTTGTTCATTACAAATGTGAGTAAACCAAATTGTGTTTATTACAAATGTAATAAACCTATTTTTGTTCATTACAAATGTGAGTAAACCAAATTATGTTTATTACAAATGTAATAAACCTATTTTTGTTCATTACAAATGTGAGTAAACCAAATTGTGTTTAATACAAACGTGAGTAAACCAAATTTTGATATCTACATTTGTTAGGTTAGGATAAAAAATAATTGTTTATTTTACAATCAGTGTGCATTAAGCGATAGTAATACAAATAAAAATTAAACTAAAACTACATTATGGATTACAGTGGTTAGAAAAATGTATTTATCTTACTTTGTAGCAGAGAGGACACAATTTTATTTTGAGTATTGTCAGACAGACGCCATGGAAGGTGTGACCGCAAGAGAAAACCCAAAGTCCCCCGTCTGCGACAAGAACCCTCGACTCCAAGGGCAGACAGCAATGGTGACAGTTTTTGTTTGGGCAAATATCCCCCAGAAAATCTAATGTTTGCTCAAGATTCATTCCGATTTCGTATCTGGAAGTCTTCCTTGCTTGTGTGGATGTGGTAGGGATGCTGGAGAGATTCAGGAGGAGATCTGGCTGGTTTAGGATTATGTTTTCGATACTGGATTCGATGTCAGGCTCAGTGGGAAGAGTTGGGCTAACTTTAAGACCCCAGTGAGGAGATTTCGAAGCTACGACCATCGGTAAAGCTGTGTGAAGAAGGCCATTCTGAAGGCAGTTTTCAAGGTGTTTCGTAAGCTGAAAATTATAACAAATAATGTAAAATTTGACAAAGATATGAAAAAAGAGTGTACCAGTTTTAACTATTTAAAAATATATATTTAAACCTGTTTTCAGATATTACGAGATAATTTGGAAGTAGTCAAATAAATTATGTAATCAAAAATTTTCAATAAATCTGAATAACACGTATTTAATTTTACTACAATTGATTTTTTTGGTCAAAACTAGAAAATCAAGTGGAGTAAAACTAAATATGTACTTGAAAAGGGATTCTTCACGATTTTTATCTTAATTTTCTTTATTTATAAAGAACTTCTATCAAGTAATTTCAAGTAAAAACATAAATATGTGTTTAAAAGTATAAACACATTTAATTAAATGGTTGTATTTCCATGTGTGGTGCACATATGGCATCCTGGAAAAGACACAAGGTCAGCCAAACCTTCCACCACAATAGCAAGAGAAATAGAAAAGTAAGAGACCCTATTTAGGGCCATCCCTACAAGACCAACTTGCCATTGATGTGAAGAATTATGAGATTTAAAACATAACTAACTAACCATCACGCCGTTTCCCCGGAGGGGTAGGCAGAGAGGATGGATCGTCATATTGTTCTATCCTGACGTAACTCTCAAGCCTCTTCTACATTTACACATCGTGACATGCACGCTCGTGGCCGCCTTTCAGTGATTGATTAATTTGGTCATGCCATGTCTTCCTTGGCCTTCCTCGACTTCTTTTTCCATTCACACTACTTGTATATATATTTTTAACCATTCTTCCCTCATCCATTCGTTCCATATGTCCAAACCATCTTAGTGACCCTTGCTTGACTTTATTTATCACGCATTCATCCGTTTTACATTCCTTTCTTACTTCATCATTAGATATTCTATCATACATTGTTTTTCTGCACATCCTCTTCTTAGTGACCTCATTTCTACTGCATTAATCCTACTCCAACTCCAAGCTTCACTTTCATACATAAGGGTCGGCACTAAAACTCCATTGAAAACATTGTTACTAAAATAACAATATTGATAGAAAAAAATGCATTCATAAATTTATTACAAAAGCAAATTTATATTTACCTCTGTCATGGCATTCTCAAAGTTGTATGCCTCGTAGACGGTGTCTACCAGTTTGGTTACAGTAGTGCTATCAAACTTTTCAAATAGTTTTACAAAAATACAAGTGTGGTAAAATTTAATAGTTAATTCCCCGAGAGGGATTAGTTGGGCGTAAGATTTCAACAGCTGGATGGCATTTTTACATCCGACTGATTTGATTATTAGCGAGCCGATGGAATCCCAACTCAGCATATTATTTTCGAGGATTTTCTTATCCGTGCGTTCGAATTTTCTTCCGCAATTGAGGCATTCGCTATTTCTCAGAGTGCTCAACAACTTTATGGCTCGCTCCCAAGTCTGAACCGTAAACTGGGGCAGGTAGGAATAAAGTAAGTCCTCGTCCAAGATTTGTAGGATCAAAAGCAACATGTTAAGTAAGTCTTCGTTTTTACGCAAGAGCAGAATCTTTCTCCACATATAAGGCACTTTTTTGCAAATATCGTAACACTGCTCCGATTGAGACGAGCTCCAACGCTTCTCGATAAAAATATCTATCAGGTTTGAGTACAGAGGAGTCTGACTAGAGCAGGAGTTGGGAACAGGATAGCCGCATTCACAACTGGTAGAGTATTCGGCAACGGAGTTAATATTTATAAAAGCTTGGAGGAAATAAGAGCAAACGTCTTGGTTCTCGATCACAGAGTTGATTGTGTCTTCTAAGTTAGGCGTTTTGCTGATGTACTGCAGGAGGAGCTGACCACAGTGATAGGCAGAGTACTCTGGCGTGTCTCCCGTAGCCACCATGTACTCTTCTGCTTCTTTAACTATTCTGTAAATATAATTAATATCACAGGTAACATTCGATAACAGCGTATAAATGGTGTCGCTGTTATCCAGCTTGTTAATATCACTCAGTTTCAAATGGTGGTAGATGCTTTTAGTAATCTTTTCCACTTTTGGTGGTGATTCTCTTTGCAGCGAGCTCCTCGGATGATTGTTCGGTTGCCCTGGTTTCTTAACAATGATATCGTCGTTATCGTGGGTAATTCTGTTGTTTTCTAGAGTTATATCGGGTTCTTCGTGGTTACTAGTTCTAACATCTAAAGGAGTGCTAATGTTATTATCTAAGCCAATTTTTTTCATTTTATCTTCTAAATGATCCCAAGTTTTCTTAAGAGTTCTTGTTCCCGAGTTCAGTTTATCGGTAAAAGTATTGCTGAGTCCCTTGATGGCTTGAATCGCATCTGGCGATATTTGGAACAACATTGAATCAGTATCATCGGAACTAGTCTTGCTGTGCGAGTCTGTATTGTTTTCATCAAACAAATCATCATCTTGAGATGCCGTCTTCACTAGATAACTATTATCAACTACAAATATGCCAGACTTGAGTTTCTGTCCACTGCTTCTTTTCATTTTACTAATCTCTTCTAACACAGGGTTTATCTTATCGACTAGGTCATGTTCACCGCAATCTTGCAATCTATCCCCCAAGTCTGAGAGCAAATACAGCTTTTTATACTGATCGAACGAGCTTAGAATCTGAGAGAGCTGACTGGCACAAACTTGCCCGCAAAGTTTGTACTTTTGGATCACGAAACACTTCAGCAGAAATTTTTCTACGGAATTAAAATATAAAGCCACCATGTTTCCATTCCCCATCCAAAGGTAAATCAATCCATCGATAATCTTACAGTCCACAATATCTGAATATTTATCGCTCCAAAGAACCACTGACGGATGTTTCGGATCAAATACATAGATGCCATCCTTCTTGTAAGCAAATAAAAACTTGTTCAGAAGCAGGAAGACTTTGGAAAAGTTGAGGGACTGCGCTTGGTATAAGCCGATGTTTTTAGCTTCGTAATCAAAGTTTTCCTTGTCGAGATTGTCGGATGTGATCACATTTGTAGGAGGGACAGCCAGAAGTTGTTTAAACTGGTGAGTGCACGTGACGGTTCCATCTATTTGAACTTCCCAGAATCGCGATCCCGGCCTTGCAGAAAAAACTTTAATATGATTCAGTCTTTCGCAATTCTCGATTTGTTCTCCTTCGTTCACTGCATCAAACGCCTTGTCCTTTCTTTGAGGAGGTTCGGGGATCTCGAGAGTAGTGATTTCGTCTTTTGAAGAATAGAAGAAGCAGCCCCCAAACTCGCCGTCTCTAAGCTTCTGACCAATTAGCCGGTATTGCTCCTTGAGTGTGTCGCAGATGAAGCACCTCGTGAGAGTAGAAACTAGGAGCATGTTTTCCTTCATGTCAAATTGTACAATACGGGAATCCAAGTGCATTAGAGTGAAGGCAGATGTCTGGAAAACGGTTTTTGTCTGTAACATAAAAACAAATTGATTCAACAAAAATAGCATTATTTTTTTTAAAAGACCTCCAATGTCTTTATGGAACCTGGATTTTATTGTTTTTATTTATGCCTTAAACTTTGCTGTGAAATTTTACAGACAAAATAAATATTTCTTCTATTTTCGCATTCACTTTGTGTTGTGGATTTGAATAAATAGAATTATACCTTGTATCTTTGCAACACTTTATTTTCATTTTACAGACATGTTTCAGTTAAAATTTTCACATTGTAAAAGGTTGTGTAACAACTGAAACATGTCTGTAAAAAGAACAATAAAGTGTTGTGAAAATCATTTAAATATTGAAAATGTGAAAAAAATATATAGAAGGAACCTACAATTCTAACATACCAAAATGTAAAACAAATAAAATAAAAGTACTAAATAGACAAATCACAATAATTGTGATGTATATTTTTTAAACCACAAAACCCTTTATTTTTGATTGGTTAATGTAAGCTCATTTTTCTGTCAACCTCTTCTTCCCAGTCAATTATTATGTTAAAATATTAATGCTCTGTTAAGACATTTTTTAAATTTAATTTGTGTTAGTAACGCCTCTAGCACACAGAGACGCGGAAACCAAACGAAAATGGACCGTTCCATAAGGTTCAATTGCGTAGTATGCCCATATGAATGGAAGACCGGATGTGAAGCGAATCTACCCCATTTCGATGCAATATTTATTGTTTCTTGAACAATGATGTAAAACGCCATATTAAATAATTAATACGAATGAAAACATCAGTTTTTATTATATTTTATGGGAATGACATGTTTCACCCTTCAAATGTATATATTTATAATGTAAAATGGTACTTCATGTATATTGACAATGGTTCTGATACTGAAGAACATGCAGAAGATATTACTATTATAGTCACGGTGACTCATATTTGTATATTGGTCATTCTCTTACAGATAAAATAAATTTCGAGTTAAAAAATCAATTTTAAATTGATTTTAGATTTGATAACGCAAGAGAAACTTCAAAAATCAGTCGACATGCACGAACTTGTCGCGGACATTGGGCAAACTGAATTCGATCTGGTTTCGTTCCGCATGATATGTGTGATGAGTCATTCAAAAACATGATATACAGAGTTTTCTATTAGCTAGAGTTTTGTATGGCTTCCGTTTCGCTTTTGTAGCAGTCTGCTAAAGAGGTAAGACAACAACAACAAACCATCACGCCGTTTCTCCGCAGGGGTAGGCAGAGAGAATGGACCGCCACACTACTCTATCCTGACATACCTCTCTAGCTTCCTCCACATTCATACAGCAAGTCATGCACGCACGTCGATTCTTCCGACTTCTGACATGATCAACCTTTAAAATTTTATTAATTTGGTCATGCCATGTTTTCCTCGATCTACCTTGACTCCATATTCCATTTACATCGATAATGTATACTTTTTTAACCATTCTTTCTACACCCATACGCTCCATATGTCCGAACCAACGCGGCGATCCTTTCATAATTTTGTTCATAATACCTTCTTCCGCTCTACATTCCTTTCTAATATCAGCGTTTGAGATTCTGTCGTACATCGTTTTACCACACATACGTCTTAGGGACCTCATCTCTACCACATTTATTCTGCTCTCATCTTTCTTCTGCCAGTTCTATGCTTCGCTTCCATACACAAAGGTTGGGACCAGAACTCCATTGTGAATGGCCATTTTTGCTTTCATTGATAAGGGATAAGAAACAAATTAAAAAAACTCACAATGTATTTAGAAAGATGTAACACAGAAACGACGCCCGTGTCATCTCCGATATATAGCTCCGATCCGGTTTTATTCCAAGCCATCGCGGTGACTTCGTTCCCCTGATGCTCCTTGGAGGTCTGGAGCAGTGGGGAACGAACGTAAGACCCGCTCCCTGCATCTCCGCAGTCACACACGCATACTGAGCCCTTGCTAGTAGCGAATGCCACTTGCTTTTCGTCTGGAGATATCTTAATGTGAGTGATAGCACCTTCCTGATAAGATCGGAATCAGAAATAAGACAAGTATTACACATGTAGTTTGTAAGATGCAGTGGATTACAGATCATCAACCTTTATCAGTTGTAAATCAAATACACCTACGATGTGACATTACAACTTTAATCTATCAGTCATGGAGGTGATAAGACTCACTTTAATTCTAATTCAATAGTATGTTCAATCAAACTTAAGTAATTATTTTAACCTTTCCCTTACGGTGCTAAAATAAAAACGTGCGTTCCGGTGTAGGGTAGTCAGTACGCGTTAAAAAAATTAGCGAAATCGGAAAAATAGGAACATTCATAGCTAATCCCCTTATATAATTACAATTGAAGTCAAAAATTATAATAATTGAGATTTGATTGCTAAAAACATTAAAAAACCATCTGAAAACGCTCACGGAACGGGCATAGACCCGCTCTGGTTGCAAGCCCGAAAGCGACTGCCGCCGGCGCGGCGGGACGGCGAGAGTGAGAACATTGAGCTAGAACATATGCAAGAGTGAGATGCGAATATAGTGTCGCGTACTCAGCGCTACGAATTTTGTTTCCGATGTTCACAAAATACCTCCGATGCACCCGATGAATTCTGATTATTATTAATATTATTTTTTTAATCAATGCGTAAATATATTATGGACAACAACAACAACAACAACAAAAACCATCACGCCGTTTCCCCGCAGGGGTAGGCAGAGAGAATGGACCGCCACACTACTCTATCCTGGCAAACCTCTCTAGCTTCCTCCACATTCATACAACGAGTCATACACGCACGTCGATTCCTCCGACTTCTAACATGACCAACCATTAAAATTTGATTAATTTGGTCATGCCATGTTTTCCTCGGTCTGCCTTGACTTCGTACCCCATTTACATCATTAACGTATACTTTCTTAACCATTCTTTCTCCATCCATGCGTTCCATATGTCCGAACCAACGCAGCGATCCTTTCATAATTTTGTTCATTATACCTTCTTCCGCTCTACATTCCTTTCTTATATCAGCATTTGAGATTCTGTCGTATATCGTTCTACCACACATACGTCTTAGGGACCTCATCTCTACCGCATTTATTCTACTCTCATCCTTCTTCTGCCAGTTCCATGCTTCGCTTCCATACATTAGGGTTGGGACCAGAACTCCATTGTGAATGGCCGTTTTCGCTTTCATTGATAAATTCTTGTTTCCAATAACTAGGAATACCTAAAATCTTAACCTTGTATTTATTAAATGTATAGAGATATTGATGGTTATTAGAAGCAATGTGTAGAAGATACCCATCACAGGGAAGGGAGGGTTAACCCCCATAGTGCGACTGGCTGTATTTGCAGTCCAAAAAACAATTGTTTTAATCCGCCGCAGACTCCTTTTAAATAACTGATTGAAACTCAGAGTTTTAAATAATTGATTCACTTACTTTATTAGGAATCAGCTGAACAAATGAGCAAGGATCCCTATGAAACACATATAGCCCTCCACTTGTAGCACCAAATACAAGCAATCCTTTGGAAACATCAAAGCACGTATACTGAAAATAAGATAATTAATATTGATAAAAGATTTTCGTTATTCGATATTTTTCTTGCAATTAAAAATGAAGTTTTTGATTTAAATTCTAATAATGAAAATCGATGTAGTTTGAATTTCTTGTTATTTATGAGTTGGGTTAAACGATAGTTTTTATACGTCATAAAAATGTTTACAGAACGAGTGCCAAACACGCTTTGGCACCCTTGTTCCGAGAACAAAACGATTGACGAAATCGTTAATATTAATGTATTCCTGTATTATATAAGTGAAAAACTAATCATAAAGAAACAAAACACTTAAAACTACATCGAAAATACGAGTACATGAAACGGAAACACTGAGTCATTTTGGGTAAAACTTTAAAATGTGAAACGATCGAACCGGGCTAGACTTAGTCTTCTGAGGTCAAAAACCTTTAAAAATCGTGGAATAAAAGTGGTACCTTGATGCGTTGTGTACACTGCAAAGGGTAACTAATAATCGATGTGATATCAGGCGATTCTGATAAAATATACGGCACTTGCCCGTCCATTGTTCTATTTTAGGACAACTTCAGCACCGATTTAGAGTATATTGACAAGTCTTCATGACAGTTTATCGAGTTGCCAGTTGCGGCGATTATTTTCCGCTACAAGTGCAAGTAAACAAAAAAAAAAACAACCGTAATATTTTCCCTAAATTATTAGATAGGTAGGTACAGGAAATTGATAATCGGCTAAATAATATTATTATAGTTCTTCTCTCTTTTCTAACAATTAACTAGAATCTAAGAAAATTAGAATGTCTAGGATTTGATGCAAAATCTGTTTTGTTTTTTAACCAAATCGTTGAATTGCGGCAGATTAGCCACCTGAACATGTATTATACGTTTAAAAGTTTCAAGAGGATGCATAGCTTGATCTGCTTCAAGTTTACTTCCTTCCGACGTCTAGTTCTGGTTTGCGGCTTCTAGAAGCATGGAGATGGTATTGCTTTGCTATATATGATACATGTATATAGTATACACTCTACGCGGAGGCTAAAGAACAAGGGACTTATTATTTAAGTTCCTTAATATGTAATGTCGACCTTTGTAATTGTGATCGATCGAAGACGGTGGATGGCTTTTTTATTACCCTATTTAATATATTATTCCTTCGTTCTTACTGGTTATTGCTTTTCAGTTTTAAGTTTTCTTCATAGTTTCATTCCTGGGGATTGATTTGTTGCAAAGTCTTCAGTTTCATTTTCCGCTGCGCGTGGTCTTCTGTGGCTCTCATCAGCTCAACTTATGAGATACAGTTCATGCAAATATTAAACGTTATTATCCTGTTCAATGTCTGAACAACGAAATTCTACTCTTCACATTCTGAATGATCTTTATCTCGATTATTAATGCCGACGGCTTACTTTTGTGCTTTTGTCGCGAATTTACTAAACATAAATATTTATTATTTCAAATATTATTTTTTGGGAATATTGCCTATGCAGGGAGAAAATCATGTGGTATTATTTTAAGTTTACTTAGGTATCTATAATAAATAAATTAAATCTGAAAAAGTTTTACATGCAGGTACTTTAAAAGAAAATCGTATTCCAAGGCTGTTAGAATCTGAAAAGTCTGCTTAAATAATTAATAAAGCAAGTTCCAGAAATCATTTTCATTTATTTTTGTTATTTAAAGTACAATTTTACTGCAAGTAGTGATATAAAATACTTTTAAATTTAAATCCGACTAACGCCATCTAGTAACAATAAAATAACAACTGGTGACATAGAATAGTTAATAACAACTTCAACAGATGTCGCTATAAATATTCTGTTTTAAACATTACTTGCAAGTTGTAATTTTAATACCGGACCAAATAATCGCATACAATACTGGTATAAGGTATTGGTTTTTTTTTTTTACCGGAAACCAGTATTAAGACTAACTAACTATCAAACCATCACGCTTTTTCTCTGAAGGGGTAGGCAGAAAGAATGGACTGCCACACTTTATCCGCTGCAGCACTCTTTCACTCTTCCATCCTTTTTTTTTTGCCTACACGTAAGACGCGGTGTGATGGGTTGCAAACCTCATCGAACCTCATCCAGTATTAGGATTTTTTTCAAAATGGTACAATGACAGTTGTTTTGTTGTCGTATTTGTTGGATATATTAAAAATAATTCACAATCTATAAAAAAAAACTAACTAACCATCGCGCCGTCTCCCCGAAGGGATAGGAATAAATAATCGATCGCCACACTGTTCTTTTCTGACATACTTCTCTCGTTTCCTCAACATTCATGCATCATGTCATGCACGCACGTCTTCTTCTTAGTGTAGGTCTCTGGGCTTGTTTCTTAAGAGGAACTGGTCTTCTCCGAGGTCGACTCCTAGCTGTCGATCCATTTCATTGTAGGCTGACTTTCCATACTCACATCGAGAGAATATGTGGAGTTGCACTGTTTTGCGAATTTTGTATGACTTAGTCCGGAGCCGGCTCGAGTGTGGTTCGGTGATATGGAGTCTCCACGAGGCGAGATACTCGCTCATGTTAGAGAGGGTTCAGAAAAGATTTCTGAGATATCTCTACATGATGGAGTTTGGTAGCTATCCGTGGCTTTATCCCACTGCATTCCTCTTGGGCATGCTGGGGACCAATAGTTTACAGATAAGGAGGGATGGGTGCACACTTACCCATTTCTTCAGACTATTCAGGGGATTCTTTGAGAATTCCGTTATCTTGGAGACTATCCATCTTTATGTTCCGGATGGTTATCTTCGACAGCGTCAGCACAGACTATTTTATCTCCCAGCATGCAGAACCAACCTGTCTCTGGTGATGCCGGTGGGGAGAGCAATCAAACTGCCGAACGTGATCGCTTCGGAGATCGATGTCTTTCACATGTATTACTAATGTATCTTGTATTAATAATGTCGAACCATCTCTCATGCGTTCCTGGTATTACCTATATATTTATTATATTTTACCTATTTTCAATAGATGTCTTAAACCATAATACTTGTTTGTAATATATTTTGAGAAAATAAACTGATTTGATTGATTTGATTTGATTTCTTTGGTGGTCTGCCAGGGAATCGTCTACCCTTTAGTTGGCCGTGCAACAAAATGAGAAGGAGTCTAGATGTATCCGTTCTTCTCACGTGTGCATACCAATATCTTCTCCTTTGCCTCCCCAATCTTACGGCATCCTCGACCTCGCATATTTACTAATTCTATCACGTAGTGTCTTGCCATATACGTTTTTGAGTGTCTTCATTTTTTGTGATCGTGGTGTCCGCCCTGCATTCGATAGTCTTATAAATCCTTACTTTGCTGCCGATTTTTAAGTCAGGGTTTTCCCGTATCGGTTTGATAGTTCACGCAGAAGATACTGGAATGCGCACATGCAGAGAATGAATCGCACCAGAATTCCACACGCTGTGCCGCATCAGATTCCTGCCGGCTTCCGTCCCCCCGGAAGATCACCAAAGAGATGGAGGGATAGCTGGGAGTCGACCTCCCAAGAGTAGTCAGCCTGATTACAGGAACAGATCAAAGGTCTGATAAGTACCGTGCGCTTCTGTGCCACCTGCTCTGCATTATTTCTTTTTTATTCTTTTTTATTTTTTTATTCTTTCTATTTATGTATCAATTGTGTATTTTCTTTTGCTGTTGTATTGCTATGTGTGTACGGCGGGACATCGAGGGAGAGTAGCGTAGCTTAAATGTGGTCTGGGTCCCCCTTGGTTGCAAATATGCATATATATATATTTTTAACGTAAGTCTCGCATGGACGGGGGGCGGGCCTAGGGAGTGCACGAGTGAAGCTGACGAAAGACGCCGCTGCGCCTATAACAGGTTCGGGTAAGCGGAGGGAGCTCTCTATGGCTCGTCCATATATAAGACCAAAGGTCTAAAAGAAGAAGAAGAAAGATTAATTATATCTCAATAGAGACGAAGATGCAAATTGGAAACAGAATATGGTGATCGAGGTGTTTACAGGACTTATGACCTGTCATTGGTTGGGTTAAGCGCACGCTTTATGTAATACAACATTCCCCATTCCACCTTTTCTTATGACCACCATGTCTGACAAATTTTTGGAAGTTGTATATATGTTAATCTGTAACACCACACTTCACATGGTAGTTTCAATCTACACACTAGCGCCATCTATGAAGATTGGATCTTCGACTCTATTGAGATACAATTAATCCTTGAATTGATAACCCGCAATGGGTAAAATCCAGTATTCGTCTACAAGTATTTGTATACATTCAAAATGTTGTAAGAAGAAGAAGGTTTGATAGTAACTGTTATCAAACCTAGGAACGAGGAAAAAACTAAAATAATTCACAAATAAAACAAGTCGTCATTTTTATACTGATTATATTTCGTTTTGGCACGATAGACAATGAATGAGCCTTCAAATATTACAATTATAATAATAAATTCCTATTCTTAATCTAGATTATTTCCAATAACAATATCAGGTCAAAATAAATAGTAACAGAAACATTCTGACTACTTTCACATAAACGATCAAGAGGGGAAATCAGGCAAATAGCTACTCCTTAATTATACAATATATTAATATGCTCTACAAGTAGTGAATTTCGATATTCTAAACATTTGGAAATCGACGATAATGCGAAAATTATGTTTTAATATAAGTAGCAATACCTTAACATTCACAAGATACATAGCAGGTTCAAATTGAAAAGTATTAAAGAAGGAATAGAATCAAACTGCCATCTATCGTCGATTAATGTAAGTAAATGAACAATAGACAACAAATATCTAAGAATCTTTTCTATGTAAAAAGTGGGGTAATTTCATGACTATGCGCCGATGCGCTAAGCAATTGCTGTGATTATTTTTCCAGCATTTTGTTTGCAGGAATAAAACCACGCACACTAAAACTTTAAGAAAGAAAAATCATATCAAAAATAATATAAAAAAAAACAGTGATTTCATCGGATACGCGTATTTGATTCTATTGCCTCTTTAATTGCCTTAGCTGGATTTTTTGGATCTTTCTACTTACGAGCTAAAAAATTATAATGTTTTAAAACATGTTTAATTTTTTTGTGAATGTCATTATTTTGTAAATGTATATTTTTTTATCAAGTGATAATGACGTCATAATGCTGATTATTTACACTATTAAAGAATTACTGTTTTTTTATTCGTGAAGGTATCTTCATTTGTATATATTTCAAGTATTACCAGCTAGATCTAATCTATTTAAATAAGTTTATAATTTTTAAATTTCTACGTGTTGAGATATCGCATAAATACATTTACTTATATTTATTTATTTATTATCTAGTAATAAGGTAGTTATTACAATTAATAATAACATTAACAGTGAGTAATAAATTTATTTACAAAGCACAATATTAGTTTCATACCTGTATTTAAATCAAATAATTTGTCTTGTACTGAAAAAATAATTAATTGATTTAAGTGACGTAAACATAAAAATATAATGTTTACATAAAGTAACAAATAAAAAAAACATCTGTTTTTTCCAAACATATTACAGTACAACAAAATAAAACTTGCATTCTCCATTGAAACAAATAAAAAAACGTATAAATGTTTATATGTGAAAACATTAATGACTTTAACGCATCTTTAAAAACAAAAACAAAATATGAATCGTAATTCGAATTAGAAAACAGAATCCCTGCTTCGTGCAGTTTAAAAAAAAGAACACAAAACAAAATAACATAATTCCAAAGCAGCTAAAACAGTTTTAGCGATTTTAATATTTGGTATGTACGGGCCTTAGGTACATAGATAACACGACGATTTAAAGTGTACGTCATATAACTGGCAAGTAATCACAATACTATCGAGTTCCTACTTTATTTCATTATTTATAATATTACTCTCACTTGTGATATGGCAACACAATGCATTGATGGCTGTAGAGTCAAAATGGCTGCTGTTTGAAAATCAACAAATAGAATGCAATTCAAATGACAGCATTTAGTTTTGATTAAATTATTATATAAATAGAAATTGGAAGCATTTAAAAAAAAACATCATTTTAATGCAATATGATTTATATCATATATTGTTCTAATAAAATATGATTTTTTCGATTGCGAACGGTTTCGATATTGATTTTAATCTTCATTAAGGCATCGGCCTGTTGTAAAGATGACAGAATCGGAATATCTCATCGATTATTAGAAGCAAGGTATATTATGATAATGCAAAAACATTGAAATTTATGACCACAAAAAATATTATAAAATTGTTTATATAAAAAATACGTGCATAAAAAAATATGCATTAAAAAATAAATAAAAACATAATGTCGTGGAAAAAAATATGTATGAAGAAAGAACTGATTATTATAATTTGAAGTCATTAGTATTTTTTTCTGTTGCTCTATTTTAAAAAAAATGAAAGAGTTTGGAAATGTTACTTAAGATTATTTTTTGTATCATTTTTGATTAAGTTACATGTATAGATATATTCTATACTTTCTATTCGACCGATTCTACGATAATGTATATTAAAATTATATATACATTCAATTCGATAATTTTATAATAAAGAATTGAATTCTAAAACTACAAATAAATAACCAAAAACAAAAACCACTGTTGATTCGTATGGGATAATGATTTTTCTATACATCTATACTAAGTTAACAATTGAATGTAAAGTATTGTATGTTTAAATTAGATTATCAGTAGTTACTGGCATCGAAATAAAACTTAAACATATTATATACATAATAATGGCATTTATTTTGTTCAACAATAATGAAAAGTGTTATATTATGGCTTGCATGTTATTTCTCGTAACTAATTTCTGGCATTTTGTGAACTTACATCCAAGATATGAACAGCATTATTAAACTATTACAATAATTGTAACAAACGCCGAATGATTCATATTATAGATTAATAATGTCATGTGCTATTTGAACGAAAACTAACATCTGTAGCTTATATGGTAATTATTATAGATTGCACATTTTAAAGCAGATTAAATTTTTGTTTAATCTAACGAATATAACTCTTAGACTTCAAAGATTGAAATGTTTAAACTATTTGTGATACATAAGCACGTGATTAATAATATTTATCCTTAAATTTAACGCATACATGGTAGTGAAATATACAATATCAATTTACATAATTTTTTTATGTATTACAACAGTATTTCCATAAGTACTGAATCTATTGTGAAATAAGAAAGATTTCTTGTGATTTTATAGTCACAAAGTAGCTAAGAATTTTATATTTCAAAACATTTAACACGTTCGCATAATGCGCTAGACACGTTGAACTATATCTAGAAGGATATTTATTATTTCTTGAACAATGATGTAAGACTCCATATTAAAAAGTTTCAATCCTGCGGATTAGTCTGCAATAAACCTCACTCGTTCCTTCCACTCAGTCATGTCTCCAGCCAGTCTTTTCATTTATGTGTAGCAGTCAAAGCACATGTCTCTTATCATCTGGTATATATAGGCGTCTCTTCGGCGGCCTCTGCAATTTCTGCCCTCAACCATTTCGTCTGCGATAGTCATAAGCAGGCCCGGATGCCTAATGTTCTGGCCTATCCAGTTTGCACGTTGCTGGGCAATCCTTTTGAGCTAGTTTCTCCGGCCCTTTTCAGTACCTCGATGTTTTGGATGTGTTCCGACCAATGGTCTGCGCAATGATCATGCGTCTGTAACACTTCGAAAGCAGCTAGACGTCTGCACTTACTCCAGCCAATCGTCCATGTCTCGTATCCACGATTAAACATTTAACACGAATGAAAACACCTGTTTTCTAGAAGTTTCTTTATATTTTATGGGAATGATACGTCATAGAGAGGCGAAACAAGTCATTCCCATAAAGTAAAATATAACTTCTAGAAAACAGACGTTATCACCAATTAATACGAATGAAAACATCTGTTTTCTAGAAGTTTTATTATATTTTATGGGAATGATACGTTTTACCTTTCTAAGGCATTAACGAATTATTTTCATTATCATTTGATCATACATTAGAAATGCGAAACATGTTATTTCAATAAAATATAATAAAACTTCTAGAAAACAGGCGTTTTCATTCGTAATAATTATTTAATGTGCTGTATTACATCATTATTCAAGAAACAATAAATATGACGTTATCATAGGGGGTTTTAACAGATTAATACCTCAAAATTTCATACTATTAATCATTGTATTATAGAGAATATTCATGTCTAAACGCAATACGATTAAATATAATTGTTTTAAACCCAATTAAGTATTAAAAAGTAATTTGTATAATTTAAATACAATGTATTTTACAGAATTTTGATGGTGAAATGTTGGTACCTAAACGAGATTGTACATAGTAACGTTAATAATTAAATATTTATTAGGCGGGTGGTCTATTTTGGAATGTTTTTTTAAAACAATATTTCATAGTACCTAGCCAGTAAGATTATATAATATTCATTGGTGTTTTAAATTTATATTCAAAAAAGAATTTATTATCTTTCGACATTATGCATTAGTGCGTATTTACTTATAACTAAACTTAACAATAAGTGTTCCGTATGTACAAAAGATAACAATTATAACTAATCCATTCGAGAAAATAATAATTTATAAGTCGATTAAAACATTTTCAAAAACTCAACAAAATGAAACTTAAACTTATAAAAAGGTACCTCAAGAACTGGCTTGGCTCTCCTTATAACAAACACAAATCACAACCACTTAATTTAAGTAAAATTATATTCGAACAAATGAGTATTCTTCAAAGGTGAGATTAAAAATATGGCCGCATTAATAGGTTTTAGTGAATTGACGCGAGTGCCTACCTACATTTAAACTATTCAATTTTCACGTCTCTAAGAACATCAATATAGTCCTAAACTGTTCTAGACAGGTAAGTACGGGAATAATAAAAACTTACTTTACACAAATTTACAGGGTGTTCGTAATTAAGCGATACTTCAATCGAGTCCTAATTTAAGAATCACCGTTTCAACAATGTGAATTGCTCCAATACATGATGCATTCGCGTACAATCAATCTCACGAAATGTATCTTTAAACTATTCTATATATTATACAATGGCTAGAAAGATACAAAAACAAAACACGTTTCAAATATACGTCTCATTGGCAATCTTTATTTTTGATTCGCTGACTTCTCGCGATGAATACAACTAAATGAGTTGGACTATGCAGAACAAGGATGAAGCTTTGCTTGTGACAGCTTCAATTTGTCTACCAGGGTTCTGGTCGCGGAGGGAGCTGATGCCCAAAGGCCGCGAAGGGTCCGTAGGGACCGGGAAAGGGAAACCAGGGCTGTGGTCTTTCCCGGTAGGCCTCGGCTCAATCGTCCTCTCTGCCGGGACTCAGATCATACACGGTACCGTTACCAGGAGAGAAGGACATCGCATCAGGAGGAGATGGGCTATCTGTGGGGTAATAGTACGGTCTGTCGCTTGGTCCTGCTCCGTTCATCATTCCTGGAGGCGAAGCAGAAGGCCTCCCGGATCCGGAAGTTCCTGGAGACGTAAGCTCGTTTCCGGGAGACAGGAATCCAAGTTCTGGTGCGCCGTCACGACACCACAACTGCCGCATTTCTTGCCGCCGTGTGCGCATGAGCGTCTTGTATTCTGATATCCTCATCTTCTTTCCATCTACAATGCAAGTTCGCTTGGGGCGAGGCCTGTATCTGTAATCGGGGTGTTTCTCCATGTGCAGCTTCGAGAGTCTGGACTGCTCCTCGTAATAGGGTTGCTTCTCCGCGTTGGACATCGCTTTCCACCTCGCGCCGAGGATTTTGGAAATGTTTGAGTTGTGCATGTCGGGGCACGCCTTCAAGATCTTGCGGCGCTCGTCCTTGGCCCAGACCATGAAAGCGTTCATTGGTCTCTTGATGTGTGGCTTGCTCTCGCCGTCTCGCTTCTGCTGCCGTACCATCTTGCCCTTGTCTCCAGCCTCGTCAGCCGTCTTGTATGAAGGGTCTGCTCCCCACACTGTAATACAAATACAAACATTTAATATGAATTACGATATTTCTAAACATTAAACATAACTCTTTTAAAACCGGCTGTGTTATTGATCTCAAAGAGTTCAATTTCTTCGACCAGATGTTGGTACGCATATTTTATTTTCTATAAGTATATTAAAGTATTTTAATTAGATACTATTTTATACAATATTTATTAGATAATATGTGCACCATCTAAAAAGAATCTTTTATTTTGTTATTTTATTTTATATCATTGTATTTTATATTATTTGTTTTAGATTTATTTTGTGAATGTTGGACGATCTAAGTGTGCGCGGGAGATGCCTATTGGTGGCGATGAGGTTTGTAAACCATCACACCGCGTCTCTCGCGGGACGGAAAGAGAAGAATGGAGTGCCGCATCAGTTAAAGTGTGACAGTTCATTCTTTCTGCCTACCCTTTAAATTATGCTTAATTAAAATTATGCTTAATAATTACTATTCTGAAAACTCAATAGTTTATGATAGTTTTCATTAACTTTAAACAATTTTCGTATGGCTAGAGTTTTATCAAATATCAAAATATATTTGCTGTTGCTTAAAGAAGTTGAAGTAAAAATATATCTTAAATGTTGGTAATATATTTGATTTTCGAAATAAAATATATCGTTCTAAATATTTTTGTCATTTTATGTTATTTTTTTTTGTTGAATTACTCGTTGCAGTATTTCAGCGCGAGCCAAATCAATATAAAGGGTATAGTTATCATATTGATTCTCATGACTTGTGATAGGTAGCTAATCTATCCCCTATTTATTGTCACGTGAATTCTACATCAGACCAATGACGGTTTGACAATCACACTGCCATCGCCGGGAATCGAACCCGGGACCTTCGGTGTGGCAGTGGTCGAAACACTTGTCACTGGGCACGAAGGTCGTGGTCGTGTAAATCCGTTATGAAATCGTTAATAGTTCACACTTAAAAGTCATCAAAAGCACCATTTTAAATAATATCCGTTTTTCTTATAAAACAAATCAATGTTCTTAATTTGAAAGAAATCGTTCAGCGTATTCCATAGAAGAGTTGAGCATGCATAAATTCATAAATTTCCATAGAAGACAGACGTTTGTCTAATAATATTTCGCGCGGGTCTTGCCGGAATCGACTAAGATTCGCGAGCAGAGAGAAGGTCCGTTTGTTTACAGTCCAGTCCGACAACGGCGCATCAAAATAATATGAAATGCGGAAATGAGCCTTCAAAGCAACGGAAAGCGACGCGGCGGACGTATTTTGTAAATTAATATTACATGGTCCCGGTAATTTATTACCTCCCACACGCCGAACATCGGATGGGCTAATATTAATCGCAACGAGATCTGTATAATCGGATCTGTGAATGGAGCAATGAAGGCTGAGCGCTCACATCTGAAATTCGAATGCAGAATGCAATGCTAGCGGCTAGAAGCGCGCTAGGACAGGTGTCGGACCATAAATAAATTCGCGTTTGCGTACGCACGCACCCCCGAGGACAATTTTGTAATTAAAAAAATAATGTTTTCTTATAATAAAGAAATTCAGCGTGTCGTATCAGCCAATGTCAACATTTGTGCAAAAATGTTGGCAACGATTTTATCCGTTTTTTCTTCTCTTTTAGTTTGTTTTAATTCTATTTTTAAACAAAGTACAGTACAGGGGAAATCCTTACGTGACTTATGAGTAACTTAATATCTATCACGTCGTGTCTCCGAAGAAGTAGGCAGAGATAATTGACCGCCATACATTTCTATCTCATATTTTTTTAACATCATACTTCACGACATATACGCTTACCAATTGATCCTAATTCATACATGGCCGCCTTTTATTTATATACGAGTACATATGTTTTCTTCGCACTTTTTCGACATTATTTTCATTTTATTTTAAAGAATATTTTACCATTCTTCCTTCAACCATTTATTCCATATATCTTCACAACCTTAGTGACCAACTAACTAACTAACTAACCATCACGCCGTCTCTCTGAAAGGGTATGCAGAAAGAATGCACTGTCACACTTTAACCGATGCGGCACTCCATCCTTCTCTTTTCGCCCCGCGAGAGACGCGGTGTGATGGGTTGCGAACCTCATCGCCACCAATTGGCATCTCCCGCGCACACTTCGATCGTCCAATAGCCACAAAAAATCTAAAACAAATAATATAAAATACAATGATATAAAATAAAATAACCAAAAAAAAATTATTTAACACAAAATGTTATTTTTAGATGGTGCACATATTGCACTTAGTGACCATTTCTTAATATTACTGAAAACACATTAATTTGCCTTACACTTCGTATATCTTAATTCGATATTCTATCATACATCGTCTTTCAGAACAAATTATTCTATCTTTTGCGAGCTTCAAGTAACACTTTCATACATAAGGGTTGGCACTGAAACTTCATGAAGTGTGTGATTCTTTAAATATTCTTAAAATCCAAAAATCTGCGATTATGATGATTTTTGAATTTCATTTGTTTTAACCCAAAATGATTAGTTAATAATAATCTTTATATCGCACCGTGAGTGTAAAACCGAAACAAGTGCAAATATACAGTTTGGAGATATACGGGAGCTTAAAGACTTCATATTGCTTGGAAAAACTGTTTTTTTTTTAATAAACCAATGATTTTCGGTTTATAGGTATATTACTTTAAACTGAAAATCATTGGTTTATTTAAAAAAACAGTTTTTCCAAGCAATATGAAGTCTTTAAACTCCCATATCTCCAAACTGTATATTTGCACTTGTTTCGGTTTTACAATCACGGTGCGATATTAATTACTAACAAAATTTACCATCGATGTTTTTAAAGACTTGGAAGGCTTAAAACGTAGTTCAATTAAACTTACTGTTGAAAGGAGCCCCATAATCGGGGTCCTCCTTTAGCGGCGGCAGGGCCGGGGCAGGGGGTGGGGCCTCCTGGCGAGGTGCAGGTCCGGACTGGAGGGCGTAGAGAGCCCTCTGGAATGGTTCGAACTCTGGTACTTGAGGCTGGAATAAAGTTATCAAAAGTTGTTAAATTATATACCAAACAATTGCGAAAAGTAAAACAGATAGCAAAAATGCAAAATGTAAATAATTGAAGGCTATTACAAAAGTATTAAAAAATAGTGTTTATTGTAATATGTGTCATGTAAATAGAACAGGAGGTATCTTTTTAGGGAGAAGTTTGAAATACAATGTATTATAAAATAACTTTGGACAGTTATTGGCGCTTATGTTTAACACCAATTGGGATAAAAAATATATTTTTTTCTTTTTTGATACTTGGCACCTTAGGACTGATTAAAAAAATGGTTATTTTCTGTTGAGAGTAGTCTTTAATTAATTTAGTTTTTAGGTTCTCGTGTGTGGCAAAACAAAGCATATTTTTGTAACTAACTAAACTAACTAACTAACCATCACGCCGTCTCCCCGAAAGGGTAGGCAGAAAGAATGGACTGCCACACTTTAACCGATGCGGCAATCCATCCTTCTCTTTTCGCCATCGCGAGAGACGCGGTGTGATGGGTTGCGAACCTCATCGCCACCAACAGGCATCTCCCGCGCACTTTCGATCGTTCAACGTCTACATAATAAATCTAAAACAAATTATCTTAAATACAATGATATAAAATAAAATAACAAAGAAAAATAATTTAACACATAATGATCTTTTAGATGGTGCACCTGTCGTCAGCTGGACGATCCGGACATTTGTGTTTATTTAATTTTTATTTGTGTTTATTCACTGTTTTTATTTTATTTACTGTAATTAGGCACTTAAAACAATCCAACACCAGCAAGAACTTAAAAATATTATTGAAGAATTTATTCAAATTTTCATTGGAACAAATAAAAAAATTATTTTTACACCTGTCAAAATTCTTTTTATAAACGAAAATACTTGTATAATTTTAACACCAAAACAGTAAAAACGTATTTTTTGGCACAAATAACTATCATAAAGAGCGGCAACAATCAAATTGACCAAAATAATTCACTTATACACGAAATATCTCCAAATTGACGGGAGCACCATATGAACCAAACCAAATTTTCAAAATCAGAACCAATCCAACTTTATTTGTACCCTTAATATATAAACGTTTAACTGACACGCTTAATATTTTCGTATGAAAATCACTAGCATACATATTTTAGTCGAGGTTGAAGCTTCCTTATCACTCTCATTAAAACTATACATAGTTTATAAACTTGGCTTCACATTGGCGTAGGAAGTGCGAGTACGAAGGAGAGTCAGGTGAGTAACTCGTTGTATTAGTGAGGAAAAGTTGTGTTATTAAAGGGCTAAGTTCCCTGCTATAAAGTAATAATCCTCCGTAAGCTAACTATATTATTAAACTTAAGTAATTACAAACCTCATTGTTACAAGCTCCTAATATCGGTAACTATATTTTTGTATTATTTAACAATTTCGGCAACAATTCAACCAGCTTATTTCGAATGACAAATCACTGATAATACAAGATATTGAGGAATCTTGAATAAATAGAAGTTTTGAAGTAATTTTGTGCGGCAATTTAGAGCTTAAAATAATACTTTATTATTTTAAATATACAGACCCGGTGTTGCAGCGGGAACTTGGAGGCATAGGACCAACCAAGAGATCCGTACGATGACCCAGCAGCCCCTTATAACGAGCACCGTGAGAGCCGGTCGCCTAGCATGGATTGGGCACGCATGCCGAACCGAAGAGACCAGAGCAATCAAGACCCTGTACGCGTCTAGACCGACTAGAGTAAGACCTCTAGAAAGGCCTAGACAGCGCCTAATGGACAATGTTCTGGCTGACCTGGCTAGGTTGATCGAATCGGACTGCTGGGAGCAAAAGGCGCAGGATCGAGGAGCTTGGCGAAAAATCATCAAGGAGGCTAAAACTCTTCAAGAGTCGTATGGCCATAGGAAGTAAAAAAATTATTTGAAATATATTACCTGTTGTTGATGTTGTTGGTGATGTTGCCTGTGGTGTTGCTGTTGATTGTGGTGCTGTTGGATCTGCTGCTGTTGGATTTGCTGCTGCGCCTGCGCGGGCTGGTGGTGGCCGTGGCGCGGCTTGCTGAGGTTCAGCGGCGCGTCGGGGTCCCTCGGGGGCGACGGCCTGGCGGGCGGGGGCGGCGGCGCCTGGGGGCTCGCCGGTGGGGGGCTCGGTCGGGCCTGCTGGCGGGCCGTGGGCCAGGATGGGAGCAACTAGAAAGATAATCATATTTTTATAAAACTAAATATTTTATTTTATTCCACATCAACAAACGGTTTAAAATACAAGCAAATCTCTCCTGCTAACGTTTCACGGAGACGCAAATGTTCGGCGTGAGTTCTCGGAATAAAATAAGAAATGAATAAATTAAAACATATAACCAGACAGGGGAATACCAGATGGATACCCAGTATACTCCAATGGAGGCCATAGACAAGGAATATTGTCAGGAGGCCACCGAAAAGATGGACGTACCGAGTAACTGGGAAAATCTGGATACGGAAGTGACAAAACCGTGACGAGTGAAGAAAAATGGAAGAGGATTCTATCCAGCTACATCCAGAAAAAGGTTGAAGTAGAAGAACACAAAAACACTAACCATAAGCAAAATCCGTACTATAAATATAAAATACAACTTCAATCTTGGTTTTAGCTTTTTATGGAGACTATTCTTAGAGTTTTCAAGGTTCATTGGAAAGGATAGTGAATTTTTATATTTATTATATTTTTCCTCGAATATAAGAATTGTGTATACAATTTTTTGTTTTGTTCTTATATATGTGATATTTATTTATTTATTATTTTGATGTTTTGTTGAATTAATTACTCCAAGGGCGCACTAGGAAAAGACTGACCGAACAGTGCAGTTTTTAGAAGTTTCAATACTCTATGTAATTACTTCCATAAGCTCAATTAAGTAAACTGTTCATTGCAATAGTTTGGTCATATGCACGAAAACCACTATTTTATTTTTATTTTTATTTTTTATTATTTTATGAAATGACGTTTCGTACAGGATTCTCAAATTCATTATAATTCGATAAAGGTAAAGCCAAGGAAAACACGCCTTTTCCATAAAATATATGATAATAAACATTATATAAAACTTGAATTTGGACTTGAATCTTCTGGCTTAGAGAGGTTCAGCTCTAATGGCTGTTCCTCTTACGTCTGTAGGAAACATTGTTGGAATGCGATTTGGTAGTCGTTTTATGATGGGGCTAAATGTATGGCCCGGAAAACAGACGTTTCCATTAATATTAGATATTTAATACAGAGTTTTGCGTTATTTTCAAGAAACAATTTATTAAAACAACAACAAGAAACATTAATACGATGAAAAAAATATATAATTTATTTTTTTGCGTTGGGTTTAAATGTTAATTTTAAAATTATATTATCTAATGAACTTCTTCTATCTAAAAACCAAATCGTTTGAATTAACATTACAAATGTATTAAAATTAACCGTAAAATAATTTTTAAAACGTAACAAATCATTCTGATTTTAATACATAAGAATGTGGTTCGCCACGAGGCTACAAATACGTGAAAACTTTTCTCATTCTTCTGCATTTAATATTGATTTATTGCATTGGCGATTTCGCACGATGTGATGTTCTCTTTCGACAGAATAGACAATCTAGATCCGTTGTGTTCTCATTGGTCGGGGGAGCGCACGATTTTGATCCTCGCCTTTCTATTCGCGAGTGGAAAAGCAACTCGCCCCCGGCTATTGTGAGAAAATCCATTGTATTTCGACTCCCGCCCGAGATACTCCTCTCTGTCTTTCTGGCCACGCCCACGGAAGAAAATTTATCGCCTCTCATTAGAAGCCAACTGTTGCCGCCAAAAATTGGCGCGTCACTGACTTTTCCCGCGCTTCGTATCGCATTAGCGAACGCACCATTTAAATTTAAAAAAAATGGAACACAATCGCCAAGTACTGTGTTAAAGTTATTACAAAATCTTGTTTACACTATTTGTTTAAACTAAACTAACTAACTGACCATGACGCCAACTCCTGGAGGGGTAGACTGAAATAATGAACCGCCGCACATACTCCTCTCGTTTCCTTAACATTCATGCATCGTGTCACGCACGCACATCGATTTTTCCGACTCCTCGCGTGTCTGATATTTATAATTTGATTGATTTGATCGTGCCACGTTTTTCCTCAGTTTTCCTCTATTTCTTCTTCCGTTTACATGGTTAACATATACTTTCTTCGCCATTCTTTCTTTATTCATTCTTTCCATGTGTCCAAACAATCACAATGACCCTTTAATTATTTTTGAATATTTGAATTAATTATAATTTTAAGTTTCTTCTAAAATTTCACGCTATTTTAGATCAATATATATTATAAAATGCAGTTTGTTCTTTATTTGAAAGAATTTTAAATATTTTGTTTGTAATTCAGGTTAGGTTAGAATTTTTAATCGAACCCCTTTCTAAATCGAAGTTATTATTATTATTTAAATTTTGTAGAATCGCTCTTTACATCATGACAGCATGAGCCAAATTGACGTAAAGGGTATTATAGCTATCATAGTGATTCTAGTGACTCTCGTATAGGAAGCTAATCTATCGGCATTTTATTGTCACGTGAAATGTCTGTTTTCAAATTTGAGAATTTGAAGTATGTACATTTTAAACTTAAATTATATTATTTGAATGACGTATTCAGACGCTTGGCGTCCAGGGTTTCTAAAAATATGGTAATCATATTGAAATCTTTGGTTTTAAGCAATCAATACAATTTGATACACAGATACTTTATTTAAATATTTTTATTTAAATGGTATAATAAAATTATAACCAACGAAAATATAATAAATAAAAACAGAAAATTTTGCAAATTCAAAAAAGTTCGAATAATAGATGCAATCTTCGGTGGGAGGTTGAGCAGTGTTGCCGGCAATAAAAAACTTGCTTACGCAGGCACATCAATAATTTTAGTACTTTTCCGCCATTACATAGTGCCGTACCTACGCACGTTCGTCCTAAGTTCGGGAAACTCCGGCCGATTTCGGGAGCCCGCCAAAGATGTGTCGAAATATGACAACCGTACTTATGCCGGGAAATCGAAATGGTACAGTCCGATTTCTAACACATTTCGAACAAATTGGACACAGGTTCAAATATATACTAACTAATTAACTAACCATCACGCCGTCTCCCCGAAGGGGTAGGCTGAAAGAATGGCCCGCCAGACTGTTCTGTCCTGACATACTTCTCTCACTTCCTCTACATTCGTACATCTTGTCATGCACGCACTTCGATTTCTCCGACTCATCACGTGATCGATATTCAATATTTGATTGATTTGATCGTGCCACGTTTTCCTCGGCCTTCCTCTATTTCTAGCTCCGTTCACGTCGTTTACATATACCTTATTCTACATTCTCTCTTCACTCATTCTTTCTATATGTCAAACCATCTTAATGACCCTTTCATTATTTTGTTCATAACACTTTCATTCGCACCGCATTCACTTCTTATATTGCATTTGACACTATCATATACAGATTTATCACACACTCGTCTTAGAGATCTAATTTTTACTGCATTTATTCTACTTTCATCCTTCCTTCTTTTGCCAGTTCCGTGCTTCACTTCCATATATAAGGGTCGGCACAAGAACACCATTATGCACTGCCATCTTAGCTTTTTTGGACAGGCTTTTGTTTGCGATAACAACTTTAAGTGCACCATTTACTCTGTTGCCTGCCTAACTCTTCTTTCAAAATCCTTCTCCAATCTCACTCTCCACTCACACTTTAAATTAATGAAATTAATAAAAAAAGATTGCAGATGAAAAGGAAAAGCTACCTTGTATTACAAAAAATTCGCTATGGGTATGAATTAAACCAATATTAATTTTTCTAAGTATGTATATTCTTGGACATTTTAAATTCTGTTGCCGTCCACGTTGATTTCAAGCCTTTCCGTGCCCATCGCGTTGGTCTTTGCCTATTCTCAAGACTCCTCTAATCTCTATTTCCAAGACCCCAATATGTAAGTTAAGGTAGTGGGAAGGAAAGTAGTGGGAAGTTACGCTCTACACAGACATGTTTTACAAAAATTTAGTAATATTATAGTATGGTACAAATTTGTACACATATCAATTTGATATTTTTCAAAGGTAATTAAAAAATCACTTGAAGTTCCACTTTTTTACTTGTTTGATAATTTCAAAATTTGGAGTTCTTCCTTCGCTTGTTAAAAAATATTTTATGGGGTTTGGTTTTCTTCCAGTCGCCTGTCAGAAATCTTTTTTGCGGTTCGGTTTTCTTACATTCGCTTGTCGAGATTTTTTTAGTATTCGGTTTTCCAACATTCGCTCGTCTATAATCTTTTTTGGAGTTCGATTTTCCTCCATTCGCTTGTCAAGAATCTTATTTCGAGTTCGGTTCTCTTTCATTCGCTTGTCGAATTTTTTTTTTGGATTCGGTTTTCTTACATTCGCTTGTCGAGAATTTTTTTAGTTTTCGGTTTTCGTTCATTCTCTTATCTATAATAAGAGAATGAACGAAACGAACGATAGGGTTGCTGGACACTCACCCCGTGTTGCTTGTTGTGATGATGCGGCAAGGTGCGCAGATGCTCGAAGAAGGGCAAGAAGACCAGCGGGTCTGCACCCCCCGGGGGCTGCGGCGCCACTGCGGCGGCTGCGGCGTACTGCGCCGCGATCTGCTGCTGCAGCTCCAGGGCCCGGCGCTCCTGCGCCCGCCGCGCCTCGCCTCCCGCCGTCATTTGTGCCGCCTGAAACAACAGTAAAAATAAATATTTTGTTATAATACACAACGCTATACTCCCTCGTCTACAAAATACAAAATTACATACCAAGAAAAGAGAAAGTTATGATGTACAGGAAACCAAAAGGACATTCAAAGGCAACAACGCAACGTAGACATAAGAAAAACATGAGAAATAGAGGATATCATTCAGTGGAGTAGATCCAGAAGAAGATACTGGAGGGATCATGTAAACCGAATGGGTGGTGACAGACTTGCATATACAGCCGCTTATGAAATCCCCTCCAAACACCGCCTACCTGGAAGACCGCATAAGAGATGGAGGGACAGCTGTATCTCATCATCCGACGAGACATGATTTCTGTGTCACAGATCGTCAGATCTATTAAAAGAAGAAGAAGAAGAAGCCTATCCATTTATAAACCGTGAGTTCATTGAACAGCATAGCGTAATGCCTGAGGCTTATTAAGAAAAAAAGAGAAACTTCTAAAACAAAATGATCCTTAATGATCCTAAATAAAAAAATAAAATTTGCTTTTAGCATTAACTATCTTACCCCAACCATACAAATATACAGACAAACAAAACAAATGGACATATCAGACCTGACCAAATTTGAGACCTTGAAAATTGTACACAGAGTGACCATGGAAGAGACAAGAGACAGCAGCTACAAATTAACTATAAATTCAGGCATACACAGACACTGGACCAGGAACTGTGACAGAATCACTTACCGATTGCACGAACTAAGACAGGACAATCAAGGATATTGAACAATGGACTGAAACTTTACAATGAACTACCAAAAGACACAAGGAGTCTCACAACAACTCAATTTAAAAAATAACTGAAACAATTCATAATTAAAAGTAAGATCTAAAAATTTATCCATATAACCCAATTGGGTTCTTTAAAAAAAAAAAAAAAAACAAAGGTTTCCCAAAATAAATCCTCACATAATCCACACTATCATACTTTCCATAAGTTATGAGTATAGTTTTAGTCGAATTGTTTTGGCCAAAACATACATCAACATTATTACTGTTAAAATTTAAAATACTGTTATAATATCACAATTTTTTATTATTAACTGAGAGTGTCGCGACAGCTGTTTCGCCAACCGATGCTGACATCATCAGTTGTTACAATAAACTTCAGTTTATTGTATAGTTAATTGTAACACCTGATGATGGCAACATCAACAGGCAGACGAGTTGAGCCAAAGCGCAACCCCCGGACAAATTTCGAAGATGGTGCTTTCGCAGTGGCAGGTTCGTTCGTCTGGAATATGCTTCTTACACGTCTCAGATGCATTGACAATCAGAAAGATTTTAAATCTAAAAACCCACCTTTTCAAAATATCGCATAAAATATAAGCAACGGTCACCTGATTGCTGGTGTCAGATGCAGCTCTCATGACTAAAACATTGTCAAAGCGCCGTTGAGGTGAGCTATTCACGAAAACGCGCAATACAAATTAGCCTAATTATTATTATTATTAACAAGTAGACATAGTTTATAATCGATTCGCTCAGGCAACCTTCACTAGTAAAGTGGATAAAGCATTGAGGTTACATTGTGTGGATTTTCCATCTGTTAACCCTACATTCAGATTTAAGTATAGTTTTCCTTACTTACTTCTATCGATAGTTTTTTTTTTGTTTTTCAATGGTGTTCTTTTACCGACCCTTATGTATGGAAGCGAAGCATGGAACTGGCAAAAGAAGGATGAAAGTAGAAGAAATGATTTGATACTCATACAGATACTCTGTGTATGATAGAGTGTCGAATGAAAATATAAAAAGTGAATGCGGTGCGAATGATGGTGTTATGAACAAAATAATGAAAGAATCATTAAGATGGTTTGTACATATGGAAAGAATGAATGAAGAAAGAATGGTAAAAAATATATATGTAAGCGATGTAAATGGAACCAGAAATAGAGGAAGACCGAGGAAAACGTAGCACGATCAAATAAATCAAATATTGAATTTCAGCCATGTGAGGAGTCAGAGAAATCGACGCGCGTGCATGACACGATGTATGAATGTTGAGGAAGCGAGAGAAATATGTCAGGAAAGATAAGTGTGGCAGTCCATTCTTTCTGCCTACCACTTCGAGGGGACGGCGTGATGGTTAGTTAGTCAATTACTTCTCTCGATTCCTCAAAATTCATAAATAGTGTCATGCATGCAAGTCGATTTCTCAGACTCCTCACGTGGTTGACATTTAATATTTGATTGATTTAATCATGTCATGTTTTCCTCGGTCTTCTAAAAGTCAGTTAGATTTCTATAAGTTTCAAGCTCACGTGAGTGACGTGAAACTTTTTTATTTTGAAAACGGTCGTCTGTTATCAAGATGACATTAATTTACAGAATATTAGCAGTAACTCTTTATCTAAAATCCGTTACGCCTGAAGATAACCAAACTCTTAAGAGAACACGTGTATATTTATAAAAAAAACGGATAACCTTGCTATGAAAACAAAAAATAAAATAAAAAATCACCGGCATTAAACCACAGGCGTCATAATGTGGTTAAATTAAGAACTTTGCAGTCGAAAATAGAATCCGAAAGAGTACCTACCCACAATACACTACCCAGAGATTTATACGTGTTCATACACTTCTGTTACAATCTGGTATTTTTGGTAAGCGGACAGTTTTCCTTGTATTTTTTTAAAGTTTATTTACACATTTATTCTGAGATTGAAGAGGAAAATAAGATTCAATAATAGTTAAGTACAGTTTTATATATAGATTGGATCATTTGCCGATTTTTTTAAACTCACCTAACCGCGAATCTTGGTTCATTTGGCAACCTTTATTACGATAAGGTATTTTTCACCTGGGCGACTGATGAGTATGGTGGATATATAATATTATCACACTAGAGTTCTGGTTCCAACCCTTATGCATGTAAGCGAAGCATGGAACTGGCTAAAGAAGGATGGGAGCAGAATAATTGAGGTAGAGATGTCTTAGACGTATGTATAATAGAATTTCAAATGGTGATATGGGACGATGTGTGAAGAACATTTTTCATAATTTTTTAATTAATAAAAAAAAATATCAATATATCTTAATGGGGAGTATTGGGGTGTGAATATGAGGGGGGAGAGAACACAGTGATGGGGAGTGAAAATACTTGTAAAAAAAACACAGTGAAAATAAACATCAACGCACTTGATTTAGTGTGATATGATGGAGTGTCGAATGAAAATATAAGAAGTGAATGCGGTGCGAATGAAAGTGTTATGAACAAAATAATGCAAGGGTCGTTAAGTTGGTTTGTACACGTGGAAAGAATGAATGAAGAAAGAATGGTAAAAAAATTATACGTTAACGATGTAAATGGAACTAGAAATAGAGAAAGACCGAGGATAACGTGGCACGATCAAATAAATCAAATATTGAATGTCGGCCAAGTGAGGATTCAGAGAAATCGACGCGCGTGAGTGACACGATGAATGAATGTTGAGGAAGCGAGAGAAATATGTCGAGAAAGAAAAGTGTGAATTGACTAGCCATTCTTTCTGCCTACCCCTTCGGAGAGACGGCGTGATGGTTAGTTAGTTAGTTAGTTTAATGAGAAAATACCGTTTTCCTACTATTGCGAATGTACTCGTATTAAAATGTGTTTCTGGTATATATCAGTCCAATAAAGAGTTATCACATTTAAACTCATGAGAATTATTATTATTATTATTATTATTATTATTTTGTTGAAAAAACTCCTTACATCATTACAGCGCGAGCCAAATCGATGTAATGGGTGGAAAAAAAGAATATCAAAGGAAACACACATAGAACCTTATGAATAGGAAAAGCCAGTTATTTGCTTGCTGCCTTTATCGTAAGGGTATTTATTTATCATAACATGCAATAATTTGTATTGTAAAACTAACTAACTAATCATCACGCCGTCTCCCCGAAGGGGTAGGCAGAAAGAATGGAATGCCACACTTTTCTTTCCTGACATATTTCTCTCGCTTACTCAACATTCATACGTCGTGTCATGCACGCGCGTAGATTTCTCTGACTCCTCACATGGCCGACATTCAATATTTTTGATTTATTTGATCGTGCCACATTTTCCTCGGTCTTCCTCTATTTCTTATTCCATTTACATATATTTTTTTTACCATTCTTTCTTCATTCATTATTTCCATATGTCCAAACCATCTTAATGATCCTTTCATTATTTTGTTCATGACACCATCATTCGCACCGCATTCACTTCTTATATTTTCATTCGACACACTATCATACACAGAGTATCCACACATTCGCCTAAGAGATGTATGTTATGATAAATAAATAAAAATATTAAAATATAAAAACAAAATAATTTCTGCTTATCCAAACCCTTGTTTACACACTATGGTAATATAAAATACATGTATAAACTACAAATCTCTTTCAATGGCTCGTAAAATCTGAGTAAGTGTGAAATACTGACTTAATTCAAAAGTTATGTCACTGTTCTAAGTATTTAAAGATTAATTCGTTTTATGACTGCTATAAAAAAATGTCAATACGTTAATACACACCACTCAAATATTAACTATTTTAATATGCTTAGTATAAATTTTATAATTTATTATTTGGTAACATCCTAGTTAAGTTTTTAGTCCATTTCATTGCGATCATAAAATGTTTAATTGTATTGAATATTACATGTTAATTCACGTTTCATAGTTGTTTTACGATGGAGGTTATTATTAAAGTGTATGAATAATTAATTACAGAACCCATTTACACAATAATGTATTAAACAAGGAGGAAATTGTCGTTTTAGTATGTCAAATAAATTATGAATAAAATTTGATTACAAAGTGTACTTAAACTAGCTACAAAATACCACAATCAACGTGATCATAAGACGGTTATTTAATACGTAAGCTATTTAACCTCCATTGTGCAGCAGGCTTCATTTACAGTAAAACAAATTTGGTATTGCACTGTGGTAAACTACATTTGCAGCCCAGTTCATCATTATATTACGCACAATTTAGTAGTAAGAAACGAAAGTAATAAGGTTTATAAGGATACATTCAATAATTTTTTTCAACTGATTCGTGGTCGAATACATAACTCGGATATTTTGAATGACTTGACATTGTTTGTCCCTGACAATTATCTGCGACAAAGGCAACATAGATTATTTCACCTGCCACTGTGTAGAACCAACCCAAGGTTGTGCCCGTGGGCAGGGCAATAATCCTTCTAAAACGCATCTCTTCGGATGTGGACATCTTCCACCATGTAAAGCTACCCTCAGAAAACATCTATCTCTTATATAATGTATAAAATTGATATTTGCTTCTCTTGTTCTTCTTATTGTTTCTTATTACTTAATTGGAATTATTTTTTTAATTATCTCGTGCTTTTTTCATGCTTTGATCGAAAGTAGAATAAATGCAGTAGAAATGAGATCTCTTAGACGAATGTGTGATACTCTGTGTATGATAGAGTGTCGAATGAAAATATAAGAAGTGAATGCGGTGGGAATGATGGTGTTATGAACAAAATAATGAAAGGATCATTAAGATGATTTCGACATATGGGAAGAATGAATGAAGAAAGAATGGCAAAAAATTATATGTTAACGATGTAAATGGAACCAGAAATATAGGAAGACCGAGGAAAACGTGGCACGATCAAATAAATCAAAAATTGAATGTCGGCTATGTGAGGAGTCAGAGAAATAGACGCGCGTGCATGCCACGATGTATGAATGTTGAGGAATCGAGAGAAATATGTCAGGAAAGAAAATTGTGGCAGTCCATTCTTTCTGCTTACCCCTTCGGGGAGACGGCGTGATGGTTAGTTAGTTAGTTAGTTAGTTAGTTAGTTACAATATAATAATGTTTGAATGATCTTATTTAGTTCTCTGCTTTCACCTTTGGAGTTAGGTTAGGTTAGGTTAGTAGGATAGTAATCAAAGTTATGATTTAGTCTCTGGACGTTTAGCTAATAAAACCGAGTAAAATCTACAGTTCCCAGTCGATAAAGTACCTACACAGTGTAACATTTCGCTGAATGTATGTTGCCAGTGTGCCGGCTAATAAATTTATTCTGGCAACCCAGAAGATATTAATAAACATTGTGTATTCATAGAGTGATATTTTAAATGAGAGCGTAATGATGACGTTACATCTATTGACGTAAATGTTCACGGAAGGGTCCATACAAAAGCTCGCTTGTCTATGTTAAAGATATCTATCCATTTAATAGAGTATAAGATAACACGTGAAATGGCAAGACAAACGGACAAATAGCAGCATACTTATTGAACTACTGATTTGGGGCTCTATTGAGAACCCCTATATTCTGTTATGTCACGCAGAACTAACCTGCCTTTGGTGATGCCATTAGGAAGAGCAATTCGGACGTTGAATCTAACCGTCTCGGATTTGGTAATTTTCTGTGTCGGTGAGGCAGTATTCATAAAAAAAAAATGGAAAGAGTACTGCCTCCCTGACGTCGACATATTTGGGTTCCTTCTGATGTGTATGATTTTTTGGTTTCATGTTGTTGTTTTATCTTTGTTTTATCTTTATAACACTGTTTTGTGTCCAAATAAGTTGCCTAAATGTTTTTCGTTTGTTATGTCTCATTTGTGTATAATGTATAAATAAATAAATTTTCACTAAAAACACTCTTCTTTCCTGATGTTCTTATCTCGCTTCTTTAACATTCATACATCATGTCTTGCACGCAAGTCAACTTCTCTGACTCCTCACGTGGTCGACAATTAATATTTGATTGATTTGATTGTGACTCGGTTTACTTCATTTCTCGAGATAAAAACATAATAATAATAATAATTATAATAAATTGGATAATTTATAAAGCGCCATTTTTATGAATTGCTCATCTCAAGGGCGCTGTAGAAGATTCTCCGTTTTATCAGCTAGATAATAATAATAATAATAATGATAAAAAATATATATAAACATATTTAGTATGAGGGCTGCACCTGACGAAATCGATCAGCCCTTTCTGTCAGGAAATGATAATTTGAAAAGGTGCGTTTTGAGTCTCGATCTAAACTCTGATTGATTCTCAATGCACTTAAGGTCTGCTGGAAGACTGTTCCAGGCTGAAGGGCCGGCTACCGCGAAGGCTCGGTTGCCAAAGTTTGTGCTTGGACAGCGTTTTGGCACAGTCAATCTACCGATCGCAGAAGACTTAGCTGATCGCAATGTAGACTGTCTAGCATTCAGGTTCTCGTTGATGCAGAGTTCAGATATATAAGCTGGTGCCATTCCATGCAACGCCTTATATACCGTCCAGCAGAGCTTGTATTGTATCCTTTCTGGACATTTCAGCCAGTGGAGCTCCTTAAGATGCTGTGTTATGTGACAACTCTTTGGCACACCCCTTATCAGTCTTGCTGCTGCATTGAATGCAGACTGGATATTATTTATTTGCTGCTTGTAGATGTTGCCGTAGACACCATTGCAGTAATCTAGTCGGGATACGACGAAGGAATTGATCAATGTTTTAAAACTGTCAATAAAATAATAATAAACTAATGTTATTATCCAATATTGGTTAATAATAATTGTTTAAAATTGTGATTTGTATCATCTTCGTATTGTCGAATCATGTTAAGTTCTAAGCTTATCTTATTTCAGTTTGATAAGTGTTGAGGCTGCCTATATTCAGCTCTAACTTCATCAAACATGTGAATAATATTTTTTTTCTTCATATTTTAACAATGTTATGTGCCTCTCCAAAACAATGGACTATTTAAAGCAAAACCAAATAAACCAAGCTGGCTGGCATTGACAGACCGGTCTGACTGGTCTGTCGATGCCAGCCAACTAGGCGAAACCGGTGCTAGACAAAAGTGGAAATAGTTATTAAAAATATCGTTTTATTTAATTATTATAATACTTAAATTCAAGATTTAAACTATATGTAAAAAAATCCGAAGCTTTGTTTTATAATACGAGTACAATAAGAGAAAACATGGCATGACCAAATTAATCAAATTTTAAATGCGGGTCATGTTAAAAGTCGGAAGATTCGACGTGCGTGTATGACTCGTTGTATGAACGAGGAGGAAGCTAGAAAGGTGTGTCAGGATAGAGTAGTTTGGCGGTCCATTCTCTCTGCCTACCCCTGCGAGAAAACGGCGTGATGCTTTTGTTTGTTTTGAATTTTAACTTCTTATATTGTAAATTATGTAAAATCGGAAAACTGTAATAAATTATATTAGTAACAACCCTATTTCTCATTGTAAATATATTTATTTTTAGATCATCGTTCATATAAAATTAATTTATAATTATGTATTTTAAGATGCTAAAACAGTTCACTCTCCTTTGTTCGGTGGAATATTATTTATGCATCTTGGCAGTATAGTCGAGTTTATGAAATATCTGTCATTATACAAAACACATATTTTGGGATTACTTCTAAGTATATTTTATAAATATATTTCTGAGATCGCACACTAGTGAAAACAACTGTTACTGTTATAGAAATAGATTTTGATTTGTTTATTAATAAAACACACATTTTTACGCTTTTGAGTTTGTTTTGAAGTTGATTGAAGACATTTATGCCTTCAATATCTATTATTTATATCGTTTCCGAGATGATGATGATGATAATATATGATATAATATAATATTTTAATAGTAAAAGTAACATTTGTGTACTGTTAAAATGATTTTCTAATATTTAATATTCAAGTGGACGTTTTAGTTACTAACTGTGCGCGGGAGATGCCTATTGAATCAACCTGCCTCTGGTGACACCGGTGGGAAGAGCAATTAATCTGCTGAACGCGGTCTCCTCGGAGATCGACGTCTTTCATATTAGTGAAAGTACGTTTAGAAGGCAAATACTCTTAATTCTGGAGAGTATCCTGTCTTCCTAATGTTGAACCATCTCTCATGCGTTTATGGGTAGTAGGTATACTATACACAATATATTATTTTACCTGTTCTCAATAGATGCCTTAAAAATTAATTTTGTAATGTCTATTGATGAAATAAACTGATTCGATTTGAATTGATTGGTGGCGATGAGGTTCGTAACCCATCACACCGCGCCTCTCGCGGGGGCGAAAAGAGAAGGATGGAGTGCCGCATCGGTTTAAGTGTGGTAGTAAGTAAGTATATATATATATATATATATATATATATATATATATATATATATATATATATATATATATATATATATATATATATATATATATATATATATATATATATATATATATATATATATATATATATATATATATATATATATATATATATATATATATATATATATATATATATATATATATATATATATATATATATATATTTTTTTTTTTTTTTATTTATTTTTTTATTTTTTATTTTTATTTTTTTTATATTTTTTTTTTACCATTATTTCTTCATTCATTATTCCATGTGTCCAAACTATCTTCATGATCCTTTCATTATTTTGTTCATAACACTTTCATTGGCACTGCATTCACTTCTTATATTTTTATTCGACATGTGGTACTATCAAATAAATCAAATATTAAATGTTGTACACGCGAGGATTTGGAGATATAGACGTGCGCGCATGACACGATGTATGAATGTTGAGGTAGTGAGAGAATCATGTCAGGGAAGAACAGTGTGGCGGTTCATTCTTGCTGCTACCCCGTGGGGGTAGCGGAGTGATGTTTGGTTTGTATTAGTAAATTTATATATTTTATAAAATAATAAATTTAATTCGACTATTTCACAACAATTTTTATATATTATTTTACGTATTATTATACTTTAGTGATTTCAAATGTTTTATGTAAGTATAATATTAATGATAAAATCTAAAAGGATTGAGTTTTATTATATATTTATTACTAATCATATTTTTAGCATAAAAAAAAAAAAATATTAGCTAATGGATTCAATTGACTGTGTTTTAATTAACAGTATATACGGTAATTTTGACGGTAGGTCATACGTCAGCAATAACTTTAATTTAGAAAAAAATATAAATATATCTTCATTGCACTTGCGAAAATAAAGAGTGAGAGTGAGAAGTAAAAGGTGCGCGTGTGGCGCAAAATTGCGATACACTGTTTTTTTTTATTGTATTGATTGTAATTGATCTCAGATTTTAAATCAAATACTTATACTGTATCCAAACTGTATTAGTTTTATACATAAATATAAAAATCGACGCGTAAATAGATAACCAAGGATTACCAACAATTCTTGACTGTATATTAAATAGATCTTTAGCTATATTTAAGTTATTAGAAGTAGCATCTTCTAGCCTCACAGTATTGGAAGGAAAGGTTAAGATATTGGTAAAAACATTACTATTCATGGATTAATCTTTTTGAAGCAAAAAAGGCTGATTATGTTAATTTTAATGACAATTTTTTTTTTTATATTCAAATACTGTTTTTTCCACATTGAGTTTATTTTTCTTGACATGTTTCGAATGCTTTATACATGCATCATCGGAAGAATGATATAAACTCATAAAAATTCGTCATTATGGAATTTCACAGTATTAACGTCTATCTAAAATTAATTTAATTGGTTAAGTTTATCTAAAATTAATTTAATTGGTTAAGTGTCAGAAAATAGCGTAATTCTTCTTCTTCTTCCTAGCCTTCCCTCTACTGCTGGATGTAGGCCTCTTCCATCTGTCTCCATTTTTCTCTATCCTGTGCCGCTTCAATCCATTTTTCCCGGCGACCACAACAATATCGTCGGCCCATCTCTTCTGTGGCCGACCGACACCCTCTTTGTTTTCCCATGGCCTCCACTTTAAGACTTTGGGAGTCCATCTTGAACTTGGCTATCTCTGGCTACGTGTCCTGCCCATTGCCATTTTAATTTTGCGATCCGATCCATGATATCAGCGACTTTTGTTCGGCGTCTGATTTCTGTATTTGTAATTCTATCACTCAGACTTATGCCTAACATTTCCGCTCCATGGATCGTTGCGCGCATTTCAATTTGTGGACAGTATTTATGGTCAGGAACATTGTTTCCAAACCATATGTCATCACAGGCAAGATGCATGCTTCGTAGGTTTTCCTTTTTAAATGAATGGGGATATCCTTGATTCACATTATATGACTGAGCTTTCCGATGGCTGCCCAACCAAGTCCAATTCTTCTGGGTATTTCTGACAACTGATTTTCTTTTCCCATTTTTAACTTATGTCTGAGGTAGATGTATTGTTCAATATTTTAAATTATTTTGTCATCAATTTTTATATTTCTGTTGGACGGACTCCTGATTTTGGTTTTGTTGTGGTTCATTTCTAACCCAAACCTCAGGGAAGCGTCATGGAGATCTTTAATCATGATACTTAGTTCTTCCAGGTCGTTGCTAAGAAGTACAATGTGTAATTAAGTATTGTGAAAATACAATGTTTTTCAGAAGTCATTCAAATGTGAATTCACATCACAAAGCGAAAATGAGTAAATATTATTTTTTACTATAAAATAAAAATGTTTATTTAATTATAAGCAGGGTTTGCTGGGATGAGGAGTATTCTGGAGCAATGCCCTCAGTCAGCTCCTGCATGCAGCCCTGTCTTGCTTCTGATCATGACTAGTGTGTTAGATATTATAAAGATGCTATTAATCAACCTTATCAAAAGATAACTTTTTTTAAGTGTGGTAAGATTTATCTTTCGTTTTCTTCTCTAGTGTGATGGTGACAGAACAAATTAGTCATTTTCTCGTAAATTCCCCCGAATTTTTTAAACATCCTCAAGTATGAATCTGAATATCTAAATACACTCTCCCGCGGGGAAACTGACACGAATTCCAGTACAAGTCCCATCGGAACTGTAATGTTCACTCATAATAATATTTGGAGAATTTGGGGTGGTTCAAACATTAAGGGTTCAAAAACATAGTTTTCACTTTATATTCTAGGTCAGTGGTTCCCAATTAGTTTTTCCTGTATACCATTTCAAGAAAAAAACTTAAACTCGGGTACCTACTCCTAATTGCGGGAATGATAAATAAATTAAATATAATCAAATGATTTTACTGAAATCTCTTGATGGAAGTTCATTTTAAATAATAATTAAATAAAACGATGTTTTTTAACTACTTCCACTTTTGTCTTTATTTAGACAGCGACCGGTTTCGCCAGGCTCGCTGGCATCGACAGACTGGTCTGTCTGTCCAGTCTGTCGATGCCAGCGAGCCTGGCGAAACCGGTCGCTGTCTAAATAAAGACAAAAGTGGAAGTAGTTAAAAAACATCGTTTTATTTAATTATTAAATTAAATATATATTTTTAAATATATTACTACCAAAATACATTTGTTATAAGGATGAAAATCAGTTTAATGTGACAAAAACAAATTTCTTTGCACAACTCGGAAAAATCTGGTTGCTTTTTGTCAGCTTTAGTCTCAAGTTTGAAACGGGTTTAGTTTAAAGATAAATAAAGTATTATGTTAAGGATTAATTGTATCTCAATAGAGACGAAGATGTAAATTGTTTTTGGAAACAGAATATGGTGGTCGAGGCGTTTACAGGACTTATGACTTGTCATTGGTTGAGTTAAGCGATCGCTTTATGTTAACAACATTCTTCATTTCGCCCTTCTTACGCCCACCACGTCTGACAATTTTATTATTATTTTTTCTCCTTGTATACAGGTCGTTTGAACCCAATTACTGTATACAATTTATTTGAGCTATTATATTGATTCTCATGACATGTGATAGGTTGCCAATCTACCGCCATTTTATTGTCACGTGAATTCTTCACCAGACCAATAACTGTGTGACAATCACACTGCCATCGCCGGGAATCGAACCCGGGACCTTGAGAATGGAAGTCGGAGCTCTTACCACTCAGCCACGAAGGTTGAAAGATGCTGAAAGAAGCTACTATGTTGAGAAACACTTCCCATTTTTTAGGTCAATCTACACTAGCGCCATCTATTAAGATTAGATGTAATTATCAATATGTCTATTAGAATACAATTAATCCTTAAAATTGATTAACCCGCAATGGGTAAAATCCAGTATTTGTCTACAAGTGTTTGTATACATAAAAAAAAACAAAAAGTAATATGTTTATAATTAAAAAAAAAAGTTAAATACTGTATTGGACGTGAATACAAATTTGAACCTCCCCAGAATTATGACAGACCGTAAGGTTCGGAATTAATCACAGTGATATGCAAAGCTCCACGTAAATCTCCGAACTCGCACCACATACGCCTAGGTGATCATTCGAGATACGAAAAGAGACAGATTCCTCAAATACCAGCATCCTTGGCAGAGCTGGACGACTCCTATATGAGAATTAGTCGAAATGCAAAAATGGTGGAGTAATTTATCGGATATAAAAGTGCACGGTTTCGTAAAATTTCTGTTTTTAATTCATGTGAGTGCTTTATATGAAAAAGTATACATTATTAAAAATCGACATATGGGCTTGGGACGATCGAAGTGTGCGCGGGAGATGCTTATTGTTGGCGATGAGGTTCGCAACCCATCACACCGCGTCTCTCGTGGGGGCGAAAAGAGAAGGATGGAGTGCCGCATCGGTTAAAGTGTGGGGCAGTCCATTATTTCTGCCTACACTTTCGGGGAGAAGGCGTGGTGGTTAGTTAGTTAGTTAGAGATATTGAAAAAAAAAATATTCTGTAATAAAAATAATTAAACTGACTAAACTAACTAACTAATCATCACGCCGTCTCCCCGAAGGGATAGGCAGAAATAATGGAATGCCACACTTTTCTTTCCTGACAGATTTCTCTCGCTTCCTCAACATTCATACTTCGTGTCATGTACTCATGACTCCTCACGTGGCCGATATTCAATATTTGATTTATTTGATCGTGCCACGTTTTCATCGGTCTTCCTCTATTTCTAGTTCCATTTGCATCGTTAACATATACTTTTTTACCATTCTTTCTTCATTCATTCTTTCTATGTGTCCAAATCAGCTTAAAGATCCTTTCACTATTTTATTCATAACACCAAATTATATATTGTATAATTATATTGAAATATTGTAGTAAACTGTCTTTTTTTAATTGCAGTATTTAGACGTTTATTTTCATAAAAAACACATTACGTTCAAAAAAACAAAAATAATTGAATTTTATTTAAGAAAAAAGTATCATAATATATATTTTCATTTTAATGTGTGGAAGCTCATAAAGTGAAAAAAAACAGTGTTAACATAAATTTCAAAGAATGACAGCAAAGAACGAAAGTAATTGATAAAATTAACGTTGAAGTAAATATTTTGTTGTGTTTGTTATTTTAGGTTGAAATTTTGAGCCTGGAATTGCACCGATATGTATAAACCGCACACTTTACGCCAAATGCTTAATCCAACCCTGCCATCTCATCAGCTGTTTCGAGATCTTGAAGCTGTTAAAATAGGACCGCATCTATTTGCGGATCCATCCGTCTCGTGCTATCAGGACGACACAACCCATTTACATGTTTGATAAATTATTTTATGTATGTAAATCACTGCGTTATTTTTGATTCGTTTACATGTGATTTTTTTGGTTCACCGTGTCTTAATTTTTTTTATACAGGTTTCGTTGATGCTATTTTTTATTGTCATCAGTCATATTAAACTCCAGATTTTGTAGAGAAATATTGCGTTTTATATTTAAAATGATAATTATTTTGTGTCATAAAAACTGGAGAATCGAAATTCTTTGCGTTTTTGTTTCTTGGCACTATTAAAATTTCGTTTCAGAAAATATAACATTTAAAAAATAATTATTGCAGTTTACATAATTACATTAAGCAACTGGATAGACTGCAATCCATTATGAATGCTGCAGCAAGATTAATTTTTGGTGCATCAAAATTCACCCATAAAACCTCAATGCTTTATCGACTTTACTGGCTAAGGTTACCTGAGCGAATCGATTATAAACTGTGTCTACTTGTTCACAAGGCCTTACATGGACGAGCGCCCCACTACCTCACAGAACTTTGCAAGCTGATAGATTTGAACCCTCGGCAGTCAACTCTACGATCCTCGAAGGAAGAAGCAACACACAAACTTCTCGTCCCGCGGCGCCAAGGAGCTTCAAACTTCGCAGATCGCGCTTTTGGCATCGCGGGACCGACGGCGTGGAACAGGCTGCCCTACAATATCCGCAATCAAGACGACGAAGGAGTGTTCAGAAGCTCTCTTAAAACTTTTCTTTTTAAGAGAAGCTTTCCGGACGTTGAGCGCCCTTGAAGTGAATCTCGACAAGAATGGCGCTATATAAATCATCATCATCATACATTAAAATTTTTGTGAGTCATGAAATATGTCCGATAAAACGCTTGATCTCTGATTCAGAAGTAAAATCGATCATGGGCATAATCGGACGAATATATGTGTGGAACACAGCACATCTGAAGTCAAGGCAGCGCGAGAGATTTCAGGAACACTCTTGAAAAATATTCCAGGAAGTTTTAAAAAGAGTTTTCAAGATGGCAAGCTCCTTTAAAGTAAATATCTAAATAAAATGGCGCTATATAATATAATTGTTCTATAATTTTAGCTTACTTGGAATCAGGGCTATTTCCACCTTGTTGATAGCGGGCCTTAACTGCAATGTGGTTCTGCTTCTGAACCATTGTCTTAAATTGTGCAACCAAGATATTTTTCTCCGACCTGGTCCCCTACTTTCTGGTATTTTCCCTGTATTATCTCCTGAATTGGTATTTTTCTCCTTTCATTAAGTGACTAAAGTATTTTTGCAGTTTCCTAGGATATTTAATTTTATATTATTTTTTTGTACCTTATTATAAATTTTTTTTAAAAATATTTTCACTCTGTATTGAACTCACATTCACCTAGATATAAAACTAAGTGTTTGGCAATATTTAAGAGAGAATTTGATGATATGTCGTCAGTAGACATCGAAAAAACAAAAAATTCCATTTACGTATTATTAGAACCGTGAAATGTTTTATGATATCAATGAAATAAGACGCCTTTTAAATTAATTTGTAAATTAATTAACAATGTTTATATTACATAATTTTTCCTTGTTGTAATTATGCAACTGCGAATAATTCTGGTTAATCCACTTGAATAATTAATAACAGAAATAAAAACAGATGCATTCGGCATAATTTTCAATAATCGAATTTCATACGGCGCATTAACCTTTCACCCCATGCATCCACTTTACCCCTTTCCACCCCCTTTTAGTGAAAATAAAACACCCCCGTCTAGCCCCATAAACATCCCCTCGCTCATCTATTATTCCATCTGAAGCCACTAATCTGAACTACCGTATTCCCCACATTTCCAAAGGTTTTTTTGTTTATTTGCAAATAACCAATTTTTGTTTCTCTAACTATAATCTTGAAATTAACTATCTGTGTTATTAAATATTTTTTAATTATTTTTTTCTCTTTTATAATGTGGATCTATTTCAAGATTGGGCGTAAACGCACACTGAAAATTACCCATAAGATTAAATTGTAGAAATTCATAATTACGAGAAAATCATATTTTTTTATAATTTCACTGTAAAATGAACAAAATAGTATTTTAATAAAAAATGTGATTCATTTTATAAATCGCTTTATGCTCGCCACAAAATATAATCAATTATGATTTTTATAACAGAGTTTTATTTAAACAGTTAATAATGTTGAAATATCAAAGTGATTTCGCCATAACAATGGATTATTTCGTATTTTATAATATAAAACGATGTGTGAACTAGTCTAAAAATACAATTTATAAGCAGAATAAAGCTTTTATATTATATCGACCACATTTTCTGATAAAATGATGATGAACTTCAATATTCTAGGGGAAAAAAAGGTAAAATATTTAATTTATAAGTATAAATATTTATATTATTATTATTTATGTAAAACAAATTGCTAATAAAGTTAAATTGTACACACATTTTTCATTATAGTTACTTATACAATAATTTAAAATAGTTTTAGTTTTAAATGTTAAATGAAATAACATGACAAAATTATAGAGAAGGAGTCGAGTTGTGCCTAGGATCGAAAGGAAATCTGAAAATCTAGAGTCAAATAGAATTTCTTTAATAAATTGAAATGTAACCGGTATAATCATTGGCATAATGCGTTACACTTATAAATGGAACGGCAATCTAAATTTAAAAGCGCATCACAAACGTCATATTTTCAAAGCGCAATATTTTTACATTATAAGAGACGAAAAAGTAAAAAAAAAATCCAGTTGACATTATCCGTTCGTTTAGTTCAAAAGTTCGCTTTGACTGCAGGGCATACGACATTTACAATTCAAAACCCAGTGGAGCATGGTTTGTTGACCAAAGTACATTAGATTCGGTTCGTTGTTGGCTTATTTTTTTTACGTTTTTCCCTCGCGGTGTCATTTGTCTCGATCTCCCCTCTGTTTGAGGTAGACAAGTTTGTTAAAAATGTAATGAAAGGGTATTTTATGAAGTTTTGGCGCCTTTTTTCAATATTACTAAATGTTGTATAGTAGTGATGATCCATGTATATAAAATATATCATATGTTCTTGTAGATTAACATATGTTTATGGATCGCTGTATGAATGTACAAGAATCTAGAGAGGTGTGTCAGGATAGAATATTGTGGCGGTTTATTCTCTCTGCCCACCTTTTCGGGAAACGGCGTGATTTAATTTTTTTAATTTATTTCATTTATTTATTTGAAACATATCTAAAGCATTACAGAATTTTTTTGGTTTGTTGTTGTTGATGCTTCCCACACACAACAGTTTTTATGTTGTAATATTTTAACTTCTTCTTCTTTTTCTTCTGCTTTATTTAGGACTGTGTCCTGTTATTTCTCGGAGCCTGTTCCTGGGATGCAGATGTCCAACTGTCTCGCCATCTTTTAGGTGGTCTTCCTGATCGATTTCCTGTTCTTACTTTATTTGCGGTTATATTTATCACTCTTTCAGAACATGCTCTGTCCACATGATCTCTCCAGTAGCGTCTTCTCAGTCTTCCCCATCGCACGACATCTTCTACATTGCAGATCTTTCTTATTTCAGAATTTCTTATTCTGTCTCGGAGTGTCGTTCCCGCAACGGATCGGAGAGTCTTCATATAGTTATTTTTCTCTTTACTTTTAAATGTAACTTTTTGCTTTATATTGAGACATAAACTAGGTACCTACCTACATATCATGTTGATTAATTCACTGCGAATATCATTCAATGTAAACAAGTACTTTAGACTAAAGGCAGGTACCTACCTACACACTGTTTATATATTCCATTACTTCGTACCCCATTTATTTACTCTGCGATTGTTTTGAGCTTTTTGTCCTTCATTTACTTATTATTAAAAAACGGGGATGTTCTTTTGATGCCCGTTTGTTTATTGTTTGCCGTGGCGGGAGCCGGAGTTCCAAATTCGAAAACGCAACCATAGATAACACAGATATTTTCATAAACGTAAAAAGAAGCCACTCTGACAGATTTAAATGCTTCGAATGCTTACTCTGCTGGTCTTTGATTGGCCGTAAACTTTGAATGATAAATACATCTATTCTAAGTTTGAAAACAACAGTTATTCCACAAGAACAGGCCGCTACTTTACCGGTCGAAAGAATTTGTTGATTCTACTCGATCATTTAGGGAGCGCTTAAGTTACGAGCCGCGGAAGAGTTAAAGAATAATCTACGTGCTCTTCTGGGTAAAATAAATAATCTGAATTGCTCACAAAGAAACCAAAATATCCGAATTTATTATTTTGATTAACTCCTGGTTTCGTTTGGATAATTTGAGAGGTAGCGATGTTACGATACCTGTAGAGATCAAAGTTACGTTGTTTACGATTACGTTAGTAGAAAAAGTCTGCTAAAATGCAATGACGATAATCCTTTTAAATACATAACTAACTAACTAACTAACCAACACACCGTCTCCCCGAAGGGGTAGGCAGAAAGAATGGACTGCCACACCTTTCTTTCCTGACATATTTCCCTCGCTTCCTCAACATTCATACATCGTGTCATGCACGCGCGTCGATTTCTCTGACTCCTCACATGGCCGACATTCAATATTTTTGATTTATTTGATCGTGCCACGTTTTCCTCGGTCTTCCTCTATTTCTGGTTCCATTCACATCATTAACATATACTTTTTTTACCATTCTTTCTTCATTCATTCTTTCCATATGACCAAACCATCTTAATGATCCTTTCATTATTTTGTTCATGACACCATCATTCGCACCGCATTCACTTCTTATATTTTCATTCGCCACTCTATCATACACAGAGTATCCACACATTCGTCTAAGAGGTCTCATTTCTACTGCATTTATTCTACTTTCATCCTTCTTTTGACAGTTCCATGCTTCGCATCCATACACGTGTCAATAAAGGATCGGTAGAAGAACACCATTGTGCACTGCCATTCTAGCTTTTTTGAGTAGGTTTTTGTTTGCGATGACAACTTTAAGTGCACCATTCACTTTGTGCCTGCCCAACCCTTCTTTCAATATCCCTCTGCACTCGCCCATCTCTTGTAAACATACTACCTAAATACACGAATTCAACTACTTGCTCCAAATACATTATTATATTTAATTGTTCGTGTAATGTTTTTATCGGCTTTCCTTGCCCTTAATTGATTAATGTGATATAAATAAAAAAAGTTTCTGTTGTTCTAAAATAATATGGATAATCTTTTAAAGTGAATAATTATTTTTAAACGATTCACAAATGAAATTTTAAAACATAGTTCAAGAAACACATATTTTTTACATAGATAATCAAAAACATATTAAATCAGTTTTTAATAAATAGAAAAACACTTTGTGTTTTCACAACGCACTATTTTTTCATTTGCAAACATGTTTCGGTCTTTCTTCGGCGCACAAATTTCAAAATTACTGTATACAATTTATTTATATAACTTATCGGTTCCTGGTTGTGGCAGTGTAATTACACTGCCATAACCAGGAACCGATCCCGGGACCTTCGGTTTGACAGTCATAGCTCTTATCACTCTGCTACGAAGTTCGTCCATTTTGTGGATAATACTCATCTGTGAGATCTCTTAGACGAATATGTGGATCCTCTGTGTATGATAGAGTGTCGAATGAAAATAAAAGAAGTGAATGCTGTGTGAATGATGGTGTTATGAACAAAATAATGAAAGGATCATTAAGATGGTTTGGACACATGGAAAGAATGATTGAAGAAAGAATGGTAAAAAGTATATGTTAACGATGTAAATGGAACTATAAATAGAGGAAGACCGAGAAAAACGTGACACGATCAAATAAATCAAATATTGAATGTCGGCTACGTGAGGAGTCAGAGAAATGATGACCTTCGTGGCCGAGTGGTAATTGCATTGACTGCCACCCTGAAGATTCCGGGTTCGATTCCCGGCGAGGGAAGTGTGATGTCACACTGTCTTTGGTCTGGTGTAGAATTTACGTGTCAATAAATTGGCGATAGATTAGCTATCCATCACATGTCACGTGAGGAGTCAGAGATATCGACGAGATATGAATGTTGAGGAAACGAGAGAAATATGTCAGGAAAGAAAAGTATGGCAGTTCATTATTTATGCGTACCCCTTCGGAGAGACTGCGTGGTGGTTAGTTGGATAGTTACTCACCTATACCTATACCATATTTTCCTTCGGTTTAATTAAGGGGAAATAAGAATTTATTCTTTTGACATCATAATTGAGTGTTTATCCTGACTCGCATTTCGTTTCATATCTTGCAAAAAATATCAACGAATTGTTATGTTACTGAACTTGCAATAATTTGGCGCCGTGCTACTACTGGTATTTGAATCCCACGCCTATCGCGACCGCGAAAGGTTTACTCTGTTTACATGTCACTTAATAAAACTGCATAAGGAAGAGGAAACCCGCTTACGCTGGGGAACGATTTCCCTCGGTCCGGTGTGATTATTTTCGTAGCTCCAGCCGTTGACAGATGTTCCGCAGAAAAATTTATTCAGTGAGCGGCAACGCGGGAGTTTTTATTATCTCAGCCGCTGATGAATTGTGATGAAATGATAATTGTCCCAATCCCGCGATCAAAGGGATGTGAATGGAAACAATTTTGGCGGATGAATGAACACTAGTTTTGTTTGATGACGCTGTGATGGTCTGCTGTATCAAGATTGCTACTCTGTGGAGACGGCGACACGGCTTTCTTGACTGCCTTGAAAATTCACTAACACGAGATATACACGTATCAATGTGAATTGTTGTTTAAACAATGATATTTCCCTGTCTTCTCAAATAATGAAATTCAATATAGCCACCCTAAATATAACGAAAATAATTGAAACTGACATGTGAATTCTGGTGTTGGACTTTAACATATATACAACTTCCAAAAACTTTGTCAGACATCATAAGAAAGGTGGAATGGGGGATGTTGTAATTACATAAAGTGTGCACTTCACCCAACCAATGACAGGTCATAAGTCCTGTAAACACCTTGATCAACCATATTCAGTTTCCAATTTGCATCTTCGTCTCTATTGAGATACAATTAAATCATGAAAATAATTTCTTTCACGAAAATCTGCAGAAAACATTTTCGACATTCGTGGCAGAGTGGTAATCCTGGGTTCGATTCCCGGCGATGGCAGTATGATTGTCACACTGTCATTGGTTTGGTGTAGAATTCACGTGATAATAAAATGGTGATAGATTGGCTACCTATCACATGTCATGAGAATCAATATAATAGCTAAATATAAATTGGAAAGTTCAAACGACCTGTTGTATGCAAGAAAAAAAATATGGATTATTGCATACCCGGAATGACTACACTTGCAAACTCTTGTCAAGACATTTTGGAATAAATCTAAATTATTTTCTGTCTAAACATCAAAAGTATCAACCTCCACCAAGTCCATAATTTCTGCAAACTAGCTCGAATTTGTACTATTTGATGTCACTAGTTGTACCTTGTAACCCTACCACAATATAATAAAATACGTCGCTCGCTAATTGTTAGTCATGTTCAAATTGGTCATATCTAGTACAATTATTTATTCTTTAGTGATCTAAATATTCTTTACTTGAATTTTTCTTAGATTTGTATCAATAATCTGTATCAACAAAAAATGTAATAGTATTAATTTTGTCAATATCAAAATTAATAAATAAATAAATAGATATCTCCTATGAATAAAATAGTACATAAGGTATCTCTCCAATAAAAGCTTTTCCGAATTCGCAAATCATCTGGCTGAAAAATATCATTCGTTCAATAAAGATTATGGCGTTGAAATTATGTTAATAATAGAAATATAATTTTGAATAATCTTGAAATTTTAGAAATTAAAAAAGTAGTTAAAAATTGATTAAAAATTATTAATAATGAAATTAGTTTAACTTCAAGTCAAATAATTTAATTTATTTCCTTCGTCACAAGATTATCTGGATCCCAAATATAATTAAAACATATAATTTTAGATTTATTTAAAATATTTGGTTTAAGAAATGCATAAAAAAACATTTTAACATCTATCAAAACTGACCACATTCATGAAAATTTTGTTCAACTATTTATTTTGTAAATATGTTACTATAGTGATGAAAGGCTTCTGTGTCCTGAAATTGTTTTTTTTTAATTTCATTACTGCCATTTTTTTAGGTCGATAAAATTATATTTAAGGAAAAATATTACTTTAAAAAAAATTGGAGAGAACTTAGCATCATTAGCGCCGTACTAGTTAATCAATACGAATGAAAACGTCGGTTTTCTAGAAGTTTTATTATAATTTAGAGGAATGATATGTTTTGCCTTTCTAAGGTATTTTCAAAGGTCATTGTCATTCCCATAAATTATAATAAAACATTTATAAAACAGACGTTTTCAGTCGTATTTATTGTTAAATATGAAGAGTTTTACATTTGAAACAAGTTCAAACAATGATTTTTTTCAAGAATGAATAAATACATTATGTCTTATTTGTTTGTAGCGTCGTAAAACATGTCCTTTTCCAAATTATAAAAAAATACTTCTAAAAAACCGGCGTTTCCATTCGTCTTAATTGTGTAATTAATAAACAATTCTTGATTAAAGTTATTACTTTATTATGGAGTAGAGTTATTTGATTGTTACGTTGTCTAAAGGATTGCAAAATACGCTCTTGAAGTCGTGCAACGAACAAGAAAGCCGTAATGTCTTAGAACGCTTTGTTGAGAACGAAATTAGTGAGAGATTCGTAGATTTCCCGGCCCATTGAGATTCTTAGAATATTTTTGAGTGGCACGTATTAATGCACATGGGTCAGGCTAATCGCACAATCGCTCCGACTGAAAAATAGTTTCCCCTGTTTTATCTTACCCGCGGTCGGCTGTCGCGATCAAAGAAAGTTCAAGCTATCCGTCCGCTGTTTACTCTTCCTCTGTTAGCACGCTGATTCACCAGACAAATGAAATAAGTTCTAGAATGTAAAGAAACCAAGAGATTTGGTTACGCTCACTCTATTTGGAGTGTTATCTAACTAAGCTTCGTTAAGATGATTAATACGGATGAAAAGGTGAACACGTCTGTTTTATAAATTTAGATGTTACGTATTACTGAGCCATTTCCTTATTGTTCCTTAATAATAATAAGTATATTTATTGTTTCTTGAACTATGATGTAAAACTCCATATTAAATAATTAATAAGAATGAAAACGTCAGTTTTCTAGAAGTTTTATTATATTTTATGGGAATGATATGTTTTGCCTTTCTGAGGCATTTTCAAATGTTACATTTGTCACATTTGATAATGCCTTTGAAGGGCGAAACATGTCATTCCCATTATATATAATAAAACTTCTAGAAAACTGACGTTTTCATTCATATAAATTAATTAATAATAAGGCTAATTTGCATAGTGCAAATAGAAAAATATCCACAGAAGCAAAGATGGCAGTACACAATGGAGTTCTAGTGCCAACCCTCATGTATGGAAGTGAAGCTTGGAGCTGGCAAAAGAAGGATGAAAGCAGGATAAACGCCGTAGAAATGAGATCTTTAAGAATAATATGTGGGAAAACGTTGTATGATAGAATACCGAACGATGAAATAAGAGAGAAATGTAAGGCTGCATCATGGATAAAATTAAAAAAGGATCCCTGGGATGGTTTGGACATATGGAACGAATAGATGAGAGTAGAATAGTTTAAAAGTTGTACACGAACAGCGTGAGTGGAAAAAGAAGCCGAGGACGACCGAGGAAAACATGGCATGACCAAATAAATCAATTACTAAAAGGCGGCCACATTTGAAGTCGGAATTATCGACGTGCGTGCATGGTACGATGTATGAATGTAGAGGAAGTTCGAGAGGTATGCCAGGACAGAGCATTGTGGCGATCCATTTTATCTGCCTACCCCTCCGGGGAAATGGCGTGATGGTTAGTTAGTTAGTTTTTTTGCATAGCGCGTTTTCGTGAATAACTCACCTCAATGGCGCATTGACAATGTTTTTAGTCATGAATGCTGCATCTGACTCAAGCAATCAGATAATAGTTGTTTATATTTATGTGATATTTTAAAAAGGTTGGTTTTATGTTAGATTTAAAACCAGTCCGATTGTCAATGCATCTGAGGCGTGCAGGGTGCATATTCCAGGCGGACGGACCTGCCACTGCGAAAACCCGATCTCCAAAATTTGTCTGAGGACTGCGCTTTGGCTCAACTAGTCTGCCTATTGCCGAGGAGTTTGCTAATCGAAGCGTAAAATTATTGTTATTATTATTTATGATGATTTATATTTTAAGTGCGCCGTTTTGTAAAATCAATTACTCCAAGGGCTCACTAGGAAAAGAACAGTGGAGTCTTTAGAAGTTTCTTAAATTTTACGTCGCTATCCTCATACTTTATATTAATATGGATGCTTTATCACGTCAACGGACCCGCAACGCTGAAAGCATCTAGAAAAATAAAAAGATTAATCTAGTGAAGTGGGTCAGGATAAAGCAGTGTGGCGGTCCATTACTTCTGCCTACTCCTTCGGAGAGTTGGCATATTGTTTAGTGAATTACTTAGTTAGTATCTATTATATTTACCATTTGTTTTGAAATGTTTTTAAGGTTTTTAAAATTTCAAATAAACTAGGCTTGCTTCTACACTGCTAGAAAAATATTAACGGGTTTTTAATATATTTATTTTTAATATAGTCATTTAAAATAATAATTAAATAAAACGATGTTTTAACTATTTGATAGTATTCAAATCTTTTCGAAAACGAAAACTTCACAGACTCCATTCGGCCGCTATTGCGGCTGGACCGATAAGTTGACCACAAGTGGAGAGCAAGTCGCACGTGCCGGGCACGCGTGAGGATCGAGTACTCGGACACGTGGCGGCACGTGGCGACGTCTAATGACGTCACTTGTCGACACCGCGACGCTGCTAATGCCGACGCCAAAGAACCCCGATCCTTATCTCAATTATAAACCCACTCCAGTTTTTTAGTAAATATTTTTCATTATTAGAGATTATATAAAAATAATCCTTATTGAAATTGATAGTAATGGAAGTTATCACAGTAGTAATACCATTGATTTGAACAAAATTGTATATTTGAAAACCCAATTATCGCTCCTATTTTCATATCGTTAAAAAACGTATCTAAGATTTGTTTAGTTACCATAGGTAATATTAATAAGAGGAAATGCCGTAAACATTTTTTTATTGGAGAGTTATCGTATAATTTATGCGTTGGATTGTTTATTAAACCCTCCCTTCCCTGTGATGGGTATCTTCTACATGTTGCTTCTAAAAACCATCAATATCTCTATAAATATAATAAATACAAGGCTAAGATTTTAGGTATTCCTCCATAATATATTTAAACATTGATTTAAAAAATAATATTAATATTAATCGGAATTTATCGGGTACATCGGAGGTATTTTGTGAAAATCGAAATCAAAGTCGCGTATAAACAGCGCTTTCAGTACGCCACACTATATTCGCATCTCAATCTTGCATATGTTCTAGCTCAATGTTCGTACTCTCGCCGTCCCGCCGCGCCGGCAGTGGCGGCATTCGCTTTCGGGCTTGCAACCAGAGCGGGTCTATGCCCGTTCCGTGTGCGTTGCCAGATGTTTTTTTTAATGTTTTTAGCAATTAAATCTCAATTATTATAACTTTTTACTCCAATTATAATTATATAAGGGGATTAGCTATGAATGTTCCTATTTTTCCGGTTTAAAATCGCAATTTTTTTAACGCGTACTGACTACCCTACACCGGAACGCACGTTTTTATTTTAGCACCGTAAGGGAAAGGTTAAACAAACCATCACACCGTTTCCCCGAAAAAGTAGGCAGAGAGAATGGAAGGCCACATTACTTTATCCTAACACATCTCTCTAGATTCCTTCACAAAACGAGTTATACAAGTATATCGATTCATCCGACTTCCAACATAATGGAACTTTAATACTTGATTAATTTGGTCATGCCATGTTTTCCTCGGTCTTTCTCGACCCCGCAATTTAATCACATCGTTATTGTATACTTTGTTTATTCTTATCTCTTCATCCATGCATTATATATGTCCAAACCAACGTAATGATCCTTTCATATTTTTGATCATAACCTTCTTGATATCAGTTTTTGAAATTCTATCATACATCGTTTTACCACGCATACATCTAAGTGATATCAACTCTAACACATGTATTCTGCTCTCATTCTTCTTCTGGCTGTGCCATGCTTCGCTTTCATGTACTACCCATCATTCAATGTACAACACATTTTACATCAACACACTTAATTTGTATAAAAATATATTTGAATCGAATATGTTCGATTATAAAAAAAACAGGTAATAATGTTATTTGAATGTCGAATCGAAACCGCTCAAATGAAATGGATCCTGGCATAGACAAAGAGAATGACAATTCGAAATTCAAAGCGCGCGCATTTTTTCCCGCCACAGGAAGTAGACACAAAGGGGTCCCGCGGGAACAGCGGGGCGGGGGAGGGTGGGGTTAATAAAAACAACAAAATGGCGGTTGTTGGAAGCAAAATAATACGAACGTCAGAAGATATCAAGATCAAGGACGATCTCGGGTGAGGAGAATGTGAAACACATGTGGGATTAAGGATATTCAGTGTGCGGTGTCTGCCATTTTGCCTTTAAAAAAAAAACATAAATTGATCATTAAACCGTTTCTTGGGAGGAATAGGCAGAGAGGACAAATGGCTACACTATTCTATTTGACATTCTTCTTCTTCTTCTTATTTTTGTCCTGTCACACCTCCGTGGTGCATAGGGCCTCAAGGAACCTTCTCCACCCGACTCTATCGCATGCCTGATGCCTAACATCATCCCAAATGAGGCCTGCTGCCTTAACCTCGTCCTGCAGGGCTCTTCTTCAGGTAGCTCTAGGTCTGCCTCGCTTCCTCTATCTTCCCTAGAAGGCTGAAAGTAGGATATATGCCGTAGAAATAAGGTCACTAATAAGAATGTGAGGAAAAACAATGTATAATAGAATATCTAATGATGAAGTAAGAAATGGATGTTAGGAGGATGAATGCGTGATAAATAAAATTAAGAAAGGGTCATTAAAAACGGTTGGACATATGGAACGAATGGATGAGGGAAGAAAGATTAAAAATATATATACAAGTAATGTGAATGGGAAAAGAAGTCGAGTAAGGCCAAGGAAGACATGGCATGACCAAATTAATCAATTACTGAAAGGCGGCCATGTTCGAAGTAGGAACAATCGACAAGCATGCACGATGTGTGAATTTAGAAGTGGCGCAAGAATCATATCAGGATAGAACAATGTGGCGATCTATCCTCTCTGCCTACCCTTTCGGGGAAACGGCGTGATGGTTAGTTGGTTAGTTAGTATAAATACATTTCATATATAACAAAATGGCTATGTGGTTAGCTTTCAACAAAGACTTCTCCTCACGTAATTTGGTGAAATTTTGTTTTTTCTTCCCATTGTAGGCGGATGTATTATTTTGTTTTTATGTCAGTGTTATGTCGGGGACATCTTGCTTCAATTCTTTTAAATATAATACAATCCTTATTACCGGAGTCCAACCCCTTTCTAAATAAGGGTTATTTTTAGATAGAACTGTTTCCATACGAGAAATCTGAGATGAAACTATTTTTTTATTATTTACTTCCGTTTCTATTATTAAACATATGTAGTAGTTAATTCACAAAAAATATTATAATGTCTTACTGTTATTCAATACAGAAAACAAGATTAAATAAAAATTAAATTAAACACTTTTTCACTTGGTATAAAGCACTTTTTTAAATAAGTAGCGCCAACTGGTTTCACTCTGTAGCAAGCTTCCACGGGGCTATATACTCGTACAAACTATAGTTCTATAGCCTCGCGGAATCTCGGTACACAGTGTACCGGTTGGTGCTACTTGCTCAAGTAAAAAGAGTTTAATTTTATGTTTAAATATGTCAACCACATTGTAATGGCTTCGTATCAAAGTTTACAAATATAATCGATATAATCTCTCAAATAGTGTTAACCTTATTTTTTAACATTTATTTTAATAATAAAATTAAAATAAATGTTAAAAAATAAGGCATTTAATATGGCTCGGTGTTACTATATAGCGCCATCCCTTACGACTACGACGGTGATGTCTCACCCCCTAACGGGGACGGGACAGACTATGTATTCGGTAAACTTCGTCGAGTCTGGCATACGTCAGCAATAATTATTATTATTACGGGAAGTCAGTTCGGATGAGGTTATACTGGTGCATTCTGTACGAAAGCTTTAACGCAGTGCTGTAAACCGATGTGCGTGACCCCCATTAAAATTAATCTAACTAACTAATTAACCGTCACGCCGTCTTACCGGAGAGGTAGGCAGGAAAAATAGAACGCCACATTGTTCTGTCTTGACATACTTCTCTCGCTTCCTCTACATTCATACATCTTGTCATGCACTTCGATTTCTCTGACATTTTGTTTTCCTCGGCCTTCCTCTATTTCTAGCTCCGTTCAAGCCGTTTACATATACCTTCTTCACCATTCTGTCTTCACTCATTCTTTCCATGTGTCCAAACCATCTTAATGACCCTTTCATTATTTTGTTCATAACACTTTCATTCGCACCGCATTCACTTCTTATACTTGCGTTTGACACTATCATATACAGATATAACACACATTCGTCTTAGAGATCTCATTTCTACTGCATTTATTCTCCATTCATCCTTCTTTTGCCAGTTACATGCTTCACTTCCATAAATAAGGGTCCGCTCAAGAACACCATTATGCACTGCCATCTTAGCTTTAAAAGTAATCTACTTCATATTTTTACTTTTGGATTAATTATCTATTGAAAACTGAAGTTATTACCATTACAGCATGGAACTGCCAAAAGAAGGATGAAAGTAGAATAAAAGCAGTAAAATGAGATCTCTTAGACGATTGTGTGGAAACTCTGTGTATGAAAGAGTGTCGAATGAAAATATAAAAAGTGAATGTGGTGCGAATGAAAGTATTATTAAAGGAACATTAAGATGCTTTGGACACATGGAAAGAATAAATGAAGAAATAAGGTTAAAATAAGTAAATGTTAACGATGTAAATGGAACTAGAAATAGAGGAAGACCGTGGTAAAAGTGGCACGATCAATTAAATAAAATATTGAATGTCGGCCACGTGAGTACGAATGTTGAGAAATCTAGAGAAGTGTGTCAGAAAATGTGTGGCCGTTCATTATTTCTGCCTACCCTTTCGGAGAGACGTCTTGAAGGTGAGTAAGTTTGTAAATATAACATGAATCGTGTTAAACAGGACCTACATAAACTTACATGTCTAAAAAATCTAGGTAAATATATATAGATATTTAATAAAATTTTGCCGAATCAACATGGTTTGAAAACATATGTTAAAATTATAACATATTTTTACAATCTGACAATATCTCTCGAGTATCTCGAGGTAACTATGGTGGTCGAGGCGTTTACAGGACTTATGACCTGTCATTGGTTGGGTTAAGCGATCGCTTTATGTAATACAACATTCCCCATAATTCCAAAAAAATTACATCTTCGTCTCTACTGAGATACAATTAATTCTTAATGATTAACCCGTAATGGGTAAAATCCAGTATTTGTCTACAAGTATTTGATTAACTAACTCATTTATGTCGTTCTTTCGAATGTCGAGAAAAATAAAACAGTGTTTTAATTCATTTGTTTTATATTGTATACATTACCAATTGTTTGTATGAAGATCATTCGTTGATCAATTGCTACGCCTTTGATTATCTCCGAAACTTCGGAAGGCTGTATCCCAGTGTAATGGAGAAATCTTGGGTAAATAATGATACTCAAACACACGCGACACGCCGGCTTCTTCCGCCCGTGCTCTCTCCACCCCTTCCTCACACCCTCCCGCATGGGTACGTTCTGTTCTCCGGGTGGTTCCGTATCGTATTTGTGTTCAAATTATACTAAAACTTGCTTAAATGTATATAATTTTTCGTTTTCGTATGTCCCCAGGATCAAGCAGATAATAAACATAGGTTGACGAAACAGCTGTCGCGTAAAATAATAATACAATCGTGATACATAAAACAGAGTATTTTTAATTTAACAATTTAAAATATTTCAATCTTAGGGATTGATTTGCAGAAAAGATTATTAACATCTTTGATGTTTTTGGGATAGCATTTTTTTATAATTAATAAAGTTATAAAAAAAATATAGGAACATTTTACTATAGTAGTTTTTATTTTAGTAGGTGGCAACAGATAAAAAAGTTGGAATAGTTTAGAAGATGCCTATATCTAGCGTGGTGGTGGAGTAAGAATTTTTGAGAAGAAGAAAAATAATTTTTTTTATGCTTTCCACATTTTGTATACAAGGGGTTATTTGAATCTTCTTCTCCGGTCTCAATCTAATGATTGGTCTGCAGCAAGGCGACGCATCTCCTCTTCCACTCCGATCGGTCCTCGGCAACTCTCTTCAACTCCGAATAAGAGGTGCAGCCCATATCTGGTCTAGGTACTCTTGGCGAGGTCGTCCTCTGCCAATCGATCCCTCAACCATTCCCTCCAACACATCATTCAGGAAACATTCGTGTCGCAACACATGACCAATCCATCTTGCGCGCTTTATTTGAATAATCAATACGAATGAAAACGTCTGTTTTCTAGAAGTTAAATTATATTTTATCAGAATGATATGTTTCGCCTTTTAAATGTAGCAAAATCAAGCGCGTTGTTGTTTGTATACACAAGTTAAAGGAACAGAATACCGTATTTAAGGGATAAATGTCAAAATACTGGAAAGTATTACATGGAACTAGTTAAAGAATAAGAAGTAGTCTCATTATTTGAACCTATTTACTCTGTACAATAAGATAGATAGCTAGTCTATCGTCATTTTTATAGTCACGTGAATTGTTGCTTACTATCCTATAATTAATAAATGACATTATAAAAAAGTGTTTTAAAAATAAGACGACTATTTAAATATATAAAAATATTGATTTAACAATAACTCATGTTGCCCACAAATATCAATCGACAATAGTCTAATTCTCGTTCTACCGATGATGAAGGGATAAAACCTTCAGAACTAGTCGAGAAATATAATCTTTAAAAGTGTAAAATTGGTTTTAAATTCATTAAATTAATCGTTAGAGTAAAGATTTTAATTAATTTGTGGATAACATTGTAGATAAGACTTCTTATGTAAGCTGGGACTAAATATAATTTTTGCTGACTGTATTATTTGAATGGCTCACGGAACATTCGATCAACTTATTCTAAGCTTTGTAAACTTATTCAAATAAAAGTAATCATTTAAACGGTGGAGTGAGAGAGCTTTATTGTATGAATTCTCGTTTGTACTCTACAATGAGGAAATGAGAAGCTGCGGATATAATGGCATCCCGGGCGATCAATTAAACGTAATTAAGGAAAGCAGGTATGAACGAAGATCTTTGATAAAATTTCTCTCAGACATATTATGTATTTATCATAGAAATTTTCAATAGGTGAAGTTAAGCGACCTATCTTTTACATCTGATTCCCTGCTTTGATTGGGCGCTTTGTGCTCGGCTCTCGGCCAATAGAAAGCTTCTATTATTCTGGTCCGTAGCTCCATTTTCAAAGGAAATTAAACAAGAACGAATTCATTGAGGCAGTGATACCTTTATTAGGGGGAGGTAGATAGGGGAGGTTTCGATGTAATTTTTAATGAATCATAATGGGGGCCGGTCATTACACAATTAGGCGAAATTTTGTATTCTTTTTTTTAATGTAATATAATTTTTATTTATTGTATATTCATAATTCATGTTTGTTGTATTTCTTAGGAGTTCGCTAATATAATATGACAGAGGTTTAAGACCACAATTTATACTAAATGTATCACGTGTATCGGAAGGAAATATCAATAATTTATAATAACCGAATTAGTGTTATACTTTCATAGTTTTAAAATATCTTTTAGAACCGTTTTTTTCAATACATTATTTATATTTATAGAAATGAATAGATGATGAAGTTAACTTTATTTTTGTAAAATTATTATTTTGACATTCTCGGGAAAGTGCGTAGTCAATTCTTCTCCTTCTTTCCCTTTTATACATTTGATCTGTTTCTATAGTCAGGCTGGCCTCACTTGGGAAGTTAACTCCCAAATATCCCTCCATCCCTTTAGCGGTCATCCGAGGGGACGGTAGCCAATTTTATTCATCGTCAATCAATGTTGAGATTTTTATTATTATTTTTGATAGATTTTTTTATAAACGCAATTCAAATGTGTAAATTAAAAACACTTCCAAGGTTTTCCCTGCTCTCTAGAAAAAGGAAATTATTGCTAGAATGTTTCTCGTTCCGTTTTTTAAGTAAAGCAAAAATAATTTCCCCCGAACAGAAGAAGAGTTGTTATGAAATCAATTTGACTTAAACGATCAAAGACGAAGGGAGTCTTGTGAAATGTCAAGTAAAACAAATATTGTAGTTGAAAACCAAATTTATAAATTGATTCCGCTCGCGATCAAAAGCAAATCGAGTATAAAATCAAAGTAATTCCCTTTCTACCCAATTTTCACTCATTCCTCTTTCCATATTATTTTTTGTGTTTCATTTCGAATCAAAATCACTTTGTCTGTTTGCGCAAATTGTTTTCGATTTGGGTGCCGTAGCTATTTCCACGTTTTTCCTTTCCTTTGATAAACATTTGATTGCCCGGGATAAATAAAACGGTACTCGGAGCGAACGGAGCCAATCTTTTAGGAAGAATTTGTTTGTCGTTACTGCCTCTCGTAAATCTGTACTTTGATAATTAGGAAAAATAAACAGAAGTCGGGGAGCACACAGAACACGCTGACAAAGGGATGCTGCGCGGGCAGGATCTCGCTTTATCCCTATTATATTTAGACACGAAGAGTTTCATTAGAAATACCCAAGCCTATTAATTTTCCAGTTTGCAAAAAAAATTAAGATGGCAAATTCAAATTATTTTTTTGACTGTTTAATACGAATGAAAACGTCTGTTTTCTAGAAGTTATGAATTATTATAATTATTTTTCAGAACATTATGAATGTATACAAATACTTGTAGACGAACAACTGGATTTCACCCATTCTGCTTAATGCTTAAAATACAATCTTCATAGATAGCGTTAGTATGTAGATTGAATATACTACCATGTAAAGGGTGGTGTTGGAGATTAACATATATACAACTTCCAACAGTTTGTCAGACATGGTGGTCATAAGAAAAAATAAGGTGAAATGGGGAATGTTGTATTACATAAAGCGTGCGTTAAACCCAACCAATGACAGGTCATAAGTCCTGTAAACATATTGATCAACCATATTCTGTTTCCAATTTGCATCTTCGTCTCTATTGAGATACAATTGATTCTTGTATTATAATTATTATTATTTTGTTTCATTGCTCTTTACATTATGACAGCAAGAGCCAAATCGATGTAAAGCGTATTATAGCTATCATAGTGATTCTCGTGACGTGTGATAGGTAGCTAATCTATCGCCTTTTTATTGTCACGTAAATTCTACACCAGACCAAAGATAGTGTGACAATCACACTGCCCTCGCCGGGAATCGAACCCGGAACCTTCGGGGTGGTCAGTCAATGCACTTACCACTAGGCCACAAATGTCGTCAATGACATGCTTCGCTTTATGAAGGCTTCATGTAATGAATACTTGATAATACCTTAGCAAGACGATTTATATCATTCCCATAAAATATAATAAAACTTACAAAAAGAGACCTTTTCGATAATATCTATAATTTTATTTGGAGCTTTAAATCGTTATTCAAGATACAATGAAACATAACCGGTGAATTTAAATCACTACTATTATAAAAACTTTTATATAAATTTATTATATATTTATAAAATTGTGACTACAGTTGTTTCGTTAACCGATGGCGTCTTCAGATGTCACAATCAACTATTCAAATATTTTTATATGTCACATATTCTGTTTTTTTTATTATTTTAATTTATTTGTAAATAGGCAAATATGAAATTATTTTTATCTTAATGTTAAATGCAGATTTTTCCATTTTTTTAGGCTTTTATATGAAGGTTTATAAACGAATTGCTCAAAATACTCGATAAATAAATAATCTATAAGCATGATAAGATAAACACAAATAGTGTAAATTGATCAGAAATTGCAGATTTACATTACATTATAATATATAGCACAAAGTGATGCCGAATGTCTTTGCGTTATTAGCGATCATCTTCAGAGAACGAAAAGATAAACAATTCTGATTGCAATCATAAAGTTGCAAAGAAGTTATCAAGTTATTGGTGGATGGGGTGTTGGCAGAATCAGGGGTAGTGCAAAGTGGAGGGGGTGGAACAGGGTGACACAAAAAGTAAAAAGCTACCCTCGCACGCGGCCACGAGAAAAATAACATTTCTTTATTTACTGTCTATTTGTTAGGGTTGATGCAATGTTATTATTTTCATGTATTTATTTTATTATTATACTATTTAAAGTTAGCCATGTCGAAAGTCGGAACAACCTTAAAGACATTTAATATGCCTTGAAAATTATGTAAAACTCCATATTAAATATTTAATAAGAATAAAAAAGGCCGGTTTTTTAGAGGTTTGATTATATTTTATGGAACCGAAACCGGTCGGAACCAAAATAACAAGCAGAATTTAAATAAATATTTATTATTTTTTAAATATTGCAATAAAATTTTGCATCAATTTTTAAAAATATATGAAATATTAAATTGTCAAAGCTAAATCAATACATAGAATAATGTTTCGTATACTATTGTTACTGACCAATACTAAAGTCATGTATTAATAATTTTAAAAATGCTTATTTTAAAATACATTTTCTAACAAATTGAAAATTGTTTAATCATTAAAAAATGTTATATTATATTAAATATTATTTTTCTTGAAAAATACATGAACGTACGTCACCAACCCTTAACTACTGATGACTGAGGGGCCGGCGGGTGAACAGGCAGCTGGGGGATGATGAAGAGGGTGGAATGCAACACAGGATTGTTTGGATTATAATACCTAAGCAATTACCTCCCGTAATTTATTTCTTTGATCTCTCTACTATTAACGTGGCCGGGGAAAACGTAAGGATCTCAAAGGACTATGCAGAATGAGGAGCGTTTCGGATTATTATACTAAGCTTGAACGAGTTCATGGCACCTGAATTAATATGATGAGTAAGTTAAGAGCAGAGCGATTATTATATCATAAATGATATATTTTTCTCTTCTTTTTTTAGATTTTTAAATCTATTTATACCGTTTTAACTTTTTTTTTAGCGATATCCCTCCACGTGGTTTTTAAAAAGTATTTTTATCAAAAATCCCAAGATTTAATTAAGCTTTTTATTTGCATACATTCAGAAGTCTCCTTCTTCTTATTTTTGTCCTGTCACACCTCCGTGGTGCATAGGGCCTCAAGAAACCTTCTCCACCCGGCTCTATAGCATGCCTGATGCCTAACATCATCCCAAGTGAAACCTGCTGCCTTAACCCCGCCCTGCAGGGCTCTTCTCCAGGTGATTCTAGGTCTGCCTCGCTTCAACTCGCTTCTCTCTAAACCTGTCTTGTTTTTAAATATTTTTTTAATATTTTGTGGATTAAACAAAATTATTTTCAATTTCCTAATTATAGTACGTCTTCAAATTGTTTAAAATTCTTGAATATTATTTTAGTTCTCCAGTGACTATATACCTAACTGTTAAACTTGTTATTTTATTGCATTCACATTCGAAGTTGTCCAAAATAAGAAACGCTCAAGTATCACAGAAATTTACCGCTTGGCTTCTGAACTTCGGCAAATAATTGAAGACGGATTTAAGAGGGCGGAATAAGAGAAACGAGTTGGTCCACGAGCGAGGCCGGAAGCACAATTCTGTGGAGAATCTAGCGGAAAATTCCTCAGGAATGGCTTGCAATAGCGGAGTAATAATTGGCCTCTGAGCGTAGCTAGTCGAGTGTACGGTAATGATCTTGCCGAGGTATTGCAACGGAAAATTGTTTGTGGAATTTTGTGGAAATATGACTACAGGAACCGCTTGAGATTTTCTCATAAACTAGGGAAATTTTATTATATTTTCCTTTGACATAATTTTTTTTAAAAATCAAACATCAATAACGACTAATTTATATGATAATCCGACAGATAGAAGAACAGAAGTCATAGTAATAGGCGTGCGTGCATGACCCGATGTACGAATGTGGATAAATCGAGAGAAGTATTTTAAATAAGTATTCGGAGAGACGGTTTTATGGTTGGTTAGTTAAAAACTTGTAAAGCGTTACAAGTAAACAAAAATGTATAAAATGATGAGATTAATTAACAAAGTCTAGTTTGGCGCTATTTTTTCAAACGTTATATATAAATATGTAAGCTATAATAATTTTTTAAATCCATTGAATATGAATCTTCTTAAATACCTGCAATGCTAATATTTAAATTCAGTAAATTTTATATAAATATTTGAATATTATTTTTGTATTGAATCATGTTTACCACCCCTGATCATTATGTATATAAAGGACTCGGTTTGCAATAGTGTCACCAGTCTGTCGATGCCAGCGAGCCTGGCGAAACCGGTCGCTATCGAAATAAAGTGGAAATAGTTATAAAAACATCGTTTTATTTAATTATTATTCAAATATTAAATGTTAGCCACGAGAGGAGTCGGAGAATTCGACGAGCATGCATGTAGAGGAAACCAGAGAAGTACAGAAAGTAAGTAAGTATTTTGAGAGACGGCGTGATGGTAAGTTAATTAACATTTGTATGTAATGATGAGATTAATTAAGAAAGCTTTGTATTAATACAGAGAAACGTTAATTGAATGAACGCACACAAAGCGAATGAGCAAAGAGAAGGAATAATTGGCAATAATTATATATTACAATAAACATTTCATTATGAAGATAAATGGTAGAGATTGATACTGTTTACTCGCGTTCCATGAATTTTAAAACCGACAACTTTGAAGAGCAAACAGACAATGTGTATTCGGCTCCATACTATCTCCGACCATTAAATCTTCATATCAAAAGCCCGGAGTATCATCGGATGTATTTACTTTGGCAAAAATTTACAAAGATCTTCAAACGAAACTTGTTTATAACTTCACTCGATTCGTTGGTACTGATCGGAGCAGGGATTGTACGTATTCTGCTATTCGTTTTATAAGATACTCGTACACTTTAATTCCAGCTAAAATATTTTCAATTTAAAATACTTAATTCATACGAATGAAAACGTCAGTTTTCTAAAAGTTTTATTATATTTTATGGGAATGACATGTTTCGCCTTTCTAAGGCATTATCAAAGACAAGTGATACATGACAAACATGACAAACAAATATTAGATAATGCCTTAGAAGGGCGAAACATGTCATTCCCATAAAATATAATAAAACTTCTAGGAAAATGACGTTTTCATTTGTATTAATTATTTAATATGGAGTTTTACATCATTGTACAAGAAACAATAAATAAAAATTCCTACATCGTATTACCGACCTTCGTGGCCGAGTTGTAAGTGCATTGACTGCCACCTCGAAGGTTCCAGGTTCGATTCTCGGCGTGGGCAGGTGCCTCATGTTATGGCTTATCCTGTTTGCTCGTTGCTGGGCAATCCAGAAGAAGATCTTCTTCTTCTTCGATGGCCCTACAGCCCATATCGAGCCTTAGCCTCCAGTATTCTTCGCTTCCAACTCCTCCTGTCCTCCGCTTCGACCCTTCAATCTGACACTCGTAACAATTTCGCCCCATCTCTCCCAACTTCATCCTCCCATCGCAGTCTTCTACCACCTGGGTGCCACTCCAGCAATCTTTTTGGGGTTCGCGATAATAATAATAATAATAAATTGGATAATTTATGCAGCGCCATTTTTATGAATTACTCATTTCAAGATGCTCCATTTTATCAACTAGATAATAATAATAATAATAATAACAATAATAATAAACATATATAGTATGAGGGCTGCACCTGACGAAGTCGATCAGCCCTTCCTGTCAGGAAATGATAATTTGAAAAGGTGCGTTTTGAGTCTCGATCTAAACTCAGATTGATTATCAATGCACTTAAGGTCTGCCGGAAGACTTTTCCAGGCTGAAGGGCCAACTACCGCGAAGGCTCGGTCGCCAAAGTTTTAGCTTGGACAGCTTTTTGCACAGTCAATCTTCCGATCGCAGAAGACTTAGCTGATCGCAATGTAGACTGTCTAGCATTCAAGTTCTCGTTGATGCAGAGTTCAGATATGTAAGCTGGTGCCATTCCATGCAACGCCTTATAGACCGTCCAGCAGAGCTTGTATTGTATCCTTTCTGGACATTTCAGTCACATTTCTGGACATTTGACGGCATCCTCTGCACGTGACCGGCCATCTCAGTCTGTTCAGGCTGACCTGTGTGGAGAGACTGGGAGCTTTATTAATATAGTACAGCTCGAGCAGGAGAAGACCTAAAATAATACAATTAAATTGCATTTTTGGTTCGCGAACCACTGTGTGAGTATACCTTCCCGAATCGCGAATCCTCCGGCATTATTGGGCGGGGTTTATAAAAATCATAGAATCTAAAACAACACTCCGATCAAAGAAAATATTTACTCAAACGGAATAAATACAAGCGCCTCTGACTTCAGTCGGGACAGCGGAGCACAGTCGGCATCGAATCGTATTCATCATTATGGATTCATTAAGTTTGTGCCAGCTCTTGAACCGATAAACAATCGGCAAATGTATTATTAATAATCTCCAATCTGCCAAGTTAAACTTAACTGACTATCTAAAGATGCTTTGCCGATAAAACGGGCAAAATAGATTTGTAGTAGTGGAGTTAGAACTGAAACACCTAAGAACCTACCTACCAGTACTGAAATTTGAGAATAATCCATCATCTTCATATTTTTGTGAATGTATACTTATACTTGTATACGAAATTCTGGATTTTCACCAAAGGGTGGTCAATTCAAATTTAATTGTATCTCAATAGAGACGTGAAGATAGGTATGAATTTTGAAGTATATATGCATCTTCCAAAATTTGTCATGCATGATCATAATAACAAAGGTGGAATGGGGAATGTTGTAATTACATAAAGCGTGCGCTTAACCCAACCAATGACAGGTCATAAGTCCTGTAAACACCTTGATCATCCATATTCAGTTTGCGTCTTCGTCTCTATTGAGATACAATTAAATCTTCATATTTCATACCCAATTTAAAACTTGCATTTTTTATACGACAGGTTGTTTGAACCCAATTACTGTATACAATTCATTTAAGCTATTATATTGTAACCAATCTAACTAACTAACTAACTAACCATCACGCTGTCTCCCCGGAGGGGTAGGCAGAAAGAATGGAACGCCACGCTGTTCTGTCCTGACATACTTCTCTCGCTTCCTCTACATTCATACATCTTGTCATGCACGCACGTCGATTTCTCCGACTCCTCACGTGACCGATATTCAATATTTGATTGATTTGATCGTGCTACGTTTTCTATCGCCATTTTATTGTCACATGAATTCTACACCAAACCAAAGGCAGTGTGACAAATACACTGCCATCGCCAGAAACGAACCCGGAACCTTCGGTATAGAAGGCACAGCTCTTACCACTCTGCCACGAAGGTCGTCACTTTTTAACCGATCGCGAAAATCGGATGCAGCCTTCATATTTAGACGCTTAGATTTAAAACACGTCTTAATGCGCCCTTGGGGTGATTACATCACAAAAACGGCGCTTTAAAAGTTAGCATATTATTATTAATATTATTAATGGCGTTAAATTGTATACCTAACAAATATCATTAGAATCTATAGCTATACCCTTTACTTCGATTCGACATGCACTATAATGATGTAAAGAGCTACTCAACAAAAAAACCTTACGGTATACATACTGTTTCAATGTTATATTTTTATTTCAATATATCATTTATGACTTACTAACTGAGATTATGACATTGTGTGTTGGCATGGCTCTATTATAAAGGGAATGAAAAGCATCTATAGTTTTCTCACCATCTCGAGGAATAGTTTGCAATATGCCCGATCTCTTGCAAGGAACTCGTTCCGCGGGAGCTTAAGAGTACACAGAGAAGGCGAAATGAGAAGGATAGACATGCCTCTTATCGCAATATGAATTTATATGCAGACAGGTACCCGAGAATATTCCAGATTTAGATCACCTGGAACCGGGGGTTTTAAACTTTGAGTATGATATTTGAATTATCACATTACTTGTGTATAATGTAACTAACTAACTAACTGATTAAGCATCACGCCGTCTCCCCGAAGGGGTAGGCAGAAATACTGGACTGCCACACTTTTCTTTCCTGACATATTTCTCTCGCTTCCTCAAAATTCATACATCGCGTCATGCACGCGCGTCGATTTCTCTGACTACTCACGTGGCTGACATTCAATATTTGATTTATTTGATAGTGCCACGTTTTCCTCGGTCTTCCTATATTTATAGATCCATTTACATCGTTAACATATAATTTTTACCATTCTTTTTTCATTCATTCTTTCCATGTGTTCAAACCATCATAATTATCCTTTCATTATTTTTTACATAACACTGTCAATCGCACCGCATTCACTTCTTATATTTTCATTCAACACTCTATCATACACAGAGTATCCACACATTTGTCTAAGAGATCTCATTTCTACTGCATTTATTCTACTTTCATCCTTCTTTTGCCAGTTTCATGCTTCGCTTCCATACTTAACGGTCGGTACAAGAAAACCTTGTATAATATATTAGTTATTACATGTTTTATTTTTATTCGACGTTTAAAGTATGCAGGTATTGTTAAATATTAACCAACTATTTTTTGCTTCTTGAACAACACTGTAAAACTCCATATTAAATACACAATACTTGTGATTTTTTTTCAGATGCCACGTTATGCGGCGCCAAGCCGATCATGCTACAATGGAAGTGGACCACTGACCCAGGGGACGTGGTAGGTCCAAGCTGACATGGATGGGACTTCAAAGGACCCTCAAAAGAGATCGGATCCCACCAGATGCCGACCTCAATTAAATGAGACAAGGCTAGGAAGAAGAAGCAAAAGTAAACTTCCTTTTCGTACAAACATTTGATAATGTCTTATCAAAGTGAAACATGTCATTTCCATAAAAATGCAACAAAATTTCTAGAAAAGAGACGTTTTCATTCCTATAAAAAAATAAAATGTTTAATATTTATACGAAAATGCATCGAAAAGTTTGAACTTTCTTACTTTCACTTTCGATGACTCTCAGAGAGTTCTATAATCGTACAAAATTCTATCCATTATTTATTTATTAATTTGTTAGAAGTGGATTTTTTTTATGATATCTAAGAATATTTTAAAAGTAATGGTAAATTGTAGCTAACACGAGTTAAGAAAATTATCACTATAATAATACAGTTATGTATGTATATTTGTGAATGTATACTTATACTTCTATACGAAATCCTGGATTTTCACCAAAGGGTGGTTAATTCAAATTTAATTGTATCTCAATAGAGACGAAGACGCAAACTGGAAACTGAATATGGATGATCAAGGTGTTTACAGGACTTATGACCTGTCATTGGTTGGGTTAAGCGCACGCTTTATGTAATTACAACATTCTCCATTCCACCTTTGTTATTATGATCATGCATGACAAATTTTGGAAGATGTATATATACTTCAAATCCATATATATCTTCATGTGTCAGTTTTAATTGGCCATCTATGTAGATTTGATTGCACTTGTGAATCTTTTCAAGATTAACCTATACAACCGACCCACTAACGCCATCTATGGAGAATGATTTTCAGCATTTAGCAAAATACTCATTTAGTAGTTTTAGCATTTAGTAGTTTGCTAAAGTTCGTAGATTTTATTGAACGTTATTATTACTCGTATTTTATATATTATACGTTATTAGACAAAATTAAATTAAAGAGAACCTGTCTTAAATAAATTCAGCAAAACTTTTCCAAGGAAAATAATCTATATTATCATTATAATTCAAAGCTCCTTTGAAAGCTTTAAAAAATGAAAATTCGAAAGTACCTAACTCCATTGAATCCGAGAGATGGCACTCCGCACGGCTCCGGAATGTAATATTACCTTTACAAAGGAGATGGTTTAATGGAATTTCTACCCCCGCCTCTTCGTTTTAAATAATGGGAGGTTTTTACCTTCTCCATCTTCTGTTGTCGATGGGACGTGATTTGGTTATGAACCAGATTACTAAAGTGATCTCGCAATGGTGCCGTGACCAGGACGCTATGAATTAAGCATTTCAATGTATGTTTCAACGTCTTAATCTGAATGGTGGAATGCGACATTAACTATCTAACCGATTAACACATCGTAAAAACGAACTTTTGATCAATTAAAACACTAAGAATTAATTGTATCTCAATAGAGACAAAGATGTAAATTATTTGGAAAAAGAATATGTTAGTCGAGGCGTTTACAGGACTTATGACCTGTCATTGGTTGGGTTAAGCGATCGCTTTATGTAATACAACATTCCCCATTTCGCCCTTCTTGCGATAACCACGTCTATTGAGCTACAATTGTTCTTAATGATTGATCCGAAATGGGTAAAATCCAGTATTTGTATACATTTAAAACAAAATTAAAACACTGTTTTATCCACCTTTGAGTTTATTTCTCTTGACATGTTTTGAAGATCTTAATTTTTTTTTCTTTTGAATCATTCATTCTTTCCATGTGTCCTTACATTATTTTGTTCATAACACCATCATTCGCAGCGCATTCACTTCTTATATTTTCATTCAACATTCTATCATAAACAGAGTATCCACACATTCGTCTAGAGATCCTATTTCTACTGCATTTATTCTACTGATTGCTTAAGACTTATGTACAATCCACTTACAATGAATAAAAGTAGCATATATATTAGTTATAGCACTATACATCCGGTGTTTAGGGCGGAATTGGATCTGCAGTGGACGAAACTGGAAATGCTTTCGCGATGAAGTAAATCTCATAAAAAATTAAACGATAATACTAAAATGATCGCTTTGAAAACGAAAGGTTTATAGGCCCATGAAACCGGAGCATCTGTTTGCCAATAATATTTTTAGATGAGACTCGAAACAGAAGAATGGATCCGCCCGCGAACCGGAAAAATTAAACGACGGTTCCTCGTTATAACGACAACACTACATAATTTATTATAGAGGAAAACTTACATATTGTGGATATTTTAAGACAGTTACATTTTTCAATATCGTCAGATTTTCCACATTTATATACAGCAGGTTATTTTAACCCAATTATTTAGCAATTGATTCTAATGATATATGATATGCAGCAAATATATTGCTACTTTATTGTCACGTGAATAAAACACAAGTCCAACGACAATGTGACAATCAGTCATCGCCGGAAACCAGGGACCTTATCACACAATTCAAGCAAAATATGGCAAAAGTAGATGATAAATAAGAAATACACAAATAAGGTAAAAAAAAGACAATATAATGAGACAAAGAAAAATTAAACTGTAAAATTAAAAAAACGTCAACCTATGTTGACATCATGACATGTTGTGTTATAATAATATATCGACTTAATTTATTTGATTGTGAATAATTTTTTAATTTAACAGTTTAAAATGTTAACGTATCATAGAGTTTCGGTCAAAATAATGGACTATTCAAAGAAAAAATATAAACAAATCAATTAAAACATGACATGATAAATATAAAGTTATGTAACAGTAAATACATATACATATTATAACAAAACAAATGTTAAGGTAGGCGAAAAAAGGCAAAACTCTTGAAAAAACGTTTCCTTTCTTCGGTACGTTTTTTTACGAATTAAACGATTATTTGAATTAAGAAGGATCGTTATAACGGGTTTTTAGCTAATTGTTTATTTTTATGAATAATCACGGAAACATAATGACATCAATTGATCGTTTGTTTACATTCATTGTCAATCAATAAAGATTTGTAAAAAATATATCAGAAATACTGTTATTCGACATGATTTATTATAATATTAAAATTATGTACGAGTATTTACATTGTGTACACTGTCAAAGATATGATTATTTTTGGATATTTAATGTACGCAAAAAAATCTTACAGTATAGGGCGCAATATCCTTATATTCGAAAGTGAAATGTGCAACGATCAAAATTATTAATAAATAGTATAAACGGTTAGACTAAGCTGGGCAGGTTTCAGAAACATGGGTTATATCCTTAAAAACCAGAAAATACCGATCAACCTGCAACGAAAATTCTATGAAGCCTGTGTTCTGCCAGTTGGTACTTATGGAAACTGTAACATTGTCCAAACAAAGTGCCGAGAAACTACAAGTGACCCAAAGAGCCACGGAAAGAGCCATATTAGGAATAAGCCTAAGAGACAGAGTCAGAAACGATACGATGAGAGAAAAACAAAGGTCACTGACATCATCCACCGGGTGGCGACTCTAAAATATCAATGGGCAGGTTACGTAGCCAGAAGCTCATATGAAAAGTGGACAAGAAGACTGCTGACTTGGAGACCGTGAACGGCAAAGAGAAGTGTAGGGCGACCGCAACTACGGTGGAAGGATGATCTGAACAGACATGTCGGAATAACTTGGATGCAGTCTGCACAGGCCAGAGTGACACGAGGAGGCATTTGTCAAGGAGTGGACGGGAATAGACTGAGGAAGAAGAAGAAGTAGCATAATATAATTTAAAGGTAATAAGATTTCTCAGACGAATGTGTAATACGGATAAAATTATGTTTTTCGTATTCCTATATTATGAAATTGCCTTTGTGGCAGAGTAGCAACAACTATAACTGCCACACTGAAGAAGAAGCCGTCTTATAGAATTCACGTGACAATAAAAATGACGATATACTAGCTACCTGTCCTATTTCATGAGAATCAATAGCATTTTTTGTATAGGTACAGTTATTAGTGTCTAATAACCTTCTGTACACAAAAAAAATGTGGAAAGCAACGGTAAAGTACCATATTTGAAGCCTAAATGGCATCCCATGAACCAGAATAGAATTTGACTTTGCTACAAACGAATCCCTAGGATCAAAACTTAAATTTTTTATTCAGTATTAAGTATTTATAATATATTTTTGTGCATACTAGTACGTACTAAAATGATCTGAGTATCACAAATAAGTTCGAATCTAAAAACGAATTCAAAATTAATGTAGAATATTCTCAAACCTTTTAAAGTGTCACCATACAATAAATTCGATTCAGAGCCAAAACATATCGATTGTCTCATCTCGGAGTCATCCCATTCATCAGAAGGAGAAATGAGAAGAGTGGGGATATTTCGGGACGCCGCGCTTTTATAATGGCCGTTTTATTATGCACCTTCCGGTTGATTTGGGCGGGAAACCAAACAAAAAGAAAACAAGATGGTCGCCGAAATAAGCGGAAATTATTTATGACACAAGCTTTCCCGCGTCTCTTTTGAATATAATAATGTGGATTTTTTTCAATTTGAATATGAATTATATATAATATATTAATTAAATAGGATCGTTTAATATCAATACGTATTGGTGACAGCTAAAAATTAAATTTATAAAAAAAAAACAAACATAAATATTTTTAAATATCCTGCATAAAATACCAGTATTTTTCATGGTTTCTTCCGCATGGTTGATATCGAGAGATAAATAAATATAAATATTTTGTTTTTATTTATACGTGAAATACAGTATATGGAAATATAATTTAAGTGAACAGTAAAGATTTTCTTTTGTTGTTATATTGCTATGTGTGAACGGTGGGACATCGAAGGAGAGTAGCGTAGCTTAAATGTGGTCTGGGTCCCCCACGGTTGCAAATAAACATATGTTTTTAGTACTATTATTTTTTAACGGAAGTCCCGCATGGACGGGTTACGGGCCTAGGCAGTGCACGAGTGAAGCTGACGAAAGGGCCGCTGGGCCTATAACAGCTTCGGGTAAGCGGAGGGAGCCCTCTATGGCTCGGCCATATTAAAAAAAAAATATGTATATTATTTTGATTTAAGATGTACATTTTCAAAAATGCTTAACTTTATATCAAATAGGATAATTTATAGAGCGCCATTTTTATGAATTACTCTTCTCAAGGGCGCTGTAGAAAATGCTCCGTTTTGTGAACTAGATAAAAAAATAAATAAACATATTTAGTATAAGGGTTGCACCTGACGTAGTCAATCTACCATTCCTATCAGGAAATGATAATTTGAAAATGTGCGTTTTGAGTCTCGATCTGATAGTTAATATATTTTTAAATATATATAGACTTTTCAGTATAAAATAGTTTATATATTCTATTGAAAATATTTAACCTATTTTTAGTAAACTTAAAATCAAAATTATAACACCAATGAACAAGTGAGTGGTAGTGAAATCGATGATAGTAGAATAAACACTAATATGATAAAAGAAAAAGAATACATTTGAAAAACTGCCTTTTCTATTCAAAAATCCCATAGATGGCAGCACGTGTGTAACGCAAAAATCTTATATTTTATTTTAACTTGTCACTAAATATTACTCAGTAACTTGGTACTGAGGGTTGCGGTCATTCTGTGTGATCGCATACTGGGGGTACTTAAGACTTAATCTCCCGAGAGATCTGCTAATGGGAAACATAGTGACATCGGTGTATTTTCCGATATCATTCCAATAATAGGGTAGTTTATTTGTACAAAATTATTTGTATATATTTTTTTGTACAGAAAGTAATATGGTTTAGACAATAGATAAATATGTATTCAATAAAATATAACATTAAAATCTAAACATTTTTAATGGCATTTTATTTCGCTAGCAATATTAGGCAGATAACTCAGAGTTTCATGTAATTATATTTCTAATTATAATGGCTAATTAAATATAAAAATGATATAATATTTAAAAAATAATAATGACTAAATGTACAGATAATATTTTTAATGCCAAAAAATTTTCATTTTGCATTTGGGCATATTTTAAAACATTTCTTTTTTAAATTTGGTATTTTAGAACACAAATCATCAAACGATGAGCATTTTTTCGTATTGATTGAAAGTTTAGAGATGATTACAATAGATGCAGCGTTCACATTTAGATTTAAAACACACCCTTGAGGTGATAACATCACAAAAACGGCGCTTTAAAAGTTTGCACATTATTATTATTATTATCATTATTATTATTATTATGTATTACGAAAGATTAGTGCGAATGAAAACCTTTGTTTTCTAGAAGTTAAATATATTTTATGTTGACATGTTTATGTGTTTGATAACGCCTTAGACAGGTAAAATGCCATTCACATAAAATTTAATAAAACTTGTTCAAAACAGACGTTTTCATTCTTATTAATTATTTAATATGGAGTTTTACATCATTGTTCAAGAAACAATTAATTACCCAAAGATTTTGATTTGGAGTTTTTGGATCGTGATATTTCCTTGGAATCGAGAACTTCGTTAATTTTTTAAGCTATTACTACTTTTCATTTGCATATTAGTCTTCTTCTTCTGCTTTATTTAGGACTGTGTCCTGTTATTTCTCGGAGCCTGTTCCTGGGATGCAGATGTCCAACTGTCTCGCCATCTTTAAGGTGGCCTTCCTGCAGGTCGATTTCCTGGTGGTTCTTTATTTGCGGCTATATTGATCACTCTTTCAGAACATGCTCTTTCCACATGATCTCTCCAGTAGCGTCTTCTCAGTCTTCCCCATCGCACGACATCTTCTACATTGCAGATCTTTCTTATTTCAGAATTTCTTATTTTGTCTCGGAGTTTCGTTCCCGCAACGGATCGGAGAGTTTTCATTTATGTGGTTCTTAGGAGACTTTTTGTTCTGATGGTGTCAGCTCTCGTTTCTATTCCACGTGTCATTATAGAACGTACGCATTCGAATTATTAGCATATTATTCATAAGTACCAATTAAAAAATAATAATGTTGTGTAACAAATTAGATTTGATGAAACGTAGTGCGATAATTGACAGCTTGTTATCACTGGTTAGAACGAAATCACATATATATAAAATTCAGACTATACACATCATAAAATAAAAGTATATCTAATCAGTTCACACAAAACTGTTAATTGATTTTTAAAGAAGCATACGCAACTTCTCAGTAAATATTTATTATGTTTTATCATTTATTTCTTTTACTTATCTTCTACTTATCTTCTATGACTATGAAAAGCTAGGCCATAGACTATTTTCACATCTTCTTCTACGTCATTGTCGTGTCAATAGCGAGCTAGTTTTCTAAGGATGGCCCTTAAAATACCATTCTCTCCACTTCTTTTACATCGTGGTGGAAGTCTTTAAAATTTATATTAAAATGTATATTAAATATTTCATATTAAAGCTTTATTTTAATTGAAAATAAAAGTAAAATCAAATAATCATCCCTAGTAAGGCTTAATGCCGTCATCGCGAACTCCAAAAAGATTGCTGGAGTGGCGCCCAGGTGGCAAAAGACCAATTGGATTAATACGGCTGCGATGGGACGATGAAGTTAGGAGATGGGAGGATGAAGTTACGAGTGTCAGATTGGAGGATCGAAGCGGAGGACAGAAGGAGTTGGAGGCGAAAAATACTGGAGGCTAAGGCTCAACATTGGCTGTAGGGCCATCGAAGAAGAAGAAGATGTAAGGCTTAATATTTCACTCCCATAAATTATAATATAATAAAATTTGTGGAAAATATACATATTCAACAATAATAAGTAAGTAGATTAATTACAAGGGTTATTTATGTAAAAATTATGGGAAGAAAGATCAAAAGTTCGCAGCGTACAGTCGAAACGTACGGCAGCGTACAGTTTACCTACCGGCCGCCAGAACCAATCTGCCTCTGGTGACGCCGGTGGGAAGAGCAATTAGTCTGCTGAACGCGGTCTCCTCGGAGATCGACGTCTTTCATGTTAGTGAAAGTACGTTCAGGGGACAAATACTCTTGACTTTGGAAAGTATTTTGTCTTCTTAATGTCGAACCATCACTAATGCGTTCCTGGTATTATGTTGTTTTTTCATAATATTTTACCAGTACTCAATTGATGCCTTAAAAATTTATGCTGTTTGTAATGTCTTTTGAGTAAATAAACTGTTTTGATTTGATTTGATTTGATTTGAAACCATTTAGAATTAAAAAAAAACGAGTAAAATAATACTAAATATAAGTTAGTAAACAATTTTTATTTATTTAATAAAGGAAACCATTTTGTTTTCAGTTCTCTTTCATTGGTTGAACGTTTCTTATATTATTTTTCCTCTCCCCTTATCTGTCAGACTGTCTCACGTAGGATTATTCCGGACACAAATCTGTAAATGGACCTTAAGAGAATAATGGAAGCGAGGATTAAATATTACTCACGTAATACACTGTGCACTCTCGTGTAAACTCAGCTTAATATTTCCTTTATTAAATACATAAGTACTCACGTTTGTAGTTCATACAATAACATATTATTCTGTATTCTTTCTATGTCTAAGTCTATGTCGACGTGGCATTGGGGTGAATAACCTAGCTTTTAGATGACTTCAAGGCAGTGCACTATGGTGTCCCTACACCGACCCTTGAACACAAACCTCAAAACTGGTAAAAGGAAATTCATTCATCACCAAGTTGAATAAGGGATTTTCCCGGAAAATTGAAAGTGTTTGTCTAATGTTAACTTCTTTTCAATAAGTAAATTATGCAAGGGACATGAAATCTTTATTAAATGAACAATTAATAAAATAATCAATTGTATCTCAATAGAGACGAAGATGCAAATTGGAAACAGAACATGGTTGATCAAGGCGCTTACAAGGCGTTTCTAGCAATGCGGTAAATGGTGGTAGCTTTTCACATTGCGTTAAAAAGATCTTCTGCTTAATAATTAAAATACAATCTTCATAGATGGCGTTAGTGTGTAGATTGAATATACTACCATGTAAAGGGTGGTGTCGAAGATTAACATATATACAACTTCCAAAAATTTGTCAGACATGGTGGTCATGGGAAAAAAATCAGATGGAATGGGGAGTATTGTGTTGCGTGGAGCATGTGCTTAACCCAACCAATGACAGGTCATGGGTCCTGTAAGCGCTTTGTTCAACCATGTTCTGTTTCCAATTTGCATCTTCGTCTCTATTGAGATGCAATTGATTCTTGAATTGGTAGCCCGCAATGGGTGAAATCCAGTTGTTCGTCTACAAGTATTTGTATACATTCAAAATGTTGACAAAAAATTAATAAAATTTATAACATTCTAATTCTTTCATGCTATGGACCTATGTTTTCCTTAGGGTTGCTCCTCCTGTGAGGTGGATTCCTAGCTGTCCATTAATCTTTTCAAAAGCCTTCCATGAGGGCGAGTCCCGTGTGGTTGATTATGTAGTGCAATATAGAGGAGTCTGGTGGTGTCCATTCTTTGAATATGACCTTGCTAGTCTTTTCTTCGTTATCTACTCCATCTTATAATATCCTCGGCTTCGCATATATCTCTTATTCTGGTGTTCCCCACGCTTTGTTTTTGACTATGTATGGTAATACTATTGAATGTAACTAGTTTTGCTTATACCCAAGCTTCATCAGGGTAATACAACATGTAAACAAGCGAAACTAGTTTGATTCAAATATAATTACTATCTGTGGTTAAATTATAAGTGTTTTATTTTATTTGTTTTATAGTTCTGAACATAAATGTATTACTAGAAAGTGAGTGATTCGTGTGAAGAAAATACTACACTACTACACACTTTTTCACTTAGTGAAAAAGTGTGTAGTAGACGAAATTGAGGAAAACGAGGCAAATATGGAACTATCAAATCGACACGGATGCTTGACAAGCTATAATATATATGCATGTCAGCATAGTATGGCGTGTAAATAGAATTCCTTTTTCTAAACATTTATATAATATTATTTTCTTCATGGAAAGGGCCATGCTAGGAATAACCTTGAGGGACAGATTTAGAAATGAATTTATTCGACAACAAACCAAGGTGACTGAGGTGGCTCTACGGATAGGCGGGCTGAAGTGGCGGTGGGCTGGCCATATCTGTCGGAGAACCGACAGCCGATAGGGAAGACGGGTTCTAGAGTGGAGACCGCGTACACGATTCCGTAGAGTAGGACGTCCCCCTGCCCGCTGGACAGACGATCTGAAGAGTATTGCTGGACATGGATGAATGGGAGCGGCAATGGATAGGGGGCGGTGGCGGGCTTTGGGAGAGGCCTACATTCAACAGTGGATGACAGACGGCTGATGATGTTATTATTTTCTACATTTCTCTCGAAGGTTGCTAGGAGAATGAAAAAAAAAGTCTTTTTATAACTTAATATTCCTCTTCTGGTGAGTTCTGAGAACTATAACTCTGGAGTCATATTAAACTAACTAACTTACTAACAATCGCGCCATTTACGGCGGTAGGCAGAGTTGTGTGATTCTAATGGAAAATGTTGTCTAAAGTTACCCCGAATTATTCTCTTGCATTTTTTGTAAATTACCGAGAAAGGACAAATATTTTGAATGTTGGAAGGGTTACGGATGCATATAAAATGTACTAATGTGTGAAGCTTACCGTATTTTTCGGTCAAGATGACGTGTATGATATTGCGGGGTAATTTTCAGGAATAATTGACGCAAATAACAAACCTGAAACAGAGAAAAATAGCACATTAGTACACACAAGAAAATGTTTACTTAAGAATTCAGTCAGCAGATATATTTTTCAATATGTAAAACAGTCGGTAAGTTGTCGCCAAACGGCTTATCGTTACAGAATCTTTTTTTAAATTATTCAAAATCAAATGCAAGTCTCAATAGAGACGAAGATGCAAACTGAAAACTGAATATGGTGATCGAGGTGTTGGTTGGGTTAAGCGCACGCTTCATGTAATACAACATTCCCCATTCCACCTTTCTTATGACCACCAGGTCTGACAAATTTTTGGAAGTCGTATATATGTTAATATCCAACACCACAATTCACATGTCAGTTTCAATTTACAGACCAGCGCCATCTATGAAGATTATGACAGAGATGACCAAGATCACAGGTCATAAGTCCTGTAAACACCTCGATCCCCATATTCAGTTTCCAGTTTGCATTTTCGTCTCTATCGAGATAAAATTAATCCTTGAATTGATAACCCGTAATGGGTAAATAAAATCCAGTATTTGTCTACAAGTATTTGTATACATTCAAAATGTTGCATCAAATGCAAGTATTATATTTAACGATTGAATGTTTTAACGTGTATTATTTAACTATAAAACTAACTAAACTAACTAACCATCACGCCATTTCCCCGGAAGGGTAAGCAGAGAGGATGGATCGCCACAATGCTCTGTCCTGCCATAGCTCTCGGGCTTCCTCTACATTCATACATCGTACCATGCACGCACGTGGATTATTCCGACTTCGAATGTGACCGCCTTTTAGTAATTATTTATAAAATATTGAGAAATAAAAAATAAAAAATAGGTATGGAAGCGAAGCATGGAACTGGCAAAAGAAGGATGAAACTAGAATAAATGCAGTAGAAATGAGATCTTTTAGACGAATGTGTGGATTCTCTGTGTATGATAGAGTGTCGGATGAAAATATAAGAAGTGAATGCGGTGCGAATGATGGTGTCATGAACAAAATAATGAAAGGATCATTAAGATGGTTTGGACGTATGGAAAGAATGAATGAAGAAAGAATGGTAAAAAAAATATATGTTCATGATGTAAATGGTACCAGAAATAGAGGAAGACCGAGGAAAACGTGGCACGATCAAATAAATCAAATATTGAATGTCGGCCATCAGAGAAATCGACGCGCGTGTATGACACGATGTATGAATGTTGAGGAAGCGAGAGAAATATGTCAGGAAAGAAAAGTGTGGCAGTCGTTTCTTTCTGCCTACCCCTTCTGGGAGACGGGGTGATGGTTAATTAGTCAGTTAGTTAAAAAACAATATAATTTTGAAACAAATGAAATTTGCTAGTACGAAATTTCGTTGTGTACTAACTAACTTGCCACACTTTATTCGATGCGACACTCCATCCTTCTCTTTTCGCCCCCGCGAGAGACGCGGTGTGATGGGTTGCGAACCTCATCGCCACCAATAGGCATCTCCCACGCACACTTCGATCGTTCAACGTCTACATAATAAATCTAAAACAAATTATATAAAATACAATGATATAAAATAAAATAAGAAATTGATTAATATAAACAAAACTGATAGATTATTAAAATGTTTAGTTTATTGATCTATTAGTCTTTATGAGCTTTTAATGGCGGGCGGGATTTGCACTTTAAAAGCTCCCTGTCTTCTCGAAACAATGAACCGGGAGATGAGATGAGTTTTACAGTGTCCAGGCGGAAGTGGGAGTTGCCCTAGCGGGCCTTTTACGAACTATAATAGAGAGATTATCAGTTGCCCTTTCCGGTTCTCTTTCATGTCGACACGCTGGATGTTCCATTCTCAGAGCTTTTATATGCTTTATTAATAGACGCGAGCTTTGCACAACGGGGAATACTCTTGTTATATGACGGTCTTACGGTAAACACACGTCACTGATTATAATATATTGCATAAATAGAACAGGTTATCTCGAAACCCTTAGAGCTAATATGTCGGCTTGTGGGTTGCTACACCGAATCGGGTTCGATTCCCAACGATGGTAGTAAAATGACTTTGGTCTGGTGAACAATATATGTGATATTAAAATGGCAATAGATTAGCTACCTATCACATGTCACGAGAATCAATATGATATTTCTATTCCCTTTATATCGATTTAGTTATTATAATGATGTAAAAAGCGATCCAACAACAACAACAAACTATCAAGCCGTTTCTCCGCAGGGGTAGGTAGAGAGAATGGACCGCCATACTACTCTATTCTGACACACCTCCTAGCTTCCTCCACATTCATACAACGAGTCATACACGCAGATCGATTCTTCCGACTTCTAATATGACCAATCTTAAAAATTTGATTAATTTGGTCATTTGTGTTTTCCTCGGTCTACCAAGACTCCGTAATCCATTTACATTGTTAACGTATACTTTCTTAACAATTCTTTCTCCATCCATGTGCTCCATGTATGTCCGAACAACCGATTCAACAAATTATATGAATATATTTTATTGTTCGAGCAATAAAAATACGGATCCATGAACAAAACTCCATACAATAGAAATGCGCATGCTGCGGTGGTCGGGAGGAGTCACATTGAAAGACAAGATGCGCGACGAATATGTGAGGGGAAGTTTAAAGGTAGCCCCGATAAAACAAAAGTTGTCAGAAACAAGGCTCCGATGGTATGGTCACGTGATGAGGAGACCTCACAACCATGTCGTGAAAAAGTGTATTTCTGTGTCTAGTAGAAGAGGGAGAGAAAGACCTCAATCATCATCGGCTGTCCCTCGTGTCCGAGGAAGACTGTCTTTCACGTTTGTGGGTCCGCATGTGGCTGAAGAGCCCGATCCTGGACCCACATATCATGGGGCATCTGGCGATTGTAATGGAGCCGTCACCGTCTCCCAGTGGTCTCTCCTTTCTCCTCTTTCCTCCTCTCTGCAACGTCGTCTCTGCGCTGTGCTTCAAAGTCTTGTGTGCCTTTGTGTACTGCTGTTCTCCACCTAGGTCTGTCCTCTGCAGTCTTTCCCCGGCAATCACAGTCGATGGCAGTCTTTTGTAGGTTTCCTTTACCTCAAACTACCTGGCTGACGAATGTGCAGAGGGATATGGAAGCCCTAGGCCTTAAGAAGGCTGCCAACTAAAGAAATACCTGGCGCCAAATGATAAGAAAAGTCGACCCCGAGTAACGGGAAGAGGCGAGGGGAAAGAAAGAAGAGCAATAAAAATACGTAGGTACCATTTTTTTCTTGTGAATTTTCACAACTTTTGATTTAAGCCTTTATTTGGTTATCAGTGTTTTCCAATTCTACTTATTAAATGAAATTTCTAGAATGGCTTATTAGCGAATATATAAAAACGATTGCTAATCTTCTATTAAGCCATTTTGTGGCCCTCTACCGTAATAAATTATAATTATTTCACTAATTTGTCACGTGAAGACACCATCTTGGTATTTATTTCGGAGATAATATTTTTATTGCAACATTGACAGGGTACGGCGACCATTAAGCGCGTAATTTTACATATTTTTTCAGTTTTACTGTTAATTTTGCGGTTCTGTCCCCAATTTGCAAGTATTTACAAGCATAAAAGCGACACATTCAAAATATAATTGATTGAGAATTTCGTTTTATATATAATCAGACAATAAATCAATACTTATTCTTTCGCACGTACCTGGATATTTTTTGGAGTGAATAAACCGATTTAGAGGTAAAACAAAAAATCGATGATTCACTATTAACTAACGTGTTTACGTTAAAAAAAACATACACTGAAGAAAGATGTCAATGTTCCAAAAATTTTTTGTGAAAAGTGCAAGAGCAGTAAAATATTAAAAAAAAAAGTAATTCAACTGTGAATCCACAATACAAAACGAATATAGAAAAATAATCGTCTTTTACAAACAACATTACTATCCACAATACTTGGAGATGGCAGAAGAAGGATGAAAGTAGGATAAATGACATAGAAATGAAGTCACTAAGAAGAATGTGCGGAATAACAATGTATGCTAGAATATCTATTGATTAAGTAAGAAAGGAATGTAAAGCAGATGAATGGGTTCTAAATAAAATCAAATAAAGGGTCATGAAGATGGTTTGAACATATGTCACAAATGGATGAGGGAATAACGATATATATAAAATTAGTGTGAATGGAAAAAGAAGTCAAGGAATGCCTGAAAAGATACGGCATGGCATGACCAAATAAATCAATGTAAATCTTACTGAAAGGCGGCCATGCTCGAAGTAGGAACAATCGAGCGTGCGTGTCACGATGTATGAATATAGAAGAGGTGCGAGAGTTATGTTAGGATAGCACAGCTTGGCGATCCATCCTCTCTGCCTACCCCTTAGGGAAACGGTGTGATGGTTAGTTAGTTAGTTTTCGTTGTATCATATTCTTCAAATCCGTTCTCGTTCACAGGTAAGAATAAATGAGTATTTTCAAATACTAAGAAAACGTAATATAAGACATTAAAAATGTTTTCATTTTCATTATGAAAGAAGCGTTTACTCGGTTTTGCGTATTCATAAACAAACAAAATGTATTCAACTCTGTAATGATTCTCTCGTATTAATGTATCTCTGTTTTACTGGTAATAATATTTCAGCAAATTGCATATCTTTGCAGTTTCCCGTCACTGGTGAAAATCCATTGCATTTGTTGCACAATTTAATTCCTGCCTGAAAGCAAGTTAAATGTTCTGTATAATGTTTATAATGTATTCTCTGTACTAAATTAATGCGTTTTATAATTGCACGCCGTAATATATTTATAGACCGGCTAATATGCATAATCATTGCGGGTAGAAATCGTCAGATTTTCACTGCATTTACAATATTATTACTGGTTAGCGATAGCACTCACTAGTAATAATAATGTAAACGTAATAGTTAATCTGTACCCGAGAGCCATTATGCCTTATGATCTGTCACAGATTACTATGTAGATGTCTATGGAATATGTATATCTATATCTATTGACGACCTTCGTGGCTGAGTGGAAAGTGATTTGACTGCCACCCCGAAGGTCCCGTGTTCGATTCCAGTCAAGGGCAGTGTAATTGTCACACTTCACGTGACAATAAAATGGCAATAGATTAGCTACCTATCAAATGTCTCAAGAATCAATATGATAACTATACCTTCTTCTTTTGGTACCGTACCAGGTCCCCCCAACGTTGGCAATCACTACAGCAAAGGTATTCGCCATAGTGATTCCTGGGAAAAGGTGACCAGAGTGGTTTCCCGTTGCCTTCTCTGGTGGATTTTTCTGTCGGGGTTACCTTCCCTTAGCTGGTTGGATCTGGTTTGGAGGCGCCAGAAACTCGCCTTTCATCCCCTCGTTATCTGCTGTGATCACACGATTATGAGTGTGACCCCATTGCCCGGGGTTCGCGACAGGGACGCTAACGAGTTAGACTAGTCAGTAGTGTTGCCGGTGGAATGCAACTCCGCAATCACACCCTCCAGCAAGATGTGACTCGCGATAACTATACCATCCACATCAATTTGGCTAGAGCTGTAATGATGTAAAGCCGATTCAAAAAAAAATAACAATAATAATATTTCATTTAGGTTAAAAATTTACTCAGACTTTATTGCTCTCATGTACAGAAATATAATGTAATAGGTACTTCCAGTACTGACATATGGAACAGAAGCGCTAACCCTTATCATGTCGATCATAAGGAGACTACGCGTAGCATAGAGGAAACACGAAAAAGCCCTGCTACACGTAAGGCTCAGAGATCGGATAAGAAATACTGAAATACGTAGAAGGTCGGGAGTAACAGATGTCGTCGTAAGGGTAGCGAAGCTTAAATGGTCATTTGCGAGACATGTTGCCAGATTGGTAGACGATATATGGACCAGAAGGGTGGAAGAGTGGAGACCCGGCGAAGACAAACGAAACAATGAGAGACCACCCACACAATGGTCAGATGACATTTGAAGAATTGCTGGCGATTGGCTGCAAAAAGCACAAGACAGGGATACGTGGAACGGCTGACAACGGCTGTCTAAGTAAGTAAGTAAGTAAGTACAGAAATATATCGACTTAAGCAAATAAAGTTATTTGTCCCAATCGTTATGTATGGAAGGGAAGCTTGTAGTTGACAATTAAAGAATTAATACCGTAGAAATGAGATCGCAAAGAAAATACGCTAAAAAACATTGTGTGATATAATTTCGAACGAAGAAATAAGAATGCAAGGCAGATAAACGCGTCCTAAATAGCATAAAAAAAGGGTTAGTAGGATGATAGCAAGCTGCTGAAAGCGGGCTTAACTAGAAAAGCAAGTAAAATAAAACCAAATGTAAATTATAAAGAAAAGAATGATTATTTCGCTATTCTTAGGTATCATCAAATGTGCATTAGTAATGTATGTATGCAATTTAATTATATCAAATATGTATTACATGTTTAACAAAATAAAAATAATTTTGTTTTTAGGAGTATTGTTCAAGAAACAATAAATAGAGAGACAGTTTAATTCTTTAAAGAGCCATGGAAAGAGCCATGTTAGGAATAACCCTAAGAGACAGAGTCAGAGACGATATATTGGAGACCGTGGACGCCAATTTGAAGTGCAGGGCGAACGCAACTACGGTGGGAGGACGATCTGAACAGACACGTCGGAATAACCTGGATGCATTCTGCACGCGATAGAGTGACATGGAAGCTAATGGAGGAGGCCTTTGCCAAGGAGTGGACGGGAATAGGCTGAGGAAGAAGAATAAGATGTTAGGAAACGTGAAAATATCTTGAATATTCGAAAAAGAATTATAATCTTCGAGTCCCTTTTCAGGTGTTTTTTTTATTATTTTTATATATATTTATAAGATTTTTTATTGTTAGCAATTCTGCGACAAATAGCATATAATTCTATTCGATGGTTCCTAATGATAAGAGTACCTACCTGCTCCGCGCGGTTCTGTATCGACAAAGTAATTTAATTGAGATGTGCCTGGCAACATTTCAATGCCGGTGTTCTTAATTTAAAATGCACAATGCGAGCGGCGCCAATACACAGAGAGCCATACAAATTATTGTTTCCGAATATGTATCGCGCTCACCAAAGTGGTGCGGCATAACACTCTTAGGTAGGTAGGTACCTGCGATACACAGGACCGCATCAGGCATTTGGGAATCAACTGCTCATGCCCAAGTCTTATTTTTAAGAAATTAAATTATACTATTTAGTAGGGTTGTTTAAAGAATTTAAACAATAACTTAAAACTCGAAAGTATTAAATACCGATAAAAATGTTCTTGGCATGGCATAATCATTTGTTTATGCACCAGCAAAACGAAACATTTCTTTACTATATAAGATGATAATCTTTGGAATACTGATGTTTTCATCAATCTATCGATCTTGGTCTTATGTGTTATTTTTAATTAATTACCCTAAACTTGAAAACAGAAAATCCAATAGAAAAAAAAAACATAGATAAAGACAAAATATGTAAAAGAAAATAGTGCATGGATTTCTATGGTTGGTGGCAATACTCTTCTCTTCTACTCTAGCTCTTCGCCCGTATATACTCGTACATACTACCTTGAAGATAGAGACTACAATGATATCAGAATCGTCTGATGAAGAAAATACCAACATGCACATAAAATACATCCAAGATATCAAAGAACTTGTATTTATGATTTTGAGAACAATTCATTATGAATGAATTTTGATTCTACAATATTATTATTTCAAAATCTGGTGTTGGTATTTTAACATGTGTTGAAAATGAGTTTACTTTTTAAGATAACGGTTCATGCACTACATAATATTGACTTTTGCGGTGATTATCTTCGTTTGGTAGGCACTAGATATAAATGGACTTAATCCAGTCCTGCGTTTATCATTGCAGAGTGAGCATATTCTGAATATTTGCCAGCATTTGTGTTTGCCCAATGGCAACAGAATAAAGGGCGTATTATCCTAAATGGGGTTATTTGAATCGTGTGTCGCGTCATCATTATATCTATGGTGCCCCCATAGATACACTCGCCATAGAAAACGGATTTTGACACAAAGGGACGCGCAAACAGACGCCGCTTTGGAATCCCGGTTTTGAATTTGAATTTCGAACGAGCACGCAAGGATCCGTGACATTATTACGTATCTTCGTTCGGTTTCTATGGAAAGAATTTTGTACCACCACGCAATCAAACGATGCTTTTGGTTTATTTCCATTAATTGTAGCATTAATTTAAGATATACATACAATTTAATTTGAATTTTCAGAAATGAGATCTTTAAGAACAACACACCGTGTCTCCTTCGGGGATGAAAAGAGAAGGATGAAGTGCCGCATCAGTCAAAGTGTTGAAGCGTGATGGTTAGTTAGTTAGTTAGGTCATTTAGAAGTAAGTACCTATATGTCGAGAAACAAAGTATGACAGAAAACCGTTAACTGAAAATATCTTTGATCTTAGGTATATTTGTGCTCTTTAATTATTTTTTCGATCGACGTTTCTTAGATCATAACAGACTCTATGTTATTTTTAAGGCATTGAACATTGGTTGAAGAGGATTTCTAAAGACTTGGTTTTATCCAAGATCCTAGAAAATATTAATATTTTTTTTATATATTCCATTGAAAATAAAATTAAAATATAATCGAATGATAAAGCAAAATGAATCATTTCCATACAATATAATATTAAAGCTTCTAGATGTTTGTCATTCTTATCAATTTTATACAAAGTTTAAATAACTTTTTGAAAACATCGTATTATTACAAAAAACGCGCAAACATGTTTCGGACAGTAAACGTCCTTCTTCAGTCAAAATATTGAACATTTGAATATAAAATGTTTAAAAAAATATATTTAATTATAAAATATGTCGTGGCAAGAGCTATGCCTCCCACACCGAAGGTTTGAGATCGATTTTCGGTGATGACAGTGTGAGTGTGGTGTAGAATTCACATGATAACAAAATGGCGATAGATTAGTTACCTATCACGTGTCATGAGAATCAATATAAATAGCTTAAAACAAATTATATAAATAATAATTGAATATAACGATGTTTTTAACCACTTCCACTTTTGTCTTTATTTCGACAGCGACCGGTTTCGTTAGGCTCGCTGGCATCGACAGACTGATCCAATCCAAAAGTAGACGTAGTTAAAAAACATCGTTATATTTAATTATTATTTAAAATGAACTTCTATCAAGAGATTTCAGTAAAATCATTTGATTATCTTAAATTATATAAAGTAATTGGGTTCAAACGACCAGTTGAATAATAAAAAAATAAAGAATCCTAAGCGCAAGGTAATATAAATATAGAAGAAACACAAAATTATCGAAATAAATGTTAGCAAGCTTCTAACACTTACAAGGGTGTAATAATATTGGATCGCATATGCTTGTGGTTGTAGTTGATACACTCCAATTGTTCACAATTGGAGTGTGTCGAGACATAGTTAATTCGTCTTAATCCTTATTATTAATCAACCTTCGTTGTGAGAAGGTCATCCATCAATTACCCCCACACTCGCTCCCTCCCTTGGCGCTATGTGCTATTGTAAATATTAATTTCGGTACCAGAATAATTATCCATTCAAGATTGACTTGACACTATCCAAACCCAATCCAGCGAGTCTGCTTGTATGGAATTCAGAATTAGAAGCATACTACGTGGTAAGATTGAAAAGTTATTCACATAATGGTATTAAATAAGTTATTATGTCTTACATGTGCAATAATGTAAAATTATATCTCTCTCTATGATTTCAATCCTGGGATTGGTTTGCAGCAATTTCCTCTATTCTTCTCTTCCATTCTTCCCTGTCTTGTGCGGCTCTTTTGAAATCTACATATGATGAGCAGCGCACTTCCAGGTACTCTCGGCGTGGGCGTCCCCTAGAGTTTGTTCCCTAGGTCATACCCTCCATTATGGCAATTATAAAATTATATGTTAATTATTTATTGTTTCTTGAACAATGATGTATAATTGATTTTTAAATATTTATCCTCCATATTTAAATATTGATCCTAATGAAAACGTCTGTTTTGTAGAAGCTTTATTATATTAGGTGTATAACTTTGCTTCCGCCGTTTTTTTCTCCGAAATTCGAGGCTTTATCGTAAAATAATGGTTATACATTTATGATTCAAAGTATTATCCATCGCTGGCCACTACTTTCTCCCATCTTTCGGGCAGCATACGAATCCCGCGTTGAAAAAACTGGTCATCTTTTGAAGCGATCCATGAATCGATCCAATTTTTTACTTCTTCATAAGACCGGAAGTGCTGGTCAGCTAGGCTGTGTGCCATTGATTCGAAACAAGTGATAGTACGAGGGAGCAACGTCTGGAGAATACGGCGGGTGGGGTAGGACTTCCCATTTCAAAGTTTCCAAGTATGTCTTGACCACTTTCGCAACATGGGGTCGAGCATTGTCATGCTGTAAAATCACTTTATCATGTCTCTCGTTGTATTGCGGCCGTTTGTCTTTCAATGCTCGGCTCAAACGCATTAATTGCGTTCGATAACGATCGCCTGTGATTATTTCAGTCGGTTTTAACAACTCATAAATACACTACGCCGAGCTGGTCCCACTAAATACTGAGACATGTTTAATCGGGAATAACTTTATGATGCATACACAAATCGACTAATATTTCAATGGCGTTATGTTTACAAATACTTAAGCTTATTGTATAACATCTATAATCTATTTATTCCAACTACCACTTACCGCTACTGCCATCTATTGCAAAACGGCGGAAGCAAAGTTATACACCTAATATTTGATGGGAATGGTATATTCCACCTGTCTAAGGCATTATCAAGTGTAGCCTAAAATATAATACAATAAGTAAAAAACATGTGCGTAACTATTGGACAAATGCAGATATTGACATGAAATGTCAGTGACAGTACTACCAACCTAAAACAAAAGGGTACTTGTAAAATGTTGTTCAATAATCTCGTAATATTACGTAATATTATCCTTAATTTTGTAAATGAATAATGTAAAATACTCAATACAAAGTGTAAAAAAGCAGTAAAGCCAAAAATTACCTAAAAGTTGAGGGACGGAAACTTTTTGATCTTACCCCATGTGTCTTGTATTGTGTGCGCGAACAAGTATTGATTTTCCTACAATCGTCTTTGTTGAATTGATTGCTAAGATTGCGTGTATTCATTTGAATTCAAACATATCACCAATTAGAATCTATAATTTTTGGGACTTAGAAAAGCTTTTTCAATAAGGAATAAAAGAATTTCAATAACAAGGTAATATTTAATAAAAATAATAGTTGTCAATATGAACAAAACAGTATGTATTATTTTATAATAATTAAAAAAATATATTTTCGAAAAGTGAAAAGTAGATAAAACCAAATAATTTAACTCAAATCGTGTAATTAACATTGAATAATAAGCAAATTTTTTTTATAAAAATTGTCCCCATAATTTGCTTTGACCAGGATATAGATAATATTGCAACGGGTCCAAAATATACAAAAATATGTAGTTATAAGTAATGTACGATGAAATTATAATGCTTATAAAGCTAAAATCTTAGTTCATGATTTAATTGTATCTCAATAGAGACGAAGATGCAAATTGGAAACTGAATATGGTTGATCAAGGTATTTACAGGACTTATGACTTGTCATTGGTTGGGTTAAGAGCACGCTTTATGTAATTACAACATTCCCCATTCCACATTTCTTATGACCTTGTCTGACAATTTTTTGAAAGTTGTATATATGTTAAAGTCCAACACCAGAATTCACACGTCACTTTACTTTAACATATATACAACTTCCAAAAATTTGTCAGATATGGTCATAAGAAAGGTGGAATGGGGAATGTTGTAATTACATAAAGCGTGCTCTTAACCCAACAAATGACAGGTCATAAGTCCTCTAAACACCTGGATCAACCATATACAGTTTCCAATTTGCATCTTCGTCTCTATTGAGATACAATTAAATCATGAATTGATAACCCACGGTTGGTGAAATCCAGTATTCGTATACAAGTATAAGTATACATTCACAAAAAATATTGTAATCATTCTGGTCAAATTCTTTGGCATAAAGATAGGAGTGACATCTCCAGGCGGCTTCTAACAATGCGCTAATGGCGATAGCCTTTCACATTGTGTTAATAAAGTAGTTCTGCTAAATGCTAAAAATTAATCTTTAATATAAAATTATGTAGCTATATGTAATGTACGATGAAATTGTAATGCTTATGAAGCTAAAATCTTAGTTTTGCTGGGGAGTTTTAATGATATACGAGTATGTATGTATGAAATAATATGTGCACTCTGTTGGGTTGATTATTCAAACACAAACAGAGCGAACCACCCAAAGGTATTAAAACGATTTCCCTACACACAGTAGTATACTATTATTTGTCTACTCAAATAATACGCTCGTTCATCAAAGAGTTTCATTATCCCGCCCACAATACCGCCGGAATAACACGTACAAGTATTAAAATCGAATCCCGAAATGATACCCCGTCTGTACGGAGTAATCCTTTCTTTGACAAATTGTAATTTTGAACAAATGTTAAGCCCCGAGCGACCCTGTTTGCCGAGCCGATCCTGCGAGTTTTATTTTCATCTCGCTTTGTTTCAATACAAATCGAAAGGGATGAATAGAAGATATTGCCGCTCGAAGGGGTATTTTGTTTGCGCCTTTTTATTTCAAAGCAGTGGTCGGAATATCGGAACTTTTAATTAACTCCGCATTTTGTTATCTTTCTATTTTTAAATTTTTATTTTATGTGGACTATTATAAAATACAGTAACTAACCATCAAGCTATTTATTCAAAGGGGTAAGCAGAAACAATAGACTCATCACTGTTAATGTGCGTGTATATGTACGAGTATATTGATTGATTTGGTCTGGCTACGTTTTCTATGGACTTCTCTGTTTTATTTTTATTTTTACGTATTCAAATTATTTAATGGATTCATTCATCATTTTGTTCGTAACGTGGATGATATCCACCGTGCATTTTTTTTTCATCGGAATCAAATGGCATATTATATAAAGGTTTACCACAGATTAGTCTAAGGGTTCTAATGTTTATCGCAACATACTCGTGTCTACATAATATATAATATAATTTTTACTTTTGTTTAAAAAAATAGTGTAAATAAATTAAATATAATGTTTAATATTTTTTTACAAATAAACCAAAAACACCTTATTAGTTTGAAGATCACTTTAATGTGATGTTATAATAATAATAATAATATGCAAACTTTTAAAGCGCCGTTTTTGTGATGTAATCACCTCAAGGGCGCATTAAGACGTGTTTTAAATCTTAAAAATCTAAATGTGACCGCTTAAAAAAAACGATCGGTTTTTTAAACCGAGTATAGTAGATACAACCGAGTAAAGTAGATATAAAATACATTTAAGTATTTAATTTATTATTAAAGTTGTCACACCACAAATTATTCATACGAAATTATAATAATTATTTAATAAAACATATTAAGTGTTTAAATGAAAACAATGTTATAGAATATCACAATTGATTAAAGTTCTTGTGAAATCGTCGCGACAGCTGTTTCGCTAACCGATGTTAGCATCATCAGGTGTTACAATCAACTGTATTAGGATTCAAGAGTTGATTGTACCACCTGATGATGCTGACATCGGTTAGCGAAAAAGCTGTCGCGACAATTTCAAAAGAAATATAATCAATTGTAATATTTTATAAGTGTTTTTATTTAAACGGTTAATAATGTTGAAAAATCTAAGTGTTTCCGCCAAAACAATGAATTATTTAGTCAACACCAATAAAACATCTTATTTATAGTACTATTTTTAATTGATATAATCTAAAATAATATTTTAAAACACTCTTCAACGTCATTTTTACACCACTATAAAGTGGTTTATAAACAGCGTATTAAAGTTATTTTTAACATCACCTACATGTTAGCACCTACTTGCCTTATTTAGAGTATATGTTTGAGTTGAAGTAAAATACAATAAATTGAATTAAAATATAATTTACACTCTGTTTTTACACCATTTTAAAGTGGCGTATAACCAAAATATACACGGGTTTTAAATTATTTATAATAATGCCACACAGATAAAGTTCTTCATACGAAAGTACAAATTGAAAAAGGTGCGCAACTTCTGGGTCGCTATTGATACAAAATCGCCCCAACCGTTCGCAATCGCTATTCAAATCTCTATATCGGCAATGAGACATCTCTTCAAAGAGATGAATTTCGTGTTTAGACAAAGATTTGTTTGCCATTCCGAGTTCCCCCCAATCTCCGTATATACTGTGATTAGCGCAGAACAAATATTACGAAACATTGTCGGGCGGGTTATACTGCGGGGGTAGAAGCGAGTTGATTTTACAAATTATACTGATGTGATTGAGATGGTCTGTCTTTTGATCAATGCCTCTAATTGGGGGAATGCCGAGGAACAATATTGGTCTTTGGATGCTTTATGTTCTGTGCCCTTTACGGATTGACAAATAAAGTAAAACACATCACTCTTCCGAATTGTAGGTTTTCGTTACGAATGAAAACGTCTGTTTTCCAGAAGTTTTATAACATCATTAATGCGAATGAAATTGTATACTTTATAGAGTTTTATCACTCTTCCGAATTGAAAGCTTTGCATTACGAATGAAAACGTCTGTTTTCTAGAAGTTGTATAACATCATTTATGCGAATGAAAACGTATAATTCTAGAGTTTTATTATATCGTCAATGCGAATGAAACCGTCTGTTTTCTGCATTATCCTGTCTAAGCTATTATCAAATGTCATTTGATAATACTTAAACATGCGAAACATGTCATTCATAAAACTTATAGAAAACAGACGTTTTCATTCGTATCAATTATTTAATATGGAGTTGTACATTATTGTACAAGAAACAAGAGCAAACTAACTAACTATCACGCCGTCTCCCCGAAAGGGTAGGCAGGCATAATGGACTGTCACACTTTAACCGATGCGGCAATCCATCCTTCTCTTTAAACGTTAAGAAACAAGAAATATGATTTATTTTAGTTTGCAAGAATGATATATTCCAACTTTCTAAGGCATTATCAAATATACACCACATTATTCAAGAAACAATCAGTACTTTTGACAATGTTTAATATTGAGGAAATCGTAGGTTTATTCAATGTTTTGTTATACTCATGTTTTATTAATGTATTTCGCTATTAATGATCATTTATTGACATTTGATAATGCTCTAGACAGGCAAAACATGTCATTCACTTGATTCTAAAACACCACACTCAATATTTAATGCCAATGAAAACATCTGTTTTCTAGTATTTTTATTATTAAATATAATAAAACTTCTAGAAAACAGACGTTTTCATTCGTATTAATTATGTAACAAAATTATTATATTGTATAAGCATATATAATACATAACAAAATGTAGGCGTATATATAGTATATGTTAGAAGAGTAGAATAACTACTTCAATGTTGAAATAACATTAAATAATTAAATATAATTTATATCTGTTGTTAACATTTTACAGTTTTAATATTATTTTGGCCTTCTTCTGGCTGTAAAATCACATCAAAAGTTTATTATAGCACTCCTAGTATGAGTAATCCCAACGTATTTGATTGCACAAACAATACACAGTGCATCTTAGAGTAACTTGATCCATAAATAACAATTTTACAACTGTTTGAAGTGAATCTTTCATCAGTGTTTACTCTGTTTTTGCTCCATATAAAACGGCCTTTACAATTTTGATGTTCTTTCTTCTAAATTTAAATTTACGACTTTTTATTAAAAAGCTTTGAATTGCACACTCTGAAATGAAAGCATTGTTGTGTTTGATGAATATAAAAGTATACTTTACAATCTACTTTCATAAGATAATATGCTTTGTTGATAGAATGCTTGAAATAAACCACCTAATCAAATCTAAAGTCAATACAAAAATAAATTAAAGACCTTATAGAAATCAAAAGGGCTCTTGAAAATATATGAATAAAACAATACATTATAAAATATATTATCATTCAATACTGCTCTAGCAAAGCGAAATATATATGTCATATAAAATATAATAAAACTTCTATAAAACGTTTTCGTTAATAAAAAACGTGAAAGATGTACACATTATGCATCTAAACTAACTCACTAACTAACCATCACGCCGTCTTCCCGGAGGGGTAGGTAGAAATAATGGAACGCCACACTGTTCTGTCCTGACATGCACGCACGTCGATTTCTCCGACTCCTCGCGTGACCGACATTCAATATTTGATTGATTTGATCGTGCCACGTTTTCCTCGGCCTCCCTCTATTTCTAGCTTCGTTCACACCGTTCACATATACCTTCTTTACCATTCTGTCTTCACTCATTCCTTCCATGTGTCCAAACCATCTTAATGACCCTTTCCTTATTTTGTTCATAACACTTTCATTCGCACCACATTCACTTCTTATACTTGCATTTGTCACTCTATCATATACAGTTTTGCTACACATTCGCCTTAGAGATCTCATTTCTACTGCATTTTACTTTCATCCTTCTTTTGCCAGTTCCATACTTCACTTCCATACATAAGGGTCGGCACCAGAACACCATTATGCAGTGCCATTTTGTATCTAAACGTGATATATTGTAATTACTGTTTTGTGGAACAATAATAATAATAATAATTAGGCTAATTTGTATAGCGCCGTTTTCGTGAATAGCTCACCTCAAGGGCGCTTTGACAATGTTTTTAGTCATGAGAGCTGCATGTGACACCAGCAATCAGATAACCGTTGTTTACATTTTATGGGATATTTTGAAAAGGTGGGTTTTTAGGTGAGATTTAAAGTCTGTCGGATTGTCAATGCATCTGAGGCGTGCAGGAAGCATATTCCAGGCGGACGGACCTGCCACTGCGAAGGCCCGATCTCCGAAATTTGTCCGGGGGTTGCGCTTTGGCTCAACTAATCTGCCTATTGCCGAGGAGTTTGCTGATCGAAGCGTAGATTGCCGCAAGTTAGGGCTATCAGCAACACAAAGTTCAGATATATAGGCTGGTGCCATTCCGTGAAGCGCTTTAAAAACCGTCCAGCATAGTTTATACTGGATTCTTTCAGGACACTTGAGCCAATGAAGATCTTTTAGATGTTGTGAAATATGCGAGTTTTTTGGAACACCTTTTATAAGTCGTGCTGCCGCATTGAAAACGGATTGAAGTTTGTTCGTTTGTTTCTTGGGTATGTTGGCATATATGCCGTTGCAATAGTCGAGTCGAGATACGACGAAGGAATTAACAAGTGTTTTTAATGCATCAGTGGGAATATTTCTTTTGATTGCTTTGAGCTGCCTTAGGTGAAAGAAGCTGGCGCTCACTGTCTTATTTATTTGGGTTTTTAATGAGAGATCTGCTTCGAAGTTGACTCCAAGAAGTTTTATGGAGTTATTAGGGATGATGTCAATTCCGAATGTTGATATCGGAGCATGATCGACTAAGTGCTGGCGCTTCATTGAGGCGGTCCAGAGAAATTCCGTTTTGGAAGGGTTTAATTTTAATTTATTTGAGGCCATCCAATTCGATATAGCTTCAATGCACTTTAAAGTTATAGATTTTAGATGGCTGATGTTATGAGGATCACAAAAGAAATAAATTTGCTGGTCGTCAGCATAGCAATGGGACAGCAGACCAAATGAATCAATTATTTTGACAATGTCATTAGTGAACATTATAAATAATATCGGGCCTAGCACTGAACCTTGCGGAACACCAGATTTGAGGGTGAAAAAAGACGATATTTTCCCTGCGACCTGAACTGCTTGTGAGCGATCCGACAGATATGAAGTTATCCACTCTATTGTATTGCCTGTGAAACCGTAAGTAGTCTCGAGCCGTTTAATGAGGTAAGAATGATCGATGGTATCAAAAGCAGCACTCATATCTAGTAAAGAAAGCAGTGCTAACTTGCCCGATTCATTAGCTAATACCAGATCCGACATGATACGAAGAAGTCCTGTTTCCGTTGAATGATTAGGTCTGTATGCTGTAAAATGATGTAAAACTCCATATTAAATGATGATGATGATGATGATGATGATTTATATAGCGCGTTTTTGTGAAAGATTCACTTCAAGGGCGCTCAACGTCCAGAAAGCTTCTCCTAAAAAGAAAAGTTTTAAGAGAGTAGGGCAGCCTGTTCCACGCCGTCATTGATACGAATGGAATCAGACGTTTTCATTCGTATTAATTAGTGAAATATTGTATTTTTTTTGTGATTTGAAACAATTACAATTAACAAGACGTGAGCCATATTACATCTGAAGTAACCGTGCTTATGGAAATATAATCGAATCACATGACTGAACTCTTGCGCTTTCAATCGAATTGAAATCAAATGTTCAATGTTCAATTCCCGTGTTTCGCCCTCGCCCCTACCACTTCAGTATGATTGTGCTTTTCATTTAATTGAACAATGCACTTTATTACGTGATCGATTCATTCAATCGGATGGATTCAACACGGAAGAATGGATTCAAGAGTTTATAGCGAAATCGCTCTTTAATGAGTTTTTTTTACGATTTGCGAAATAATATAAACAAAAATTTGTTAAAAATAATCCACTTTAAAATTTAATAAATATTCAACAATCATTTGGTAAATAATGTATATTTATTTGTACATCGAAAGAAGGAAGAACAAGAACACGAACAAGAATTTATCAATGAAAGTGAAAACGACCGTTCACAATGGAGTTCTGGTTCCAACCCTTATGTATGGAAGCGAAGCATGGAACTGGCAGAAGAAGGATGAGAGCAGAATAAATGCGGTAGAGATGAGGTCCCTAAAACGTTTGTGTGGTACGACAGAATCTCAAATGCTGATATTAGAAAGGAATGTAGAGCGAAAGAAGGTATCATGAACAAAATTATGAAATGATCGCTGTATACGTTAATGATGTAAATGGAGTACGAAGTCGAGATAGACCGAGGAAAACATGGCATGACCAAATTAATCAAATTTTAAAGGTTGGTCATGTTAGAAGCCGGAAGAATCGACGTGCGTGTATGACTCGCTGTATGAATGTGGAGGAAGCTAGAGAGGTATGTCAGGATAGAGTAGTGTGGCGGTCCATTTTCTCTGCCTACCCCTGCGGAGAAACAGCGGAAACGGCGGCAAACAACCCATACCAAGACCGAGAAAAAAGTGGCTCGATTAAACAATCAAATGATGACTGTCAGCGAAATCGACGTGTGTACATGAAACAACGTGTATAAATGTAGAGGAAATCGAAAGAATTATGCCCTGAAATAATTGTGTGGTTGTCGAATATTTCTGCGTACCCCTTTAGTTAGCTTTTTTGTTGCGATACGGTTAAAAAGCCTTTAAAAGCTTTTTTTTGAATCCATAAATATTTTAAACGTTGTTTACAATAAACATAGTTATTATTACAATGATAAAGAGTATGATCAAACAATATTCTATCATACAGTACAAAAAAATGTTAACATCATTGCAGAAGATTAAACAAAGCACCGCAACAATGACGCAAGCTTTTTTCGGCGTTCATTACAGATGCGACTGTTTCGCACGCCACTTAGCATGTCACTGGTGGGCTGCGAGCCTACGCAACCCACCCCAGCGTTGTCACCCCAGTCCGCCGGGATGACTTGCGAAACCTTTCAGGGGATGAAAGGACCGAGCAGATTTGGCAATGTCCTGAAATTTGTACAGGGGAAACTTTTAGAACACATGTCTAAGTTTTTTACACCCGATCATAAATGTTGATTTGGCGGTCTGGTACCTCCCCATTGTGGTTTTGTTGTTGTTCGTCGGAGCATAAAGGGAGATAAGTGTTAAGAATATATAATACGGATGAAAACGTTCGTTTTCTAGAATTTTTGATAACTATTATGTGTATTTTTTGTGCTAGAACATTATAATAACATTTAATTATGCCCTAGCAAGGCTAAACATGCCGTCAGTCTTCTTACTAACTAACTAACTAACCATCACGCCGTCTCCCCAAAGACGTAGGCAGAAAGAATAGACTGCCACACTTTTCTTTCCTGACATATTCCTTCCTCAACATTCATACATCGTGTCATGCACGCGCGTCGATTTCTCTGACTCCTCACATGGCCGACATTCAATATTTGATTTATTTGATGGTGTGGTGTGTGTGTACAAGGAAGAAGGAAAGGAGATTCGTGGTAGAATGATGACGTAAAGAGCACTGTTAAAGAGAAGAAAGATGCTTGGTTGAATATGCTGTCGATAAAAAATAATGACAGAGTTAAGTATGAAAGAGCAAAAGATTTGTATGATGTATGCAAGAAGAGAGTGAAGTCGGTAGTAGAAGCGCGGAAAGAAAAGGTGAAGGAGGAAGAAGGGCTCAAAATGCCGTCTTCTTACTGTGTATTAAAATCTATTTTTTTATGTAATGTATTAATTAGCAAGAATAAAAACGTTTGTTTTCCAGAAATTTTATTATATTTTTTCAAATTGATAAGTTTTTTCCTTCATAAAGCATGAAACGTGATGAGAAGGCATTTGATTGTGCCTTATCATCGCGAAATATGTCATTCTCATAAAATATAATAAAACTTCTAGAAAACGAGCGTTTTCATTCGTACGACGACCAAGAAACTAGATATAAAAAGAATGTTATTTTTTTATTTTTTTGTAATAAAATCTAAACAACGGAAAATGTAAACAAAAATCATATTTGTATCTTCACGCCTGACTAAACAATCGGATTGCCACTTGGGGTGTTTCAACCCCCGTGACGCTGTAATAATTTCCTTATTACCTCTGCCGGGGGTGGAGTGCACCCCATTGTCAGCTGGGGTTGGATTCACCCGATTTGGGGGCGATAAAAATTAAAGCACAGATTATGATGGATGCTCGACAAAATGATGAACAATATTGCGAATAAACTACACCCTATGTATTGCAATACCAGCAGAACACATTTTTAATATAATATATGAATTGTAAACATTAAGAAAAGTCAATTACTAATATTTAATCACCTTTTAAACTTTGTAATACAGCAAATGTTCCGCGGAGTCTCCGAGACAAAATACGAATCAAAATTATGGTTCGTACAGCTAAATTGAAGTGGCATTGGGCTGGACATATAGTCAGACAAGACAGTACCAGATGGACACCCAGAATACTTAATGGAGGACTTAGGCAAAGTAAAGAAGTGTCGGAAGGCCATTTTAAAGATGGATTGATGACCTTTCCCGAATAGCTGGAATGACCAGGATGCGGAAACGACAAGACAAGGACGAGTGGAGAAAAATGGAAGAGTGTACTATCTCCAGCAGTGGAGGGATGGCTGAAGAAGAAGAAGAACACAAGAGTTTATTAAAATTAAAACCAAAAACAAAATGTTTCGGAACACAGAAGCCCTTCATCTGTGTAAATACCAGTATCAACAGATATATGCTTGACATACTTAGTAAATATACTTCGTGATTACTGTTAAAATTTAAAACACTGTTATATCACAGTTTCTTTTTATTTAATGAGTGTCACGACAGCTGTTTCGCCAACCGTTGTTGGCATCATCAGGTGTGCCACTTTTAGTTTATTGTAACACCTGATGATGTCAACATCGGTTGGCGTAATAGCTATCGCGAAACTCCCAGTAAATAAAAAGAAATTGTGATATTATAACAGCGTTTTAAATTTTAACAGTAATAATGTTGAAGTATTTCGGCCAAAACAATGGAATATTTAATTATTTCGTGACACAGACACCCTTCCTCAGTGTAGAAACTTTTACTTAAAGTGCAAAAAAATGTGGTGAAAACACAATGTTTTAAAAAGTTGTTGAAATATGCATTATACGCAATCTCTTGACCCAGATGTAGAGATAAAATGCAGAATTGAGGCAGCAAGAGCTGCGTTTAATAAAATGATATCACTCTTCTGCAATGATAACGTAAACTTGAAACTCCGCCAGAGAATGATCAAATGCTATGTGTGGTCTGTTTTATTGTACGGATGTGAAACGTGGACCTTGAAAGTTAACTCAATGAACAGACTGGAAGCATTTGAAATGTGGCTCCATCGCCGAATGCTCAGAGTTCCCTGGACAGAAATGGTTACCAATACCGAAGTCCTGAGGCGAGCTAGAGTTGACAGGGAACTGTTATCAACTATCAATGTTCGAAAGATTTCACATCTGGGACATATACTGCGTAGGGAAAAGAACCAGCTTCTCCAACTGATATTGGAGGGGAAAATTGAGGTACGCCGAGGGCCCGGTAGGAAACAAATGTCCTGGCTGCGAAACGTGAGGGAGTGGACTGGCATCCGAAATGTGGGAGAGCTGTTCCGAGCGGCGCAGGACAGGGAAAGGTTCGCCGAGGTGATCGCCAACGTTGGGGGGACCCAATAGGGCACTTGAAGAAGAAGAAGATTGAAATATGAATCCACGACACAAAGTGATGGCCAATATACAAGAAACAATAATATATTTGATACTGTGATTTAATGCATATTGCATCAAACACAACCGTTAAGATAATTAATTTAATTTTGCTATAAATTATGTTTTAAGTGCCTGCCTAGCCTTATTCGAAGGGCATAGTCCACTTGAGAGGATCGCAGCAATACGGGAATTTGAAATAATATTATTGTTATAAGCAATCACCAGGGTGTGATGACATCCGATCGGAATTTTCCTCTCGAGATTCTGTCTATGTTAGACGCGAGTGGCACTTTGCCTCAAAAATCACTCAGGAATGCTTTGTTACATCTGAAGTGGCGTGACGTCATAGCGATAGCATCATGCTATTATTTAATATTACAAGTGATTTGATATTGAAAAAAATGTTTTTATTAAAGTCAAATACGTAATTTATTGTTAATCTATTAATAATGTTATAGTGAAGATAAATAAAGACAAAACAAAGCTGCTGACTGTAGGCCGCCTGTAGTGATGTCAGGAGTTCCACTAAAGAACACCAAGGAGTTTGTCTACCTCGGGAGCAAAATAACACGGGACGGTCGGTCTAGGAGCGAGGTCGACAGCCGTATACATCAGGCTAGGTTTGCATTTAATAAAATGTCGAAAATAATAGAATAAAGGTCTAAAACTGAGAATACTCCTCATAAGCGGAGACTAGAGGCTTTTGAGATGTGGTCCTATAGAAGACTATTAGGAATTTCCTGGAGATACCACATCGCGAATGAAGAAGTTCTTTAAGGAATCGAAGGAGGAAGATACAAGCTCAGGACCTTGTTCGAAAGGCGTGCAAGATGGATCAGCCATGTAATACGTCAAGAAGGTCTCTTGCATGCCATAATGGAGGGTATGACCTAGGGGACAAACTCTAGGGGACGCCCACGCCGAGAGTACCTGGAAGTGCGCTGCTCATCATATGCAGATTTCAAAAGAGCCGCACAAGACAGGGAAGAATGGAAGAGAAGAATAGAAGAAATTGCTGCAAACCAATCCCAGGATTGAAACTTTCTAACTAACTAGTGAACAATGATATAAAAATCGAAAAAACAAGAATTAAAAAGTCTGTTATCGAAAAGATTTTTATATAAGATAATCAAATGATTTTACTGAAATCTCTTGATGGAACTTCATTTCAAATAATAATACTTCCACTTTTGTATTTATTTCGACAGCGACCGGTTTCGACAGACTGGTGACACTATTGTAAATTTAGTCCTTTATGTACATACAGATCAGGGGTGGTAAACATGATTCTATAGTCTTATATCTATTATGACATATGATTTTTGTACAGAATCTTGTTTACCACCCCTGACCTGTATGTATAAAAAGGACTAAATTTACAATAGTGCCACCAGTCTGTCGATGCCAGCGAGCCTGGCGAAACCGATTTATTTGTTTCTAATTGAAGTAATAAGAAATAAAAAAAATACAGATTCCAATTGGCTTAAAATTATAATTAAGAAGTAAAATACGTTTTTAAACTAGCTATATTTTTCGTAAGTAGCATGGTATACAAAACCTGCTTTGTTGGCTTAAAAAACAATTTAAAATCTATTGTAAACACATGTGATAATATTGTCACAGTTATATTAAAGTCCTCGCATTGTTTTCGCTGTTGTTCGCTTCCCAGGGGGGTGAAGGATGGAATCCCCTTGTCCTCTGTTCCCAACGGGGGATGACACAACCACTCGACAGGGGCTGAACAGCCCCCAATACACGAGTTATTGATGCATTTCCAATATCATGTTTATATTCATTCAAGAATTTTCGTAAGAAGAATACCGCGAGGTCGGTTTTTAAATTAATATTTTATAGTTGTAATTGCGTATTGCGTATTTTTTAGGCGCCAAGAAGGACAGAGGCTAAATGTAGCAGAAATGAGGATGAGCCGAACGAGGACATCAGAGGTTACCTAATAGTCGCTAAGGTTACCAGAGCGAATCGATTATAAACTGTGTCTACTTTTTCACAAGGTCTTACATGGACGAGCGCCCCACTTCCTCACAGAACTTTACAAGCTGATAGATTTGAACCCTCGGCAGTCAACTCTACGATCCTCGAAGGAGGAAGCAACACACAAACTTCTCGTCCCGCGGCGCCAAGGAGCTTTAAACTTCGCGGATCGCGCTTTTAGCATCGTGGGACCAACGGCATGGAACAGGCTACCCTACAATATCCGCAATCAAGACGACGAAGGAGTGTTCAGAAGCTCTCTTAAAACTTTTCTTTTTAAGAGAAGCTTTCCGGACGTTGAGCGCCCTTGAAGTGAATCTCTCACAAAAATGGCGCTATACAAATCATCATCATCATCATCATCATCCCATAGCGGAAAAGGCTAGTTGACACAGGAGATGAAAGAAGAATAAATGCAGTAGAAATGAACAAAATAATGAGAAGTACATTAAGATGGTTTCGACACATGTAAAGAATGAATGGTGGAAGAATGATTTAGAAAGTTTACCTGAAGGATGTGAATAGAATATGTAATAGAGAAAGACCAACGGAGTAAAACGCGGCATGATCAAATCATCAAATATTCAATGTTTTGAGGAATCGTAGAAAACGAGGTATGTGCATGACACGATGTGTGAATGTTGAATCTGGAGAAGCATTTCAGAAATAAACCATGATGGTTGGTTAATTTAATAAGAAATATTTATTTTTTATTATTTAGAATGTAGTTTTGTTATTCTTTAGTTAATAGAAAAAAATTCAGTTAGACCAGCTTAATTCATCCAAATCTTATATTTTATAAAGACGACATATTCGATTCATCTATTTGTATATCAAAAAGATTGCCCTAGACTCAAAATACTTGTCAAACGAAAAAAAATATATATTATTATGAAACATTGCAGAAAGCTTTCATATGACTCGGTTTGATTTTTTTGTTATTCTCAGAAACTTTAATTGAAAATCTAGGTCAGGAAACCGGAAGCAATAAAAATGAGTGACAGGACAACAATCTAACAGTATTTTTTTTCAAGAGTTTCCATTGAACGTGGCTAGATATTTTCACATGAAACATAGCTTCCGATTCCGGAAAATGGGAAAGATTTATTACTTAACTCTTAGACAGATTTTTCAAAACAATTGTAAGATTTTATTCTCAAACGTATTTATATGTGGATGAAAATAATATGAGATATGAATGCAACTTGTTTAGAACGATGTATCAAATTAATTGGTCAGATATTATTACAATTTAATAGACTTGGGCAAATTGTGGTTTAAAGCTATGACCATCGACGACGCTTTGTTGTAAATAAAATATATGAACTACCCCGATACAATTTTGTCTGTAGGATCCGGAATGAATTGACTATGGGAGGGAGGAATCTTTGAAGCATTTATTTTATTACAAGAGTTTTCAAGAGTTTTTTAATTACGTCAATGGTAGAAATAAAGAAATTAATTAAGAATGCTGAAAATCAATGATTTTTTAAAAATTAAAATGATTGAATGTTGATTAATCAGTCGCTAAAATTGAAAACTTTACATACATATAATATTAGAGAATAATACGAACTTTTGAACTATTGGTATCGTTTTCTCAAAGATTTATAGTATAGATCGTCGAAATATGTTGAGTTTACTCTATTAGTTTATCAAAAATATAATTTTTTTATTGGAATTACGTATCTCACCGTCACATTCAATATTGCTATTGCAAGAAAAAACATGTCACTCTTTTTATTTTCCCATTAAATATTGTAAGCCAATGAATTCAAGCTAGAAAACTCATATTTTTTTAATTTTAAATTGTTCTTTGGATGGTTTATGTTATTAATTGAGAATAATTTAAACACTATAATCCACTTAGAAATTTCACAGTGTTAAATAAATTTTAAATCTCATTAGTTTTTAAAACGAATTTAAACGGCTTTTAAAGAATGGGTGGTACCTTAGATAAAAATATGATCGAGAATTTAATAGACGTATCACAATCTATTTTTATGAGATTGTCGCGACCGCTGTATCACTGATTTATATTGGCATTATCAGGTATTATAAATAAGAGTTGTCAACATGTATAAATACATGTGTTTTGTATTGTATAGGGTGTTTCAATATTTAAACATTTATTATTTTTTTTAAAGTGATGTGAAATGACGACGAGAAAGTTTACTGGCAACTTTAAAAAAATCGTAAAATTCAACGCACTTTGATATGATACAAATATGTGGTGGCAAAATCTGAAGAAGATAAATGTGTAATTAATTCTGGAAAATGTCGCAGGGGGTTGGTTGTGTTTGCCTCTCCCAACCGCCCCTCGACCACCCCATCGGCACACTTCACTAGGCCACAAAGGGATGGAAAAAGAATAAAAAGCATCCCCTAAAATGATGGATATAAACGACCACGGGATGACTTTGTGCGATCTTTGTTTTGTGGTGTTGGATGTGTAAAAAATACAAGTTTTTTTAGGGATAACATAAAAGGTAGTTCGTGGTCTTCAATAGCGAAATTAAATAAAAATCAATACTAAAACTGAAAAATGTTTTCTTAGCAACGATTCTCAAGATTAATAATTAATACGAATGAAAACGTCAGTTCTCTAGAAGTTTTATTATATTTAATGGGAATGACATGTTTTTCCCTTATAAAGCATTATCAAATGAGACAAAACTTCAACTCGTTGCAGTTTCGAAAAATCGAGTTCGAAAAAATTGACGAGCGTGCGTGTTAGGATGTATTAATGTAGATAAATTTCTAAAGGTATACCAGGGCAGAGCAGTGTGATGGTCCATCCTCTCTGCCAACCCTTCGGGGAAACAGCGTTGTAGATAGTGAGTTTGTTTGTAACATATAGAAAAAAAAAATTAACATAGTGAAAGTACGTTCAGAAGACAAATACTCTTGAATTAGGAGAGTATCTTGTATTCCTAATGTCGAACCATCTATCATGCGTTCCTGGTATTATATATTACCTGTTCTCAATAGATGTCTTAAACTAAAATTGTTGATTGTAATTTTGAGAAAATAAACTTATTTGATTTTATTTGTTGTGATTTGATTGTAAATGCGTATTTTTTATTATACTTCTACTAAGAAATTCCAATAATCAACATTGATATTGAATATGAGAGAGATCAAATAATATCTCGTGGCGCCACTGAGTCCACGCAGCTTCCGGCTGCTGTAGTTGTTAAATAAGGCGTTAATAATCGGAAAATGGCCCAACTTCGAAGGGAGCGAATCTAACCAAAGAAGCATATTTTTCATCATAAGGTTCATTACTCCGACAGAAAAAAACCGTTTTACTCGATGAAGTAAAAACGCGCAAAACCGTTCACTGCGGTGACGAGATTCGTGATTCTTTATTAGATTTTTAATAAACTAACCAGTATAGATAGAGAAAGGTAAGCAGTGAAAAACGACCACTCTTAGAGATTTTCAAAACGTGTCACACATACACGTCGATTTTTACAACTTCTACTACGAGCAATTATTCACTTTATATTCCTTGATTTTGACAACTATTCATAACATGTCTTCACATTTCTTTTTTAAAGCATTCTTTCTACTTGTCCAGATCATATGGGCGAACCTTTTTGCAAACATTGCTTAAATAATGTTAATAAAATTATTTGTATTGTACAATATAAATTAGGAAATTGAAAATAACTTTGTTTAATCCACTAATCATTAAAAAACGCGACACGTTTCGGAGGATACCTCCATCTTCAGGTGTTAAAATATAAAGATGGAGGTATCCTCCAAACATGTCGTGTTTTTTATATTTTTTTAATAATTAGTGGATTAAACAAAGTTATTTTCAATTTCCTAAGTATATTACTATGGAATTCCACAGTGTTAATGCCAAAGCGTTTAAAAAGTTGTTTAATATAAATGAACTAACTCTGACGTACCTCTCGAGTATCCTCTACACTCATATATCGTAATATGCGCGCTCGTCGATTTTTTCGACTTCGAATTTTAATTAAATACATATGAAGTTTCATTAAATATGTTATCCTTGTTAAGAAAGGTTTTGGCAGCTTGTTTCTATCTGTTGGTGGAATTTGGTGGACCAGAAGATGGAACCGAGCTGTCGAAACCGAAATTTTCGTAAATAATGAAAGTTTAATTGAACTTCAATTCCTCACCACTATCATTTCATATATAAGCTTAATAAACTTTGATATAGGTACCAGAAGATAGCAGCGAGCTGCTTAAATCGGACGAAGCTATGAACACAACCGGAATTTAATTTAATTATAAATAATATACCTATATTTAAGAAAAAAAAATCGGAATTTTCGTAGTACTTATTATTTTCATTATTTCAATGAACTTTCACTAAAAAATCAATACCGCAATGCGTTCATTTGCTAAGTACGCTTGGTATTTAACAGTAAAAAAAAGACTGCATATGTATGGTATTTAAAATAAATAAAAACAACTAACGTGTTTTTGTATTAGACTCTTAATTAGTAGAAAAATCACGATTAAATGTAATAAGTTCGATATATTTAGGATTGATACGGAATAATTTAAATGTTTGATGCCTCAAAAAATTTCTCCGATTTATAAATACTACATACATCCTTGTATAAGGACAAAACACTTGTAACGGGGACCAAACAAGTGGAAGAATGCTTCAGCCCTTAACACAAGCGGGTCGTCTGCAGAGTCAAGTGGCGTTTGTTCCCCACAATACGACCCCCTTCAATCCGGAATAAAAGAGCTTTCACAGAAAAAGCTAAGGTCTGCGAAAGCTTTTGTCTTAACCCCGTTGGCTCCCACAACCGCAGTAAGTGCTATTCGCTTGTTTTTACGGTTTTGTTATTATCCGCCATTTTGTTTACGGACAATGGGGAGGGTAGAGGCTGGGAAAATGGCAGAGGAAAGAAGCAAGCAAAAGCCAGAGAATAATGAAGGAAAATGAATCTTGGGGGTTCGTTGGCAGGATCAAAGAATCACTAATAGGTACTTCTAAGAGAAATTTTTAGAAAATATACCGATGCAATCAACGGGACTCGAACTCATTGCTTTCAGGATTAATTAATCAGGCTTAACTATAACCACTCCAGGTGTATATAAATAGGTGCCTTCGCTCAATATTCAAAATCTATTGGCCTCAAACAGTGTCAAATGCCGTTCTCTGGACCATGGCAGGCGAAAAGCCAATTAGAGAACAAGTCGCTAGGCCCAATTGGCAGTGGATCGGTCACACTCTGAGACGGAACCCAGCCTGCATCTCTCAGGGCGCACTAGACTGGTCCCCTATGGAGGGAAAGAGAAAGCGAGGCAGACCTAGAGCCACCTGGAGAAGAGCCCTGCAGGACGAGGTTAAGGCAGCAGGTCTCACTTGGGATGATGTTAAGCATCAGTTGTTTCAAACACGTGTTTTTCATTTACTAGGATATTAATTTGTTTTTGTAATTTAATATTTTATTTAAATGCAAAATAATGTTATTGTAAAAAACGTTATTTTAAAGGTTTTTCAGTTTGGTTACTGAAACAATTTTAATATTTATTTAACTGATTTTTCCACTATTTAGTACATTCTTCTCAGCACGTTTCTTAGTTATTATTTAGCCTTTTTTGTCAGGAGAACAAAATTAACTTATGTGGTTGTATCGATCATAAATTTTTATTACTTAAAAAAAATAAAGAAAAAATATGCATACACTTATTAATTGTTAAATTAAAAAAACTTTGTTTTATGTATCACAATTGTAATTTTATTTTTCGCCACAGCTGTTTCGTCAACCTATGTTGACATCATCATACTGTAACACTTGATGATGTAAACATAGGTTGACGAAACAGCTGTCGCGGAAAATAAAAATACAATTGTGATACATAAAACAAAGTTTTGTAAATATTTTTGTAAATGTATACTTATACTTGTATACGAATCCTGGATTTTGGAATGGGGAATGTTGTAATTACATGGAGCGTGCGTTTAACCCAACCAATGACAGGTCATGGGTCCTGTAAACGCCTTGATCATCCATATTCAGTTTCCAGTTTGCGTCTTCATCTCTATTGAGATACAATTAAATTCAAAGTTTTGTAATTTAAAAGTTTATAATTTTAAAGTATTATAGTGTTTAGGCCAAAACAATGGATTATTTAATGCATACATTTTATAACAAAAACAGTGTGTTCATTTATACAGAAATTTGGTTAATGAAAAAGTGTTAATGCCTTAAGTTTATCCGAAAGTTTTAAGACACAAAATTTTGAGGGAACCATGTTTCAAGACACTTAAAAAAAAACGTTAATTTAAATATGTCATTATCCCCTTGGTGACCCTAACCTCAAACTTAACATAACCTTGACAACATGAGATGTGCAATAATAATTTTAAAATTTATATTTTATCAAAATAATAGACCCAAAAAAATCTTTGGTTTTTGTAAGAGATTATTATTAATCATTGCAATAGGTTTTACTCTTTGTCATCGGTTGATAACTCAATAGTCCCGTACGTTATTATCTCTGCTTATTTATTGAGCTGTACGTGGGTGAAATGATCTTCGCATCAGGTGAAATTTGAATACATTAATCACGGCATTCCGTCTCTCTGTGCCAAGGTTCGAAATTCAAAAACATTATTCTCCCTCTTGGATTATTCGGCGTTCACTTGCAAATTTATTAATACCAAATTAATGTAGCCAATCAAAGTCCACTATTCTTAAAATACACTTAATAATACATTTGTACATTGAATTATAATTTGTACGGACTCTACTACCTGTAATAAATGAATGTTTTAGAATATCAATTATCTGTAGATGAATGTGGCCAAATTTATCCCTCAACTGGTAACATAATATATCTATGAATAACACACGAACACACGAACGTAGAAAAAAATTGCAAGTCTTATTGTCAAGGATGTATGAGGCATGCAAAAAGAGTGACTTGGTGATGAATGTGTCTAAATCTAAAGTGATGGTTTTCGAGAAAGAAGAATGTATGATGATTTGTGATATAAGTGCGATGGGCGAGAAATTGGAGCAAGTTACCGAATTTGCGTATCTGGGAAGCATGTTTAGAGAGACGGAAAAATGGAGAAAGACATTGAAAGAAGGGTTGGTGCTGGAAATAAAATAAATGGCGCACTCAAAGTCATTACTGCAAATAGAAATATATCCACAGAAGCAAAGATTGTCGGTATTATATTTGAGGACTTTTGGGCATATATTTTTTTAGCACTCGGAATAACACATTTTATGCATTAATAGTCAGTTGGTCTCCTTTTGTCATATGAGCAGTAGCTACAGGATTTTCTTTTAGGGAGCCTTTCTGAAAATATCCTTCATAACTGGAGAAGCTTGTTCTTCTTCTCTGAGGATTTCCTTGATGATTTCCACGTCCACCAGATGAATATAAATACACCACTAATAGTAACATACGTCTCTGAGACGTCGTACATTCAAATGGAAATCAACTAGAAATTACAAAACGTGAGGTATGAACCGGAAATGATGGGGAACGATTTCGCCTCTTTTCCGAATAAGAATACACTGAAGGGGGAAGAAGACTAGCAGCGCTGTTGTAATTGACGGGCATATTTGCAAACAGGTGCGTCTCACAGACGTATGTTACCAGTTGAGGGTTAAGTGGCAATGGGCTGGAAATATAGCAAGACTGAGCAGTATCAGATTGGCACTTAGAATACTTCACGGAATAATATGCGGAAGGGATAAAACAGGAACGAGTGGTAAAATGAAAGATGATGATGATGATGATTTATATAGTTCCATTTTTGTGAAAGATTTACTTCAAGGGCGCTCAACGTCCAGAAAGCTTCTCTTAAAAATAAAAGTTTTAAGAGAGCTTCTGAACACTCCTTCGTCGTCTTGATTGCGGATATTGTAGGGCAGCCTGTTCCACGCCGTCGGTCCCGCGATGCCAAAAGCGCGATCTGCGAAGTTTGAAGCTCCTTGGCGCCGCGGAACGAGAAGTTTGTGTGTTGCTTCTTCCTTCGAGGATCGTAGAGTTGACTGCCGAGGGTTAAAATTTTTCAGCTGGCAAAGTTCTGTGAGGTAGTGGGGCGCTCGTCCATGTAAGGCCTTGTGAACAAGTAGACACAGTTTATAGTCGATTCGCTCAGGTAACCTTAGCCAGTGAAGTCGATAAAGCATTGAGGTCATATGGGTGAATTTTGATGCACCAAAAATTAATCTTGCTGCAGCATTCATAATGGATTGCAGTCTATCCAGTTGCTTCTTGGGTTGTCCGGCATACAGTAAGTTGCAGTAGTCGACACGTGAGATGACAAAGGAATTTATAAGGGTTTTAATGGCAATAATGAAAGAGGCCTATATCAAGCAGTGAAAAGATGAAGGCTGAAGAAGACGATGAATAAGGATATGGAGAAAACTCGAAAGGTGTGTAAGGATACTTAAGTGTGGCGCTACGTCCTCTCTACCTACCCCGCCAGAATTTTTTTTTTTAAATAAGTATTTTTTGGACTTGGACTTGGATCTTCTGGCTTACAGAGGTTCAGCTCTAATGGCTATTCCTCTTACGTCTGTAGGAAACATTGTTGGAATGTAATTTGGTAGTTGTTTTATGATGGGGCTAAATGTATGGCCCGGAGTGTCCCTCCGAAAGAGGGCGAGGGGGAATTTAGAGTTTATGATAAAGTCTTACATTATTGTCAAGGAATGGGAGTTTAGTTAGGGTTGGGATTGTATTTATAAAAACGGCTGTTTCCGAGGGGAAAATAAGAGGAGCAGTGCCTGGATAGAGTTGTGATAGGAGATAGCATCCTGCGTGAGACCATTTTGTTTGGCGGAGTACGTAGTGGGCTATCGCGGAGGATTTTTTTTTATCCGCATTGATTGCCGGAAAGGACTGAATGATGGTGGATAACTGTTTTGTCTTCTTGTCAGATTTTTAAAAGTGTTAGAAATTGTAAAATGACATATCCATTTCAATTTATTTTTTAAAAATCATAAACATTGGGTGGTCTTCGCTCTTTTAGAACCATCACAAGGAGGGTATTTGAAATATTATTGAACATACCTTCGCGTCATTATATAATATAATAAATACATTCACAGCTTCTTGTGCCACGAGACGCACTTCAGATTTATATCTTAAGGTCCTTAGATACGAAAATATTGGATTGTAGTTTTAAATACATAGAACCATACCACACACGACATTTTGAAACCGTCATCACATAACACATCTTTTAAACTTTTTATTATTAATAAACAATAATAAAAAATAATTATACGCTTTGTTTCAGTGAATAAATTATCTCAAGAGTGCACTAGTAAAGTCAGTAATTTTTTAAAACATTTCAAACTCTACGATCTTCAAAGGAAGGAGCAGCCCACAAATTTCTTGTCTGGCGGCGCCAAGGAGCTTAAAATATCACGGATCGTGCTTTTAGCAGGGACCGGTGGCGTGGAACTGGCTGCCCTACAATATCTGCAATCGAGACAACGAAGGAGTTTTCAAAAGCTCTCTTAAAACTTTCCCTTTTAAGAGTAGCTTTCCGGATGAAAAGCGCCCTTGAAGTGAATCTCTCATAAAAATGGCGCTTTATAAATCATCATCATCATGACGGAATGGCACCAGCCTATATGTCTGATATTTGTATTGCTGATAGCCCTAATTTGAGGTTATCTACGCTTCGATCAGTAAGCTCCTCGGCAATAGGCAGTTTAGTTGAGCCAAAGCGCAGCCCCCGGACTAATTTCGTAAATTGGGCTTTCGCGGTGGCAGGTCAGCTGGAATATACTCCCCGCACGCCTCAGATGCATTGACAATCCGAATGATTTTAAATCTAACATAAAAATCTACCTTTTCAAAATATCATATAAAATACGAGCATCTACAACTATTATCTGATTGCTGGTGTGAGATGCAGTTCTCATGACTAAATAAAAATACATTGTCAAAGCACCCTTGAAGTGATTTATTAACGAAAACGGCAATATACAAATTAATCTAATTATTATGTATTATTATTATAGTGATTAACAATAAGTATTAAATATGATCTGGACTCTGAATGTGAATGTATTGAACCGGCTGGAAGCGTTCGAGATGTGGATATACCGCAGAATGCTCCGTATACCGTGGACCGATAGGGTCGGTAATGCAGACGTACTACAGAGAGCCAGAACCAATAGAGAGCTGTTGTCGAGTGTGAAAATTAGAAAGGTCTCATGTGTAGGTCATGTGCTAAGGGGAGAAAAATACCACCTCCTTCGACTGATATTAATGGGTAAAGTGGAGGGACGTCGGGGAGTTGGTATAAGGCAGCTATCCTGGCTGCGGAACATCATAGAGTGGACAGGAATAACAAGAGTTCAGAACCTGTTCCAAGTGGCGCAAGATTGAGATGCTGTAGTGATCCCCAAATTTGGGGGAACTGACACGGCACCGAAAGAAGAAGATTGAATATGAGGACTGCACTTGATGTTGTTAATATTTATTATTTAAAAATGTGTGTTGTAAGTCTCGATCTGAATTCTGACGGACACCTATTTCAAATTTTAAGATCTTTTAAATAAATAGAACGTGTTATTTTAATTACGCAATAACAAACTTCAAAAAAATAGAATTGAAAAAGCTACTATCATAGCAGAATTATCACTTCATTGATTGAATTGTCACCAGAACATTATTATTTTACGCATCTGTCACTGGGGTCTTCATCAGAAACGAAAAATGTCACGGTTAACATTGAACATTACATTTCTTCACGGACATCTCTGTGTTCGTCTGTTTTGTGCGCCTTCGTACAACTTAAATAAAGAACCCGCTAAAATGTTAAATTAACATGACAACACTAGATATTGCATACCTCTTCTGTAAAGTATTATTTTAATTTAAGAATTTTTTCAACGGCTTACATATTCAACAGGAAATACTAAATCTCGATTGTTTTTTCTCACTCAATAAATCCACTTTTGTATTGCGTATATCCGTTTGCTTTGACAATTATTTTCGCTGTATAAACATCGAATGATAATTCGCATTAAATAAAAAAAGTGCAGAAAAATGAATAAGATAACTGTGCACATTGGCGTTCTTTTATCGACCCTTATATAAACAGGAAATAAAGCATGAAACTGTCGAAAGAGGTAGAATAAATGCAGTGGTAATGAGATCTCTTAGACGAATATGTCGAAAATATGTGTAAGATAGAAATATTATATAAGAAGCGAATGCGTTGCAAATGAAAGTGTTATGAACAAAATAATGAAAGGGCCATTAAGATGGTTTAGACACATGGAAAGAATGAGTGAAGACAGAATGGTGAAGAAGGTATATGTTAACGGCGTGAACGGAGCTAGAAATAGAGGAAGGCCGAGGAAAACGTGGCACGATCAAATCAATCTAATATTAAATGTCGGTCACGTGAGGAGTTGGAGAAATCGACGTGCGTGCATGACAAGATATACTCGTATGAATGTAGAGTAAGTGAAAGAAGCATGTCAGGACAGAACAGTGTGGTGTTCCATTCTTTCTGCCTACCCCTTCGGGGAGACGGCGTGATGGTTAGTTAGTTAGTTAGTTAATAATAATTATTATTATTCTTATTTTTTTGAATCGCTCTTTACTTCATGACAGCATGAGCCAAATCGATGTCAAAGGGTATTTATAGCTATCATAGTGGTTCTCGTGACGATAGGTAGCTAATCTATCGCCATTTTATTGTCACGTAAATTCTACACCAGAACAAAGACAGTGTGCCCTAGCCGGGAATTGAATCCGGAACCTTCGGGGTGGCAGTCAATGCACTTACCACTCGGCCACGAAGGTCGTCATGAAAGGGTCATTAAGATGGTTTGGAAACATGTAAAAAATGTATGAAGAAAGACTCGTAAATAAAGTATTTGTTAACGGAGGAATACGTGGCATGATCAAATAAATCAAATATTGAATGTCAGTTGTGTACGTGAGGAGTCGGAAAAATCGACGTGCGTGCATGACACGACATATGAATGTTGAGGAATCGAGAGAAATATGTGAGGAAAGAATAATGTTGCAGTTAATTCTTTCAGCGCACCCGTTCAAGGAGACGGGGTGATGGTTAGTTAGATAGTTAATTACATAAATCCATTCGCCCAAAAATGCACGAATTTATACGAGTAAAAAAAATATATATTTGACTTTCAATGTGTTAAATCTGCTGAGAATAAACGCGTTTTCCTTTTTGGCATTCCTGTTAAACAAATAGACATTCTGTAGTTCCGCGCGAAATGCAGTTTTACCTTTGAGAATGCTCGCGTGGGAGTGTGAAAATGTCATAGACATAACAGACTTTTGAAATAATGCGATTGTCCCTTGAAACAAGCTGTTTCCCGTCTGAGTTCCTGAAATACTTCAGGTGGTCGCGAAACACGTGCTCCCACTTCATTTTCACACTTGACCTATTTTGGTATGCACCGTAAGGTGACCATATTTCAATTAAATTAAATAATCTTTCCTATTTGTTTGGTTATTCAAATAAATCAATGTTTACCTTTTAATTATGTTGATTTACTAACTAACTAACTAACTAACCATCACGCCGTCTCCCCGAAAGGGTAGGCAGAAATAATGGACTGTCACACTTAAACCGATGCGGCACTCCATCCTTCTCTTTTCGCCCCGCGGGAGACGCGGTGTGATGGGTTGCAAACCTCATCGCCACCAATAGGCATCTCCCGCGCACACTTCGATCTTCCGACATCCACAAAATAAATCTTAAACAAATAATATAAAATACAATGATATAAAATAAAATAACAAAATAAAAATAATTTAACACAAAATGTTGATTTACTATATGTTTTAACAACAATTAAAGGCTTTTAAACTACGAAGCGATATTCTGCTCGTATGCAAGAAAGAAAACATATCAAGTGGATCAGGAAAACGACCAAAGTGGCCGATGTAGTGTGCAGAATAGTTTATTTTACTTTTCCAAAATATCTCATACAATATAAACAGCTGTTATCTGATTGTTGGTGTCAGATGCAGCTCTCATGACTTAAAAACATTGTTAAAGCGCCCTTGAGGTGAGATATTCACGAAAACGGCGCTATAAAAATTAGCCTAATTACACGAATTAGCGTGCAGAAAAGCCGTTGAAGTAGAATTGGGCCAGTCATATAGCGAAGGAATGGAATAAACAGTCGTGTTTTCGATTATAAATTCATTTTAATTTGTCTGTTACTGTATTAAAATGTTCTTAGATTTATGTCAATTATCTATATCAACAAAAAACGAATTGGAATATACTCTGTCAATACCAAAATTAGAAACGACAACTCTTAAAGCAAAAAGTGTCCACAGGCTCAAGTGTACACAGAGGTCCATGGAAAGACAGATACTTGGTGTGAGCTTGCGTGACCGCATAAGGAATGAAGAAATCAGACGCCGCACCAGGGTTGCTGACGTCATGGACTGAGTGGCAAAATTGAAATGGCAATGGGCTGGACACTTGGCTAGACAGGGTGGCAACAGATGGGCACCCAGGATACTCAGTTGGAGACCATGGGAAAATAGGCGAAGTGTCGGAAGGCCACCGATGAGATAAACCGATGATATTGTCAAAAGGGTTGGCAAATATTGGATATAAAGGGAGCAGGATAGAGATGAGTGGAGGAAATTGGATGAGGCCTATATCTAGCAGTGAAGGGAAGAAGGCTAGCAAAGAAGAAGAAGAAGAATACTAAAATACATAAATAAATATTATATTATGTCATTTTATTTCGTTTATTTATTTATTTGTTTTATTTATCAAAAGCATCATATAATTATTGAATTTTGTAAAGATTTCATTACTGGTTTTCTTGAAATTCAAGATTTTATTACGATTTTTAATAATATCTCATATAACATGCGTCAATCGTAGAAGTTAAATTGGAACACTACTATTATTTTACGTGTATAATTTTACCGTTAAAAAAATAATCGCGTTTGACGTAAAATAACGTCTTCGCATACGTCAAATTCATTGTACCGAACTTTATGATCATTATGATTTTGGTTAAACAGAATAGTTAGGTAAGTTTTAATTGTTTGTTTTCACGGTGAATTTTGAAATTCGAAGCGTTGTCATGGATACCCTAAAACAAAATTTATTGTTCTATGGCACCGCAATTTGCTTAAATGTCACATTATTGTACCGAGACAGTAATTTGTATTTCGCACTGTCAGACTTGGAATATTAATGGCGTCTTCCTAAGGTCGGCTGCATCAATGAGTAAATGTTTTAAGACTCGAAAGAATTATGTAAAACTGTTTAAAATCTTAATTTAATTGAACAAACAATTATATTTTTGGTGATTTTTGTTCACACGATAATTTTTTTATATACTTTTTGTACTTTGCACAAACATATTTTGGATCATATATGCTTTTCCTCAGTTCTACTAGAAATTTTATTTAATTAATAAGAATTAAAACGTTTGTTTTCTTGAAGTTTTATTATTCACATGTTTTTACTATTAAATTTGATAATGCCTTAGACAGGCAAAACATGTTTTTCGCATAAATTATAATAAAATTTCTAAAAAACAGACGTTTTCATTCATATGAATTTTAATACATCATTGTTCAATAAACAATACAGATTTTAATGGAGTTTAATTACACTTATATATTATTTTCTTCGTGTAGAAGGGTGTATAACTTCGCATAAAATTAATAATATTAATTAAAACGTCAGTTTTATAAAAATTCTGACTTACATAATTGTCCTTGCTTAGGCATTATTTAATGTCACAAAACTTCATAAGAAATGTAATTATTCCCCATATTAAATATTCCATATTGATAAAAACGTGTGTTTTCTAAATACGTTACTCCCAGAAAATATAAAAAAAAACTCCTAAAAAACAGACGTTTTTTTAACAATATTTAAATTAATTTTTTTTAAGACTCTTGGATTTTATTCAATTTGAGCTGTACCGATAGGGTTAAGTCAAAGCTATACTTCCGCAAATTAGCATTTTCTAATGACCACAAACTTATTTTCACAGCGGCCTAGAAGTTTTCCAACATTTATTAAGAAGAATCGCTATCTCGAATCGTTTTTCTTTTCATTTTCCCGCACTGGAGGGCCCTCACAAGCGTTTCATTATGTTTATTATTATATTCGGGCAATAAGTGGGCTCACTACAATGCTTCCTCACACTTTTATGTGGTGTAATATTTCATGGTCGGTATCCGCGGCGCTAATGAGACGCTCGGCAGTGCTCGGCCATGCTCGGGTGACTTCGCCCGGCCTCCCATTGGCGCAGAAGTCGGGAAGATCGGTGCGCGAACTAATTAATTAATTTTAAGTAAAAACTCAAAACAGCCAAAGTACTAAGATGCATGAAAATCAAGAAAAAATGTAACGATATAAAGCTTATAATTAAGTCTGTGTGATTTTTTTCTATTAGATTCAATAGACTGAGATGGATCAGTCACGTGCAGAGAACGCTGTCATTGCGAATCGCAAAAAGGATACTGAAGTGGTATTCAGGTGGTAGAAGGCCAATGGACGACCAGGGCTGCGATGGGAGGATGTTGTTGGGATAGAAGGGGCGAAATTGTGTAAATTCTAGACAACTCTCCACCGTTCATTTCGTATTAAAGTAACGATTTTTATTTTTTTAAATTACAATGAAGAAGGATAAGTACTATCCGAAACATCTTGTGGGGAGTGAAATAAAGCATTTTAAAAATACTCTATTTGTTTCACCCACATTAATGATGTAAATATAGAAAAACCATTATGGAATATTATCTGTTGTATTTTTTATTTATTAATAATGTTTAAAGATATTAATAATGAAGACAAAGTGAGATAGAGTAGGCAGAGAAGACAATTCTGGAGGGACCACATCGAGAGAATGGATCCAGCAAGAATTCCTAATATTGTGATGCACGTGACTCCAGAGGGCCATCGACCACCAGGACGACCACCAGAGATGGAAAGAAGGCTGGTTGTCTTCATCACAGGAAGAAAGTTGATATCCTGCGTGAACAGATCGCAAGATCAACAATCAGAAGAAGAATAAGAAAAAGAAGAATGTTCAAATAATTTTCCAGTTCAAATAAAATGAATTAAATTTCGTAGAATTTATTAATCGTCTTATGCATGCGCATCAAAATTTGATTACTTTGATGGAACCGATTTTTCTTCTTTCATTCATTCCATACGCCCAATGCATCTTAATGATTGTTTTATTCACAACATAAACGTTTGCACTATTTTCGCTTTTCAAATCTGTATTCGGCAATTAAAAAAAAAATTATTTCCATTTTCAAAAAATGTTTCGAATACCTGATCAGCTCAGGGCTCTGCGGTGGCCGACCACCGGCCGTCAACTGACAGGTGGACGAGCACTATTTTGAAATTTGAATTAGGAATTTGCCGCCATTGTATCGCGCGGTGGGCGGCATCCCGGTGAAAAATTGCCAGGAATTAAAATCCACGCGTGGATACCCATCGTGTGGCGCCTGCGTGTATTCCTTTCATTGTTCAAAGTACCTACTTTAATAAAATTTAATGTGGGGCAATTTTAAAATCGTTCATTTTCTTTACGAGACAACGGTTTTGGGGAAATTTATAGTAAACTAAACTTATTATATTATATATAAAATTGTACGAATTTCGATGCACAATATTCAATACTCTCTACACTTAAAATTTACGGATATTAATTTAAAAATAATATTGTTAATTTAGTAAACTAAGAGGTTTCGTTCGATTTCATAAGATTTTTTTTTTCATGAAAACATCAAATACATAATTTAAATTGTAATCATACAATAATTTTTTTTTTTAAAATGACAATTGAAAGTCCACAACATATAGCTCAAATGGTAGTAAAAATATAAGTCAAGTCATTTAACATGTGAAATTTAATAATAAAGTCTCTAGAAGGGAAATATTTCAGACTGTTCAAAATAAATTCCCTTCGTTTAAAAAAGCTTGCTTATATCTTTACCTGAGAGCCATAATGTCTTATGCGAATTTACGTACGGAATGGTTATGATAGTTTCAACATACTTTGAGTGCAATCAGGACAATTTGTCTCAAAGATACTTTCTTACTATATATAATATAGATATACTAAACAATATACAGGATACTGTGTCGCTGATAACGTAATATATATTTAAGTCATTTCGGACTAAAAACCACTTAAGAGATTATAGCTCCTAGGTGCAAATATTATTAAAGAAGAGATTTTCAGCTACATGGAAATGCAAGGAAAACCGCACACTGAAAAGTCTGTACTTTTTCTAACACTTGAACAAAGATTATTTTTCTTAAGATTTTCTTTTTTTCTTTCACTCCATCTCTCATCTGTCACTCAGGGGGAGTTAGACGTGAGCATTGTCATTTGTTTTATAAATAAACAAAAGAATGGCTGTGAAAGATTCTCACTTGAACAAGATTCAGGGTTATACTAAATTCATTGAAGAAAAACATACAACGTTTTATATTACTACAGTTACAACTTTTTTTTCTCCTTTAAGTTAATTTGCATTACTCTTTTTTCCCTTTGCCATTTCCCATCATCTGCCCTCCCCGTACGAAAACGCCAAACATTTATATTTTGACTCATCTCCACTGTCAGGTTCTTGCGTTGGAGCTACTTTTCCATGTTGGCCCATCATGTTGCCATTAGGCTTTAAGATAATTTGCATAAAGAAATTAAATGATAGTTTAAATACACAGTACATTTAAAAAACTAATTAAATAAACTTGCAGAAACTTCCATATTAGTGGACGCTGCTTTTAATATCAATTATCCATAAGCAAAATATCTTTTTTGTAAATTTTAAATCTATATACAGTATCCTATTTTGAACACTTTCCACTGTTGTATTTGGGATTATAATGAAAATTTACTGTTATTATTTGTTTCTTGAGCGATGATGTAAAACTCCATATCAAATCATATCAGTTTATTAACTCAAAAGACATTACAAACAGGAACATGTTTAAGGCATCTATTGAGTGCAGGTAAAATATTATTATAAAAATACAACATAGTACCAGGAACGCATTAGAGATGGTTCGACATTAGGAAGACAAGACGCTTCCTAAAGTCAAGAGTATTTGTCTCCTGAACGTATCTTCACTAATATGAAAGACGTCGATCTCCTAGGAGACCGCGTTCAGCAGACTAATTGCTCTTTCCACCGGTGTCACTAGAGACAGATTGGTTTTGGTGGTTGGTAGGTAAACAATCTATGCTATCGCTCTCGGAGAAATCTATCAGGAACAATTATGATAATACCAATGAAAACGTTTGTTTTCTAGAAGTTAGAAGAAGCTAGAAAACAGATATTTTCATTTGTATTAATTAAGATAATAAAAAAATACGAGTAACTATTTACTCGTATCGCAGACAAATATTCGCAGACAATTATTACTAAATTCGTAATTTAGAAAATAAAAAGTATAAACACATACATTTGTAAATGTGAAGAATAGTGTTTTGATACTTAACTAGTGATAATGTTGGTGTGGACAGCCCTGAGCTTCCCATATTAGTGAGTAAGCATATAGCGAGATTGAAAGAAAGTATTTGCGTCACTATTCGGATCCCATCCCTGTAAAGTCTTCTGTCAGCGGAGCTTTGACGCGCGAGCTTTTGTTATTCCAAGTATGTGACGCGGTGACAAATGACAGTCGGTGGAATTTTAAAATTCGAACGTGTAATCGCGGCTGATTGGAGGAATTTAAATTATCCTTCGGACAAAAGAATGCGACAAGTTGAAAGACAATTAAACTGTGATTGACTGAGAGGAAATTAAAAATGAGCTTTTCCCGTACTAAAATGTAAATTTAAGATCCGTTTGTTATATAATGAAAGAAAATTTGTGTTTTTCCCTCTCAGCTTTTGTGTTCGTTCGAATTAACTCATAATAAAAATGTTATTTAGTAATTGGTGGATAAACCGACGAGCATTCGTGTTACGATGTATGAATGTAGAGAAAACTCGAGAGGTATGTCAGGATAGAACTATATGACGCTGTTCTATCGTCTGTTCGAATCCCACCGGGAAAATGGTGTTATTATTAGTTGGCAACTGCTGGATGTATGGAATATAAATTTAAATTATTTTTTTTAAGAAGCAAGAAACATTAAATTTAAAATTAGTACCAATGAAAACGTCAGATTTCAAGAAGTTTTATAGTATTTTATGGGAATGATATGTCTCGCCCTTCTAAGGGATTATCAAATGTGAAAAAAACATTTGATAATGCCTTAGAAGTGCGAAACATGTCATTCCCATTAAATATAATAAAACTTCTAGAAAACCGACGTTTTCATTCGTATTAATTATTCAATATAGAGTTTAATATCATTTTTCAAGGCGCATAAAAACGAAAATATATTCTTTATATGTTTGTTAAACAATTTGAATAGAATTAATATAATTATTTTTTAAATTTTACAATTTTTTGCTGACTCGATTCGATAATTTCTGAAGCTTAGCGGATTGATCACCGAAATAAAAATACAGCTGAACATAACCAGTCGGCAAGAAAACTGCCTAATGTTTGTCACCAACAAATGGAAATGATTTTTTTTAATGGTATAATATGACGTCACGTGCAAACGTCATTAAACTCTTTATGATCCTTCCCTCCCATATTGTTTCTCTACTCTCCCGATGTTCTTGAAGACTGTCAGAGCTCAGATTACAAAAACAGCTACAAATCCATTAGTCGAGCAGACAATAGATCTAGCAGATGTATGAAAGTAGTAGAAACCAATATCCCGCACTGTGAAAGCTTTTTACGTATAAAGTTTTAATTCTTAAAAGCTTTTAAATTATTTTATACTTAACATTCAAACATATTGTTTATGTTTTATATTATATATTGTACACTGTCGAATTTTACCCTTAAATAATTATCGTTTATTTCAATTTCATTAAAACGTGTGATTTTAAAAATGTTTACTACATTTGAATATCATTAAATGACAAACACAAGAAAACCTAAACTGAAATGATAGAAAACTGTATAAACTCAATGCTTTTGAAAGAAAATTCAATTGTAAATCCACAACTTTCTATCATTTTAGTTAAGGTCACCTAAATTATTATGTTGTGAAATATTTGTGTGTTACAAAAATGTTTAATAATAAAGTTGATATAAAGTGGATATAAAGTGGATGTAAAGTGAATATAAAGTAGATATCGACGTATCACATGACGTATTAATGTTGAGAAATCAGGAGAAGTACGTTAAGAAAGAACAAAGTGGTGGTCCATTATTTCTTCCTACCCCTTCATGAGACGGTATGATGGTTAGTTTGTTAGTTTGATATTAACAGTATTACAACATCTTCCAAATTACCAAATATTAATTATTAAAATATGGAGAGCGAAAGCTTTCATTCACTGCCTCGCATTCAAACGTGTACTTATTAATTCATAATACCATTCATAATATTACAATACAAGAGTTAAAATGATGTAATATATTAAAACATACTTTTCCCACAGGTGTGAAATAGACTTCATAAAAAACGATTATTTATCTTGCATCAGATGTATAAATCTCTTAAATTGTAAACGAGAGAGTTAAATTAATAATTCACCTTTAATAATGATCTTCCGTAATGAATAGAAACTCCTCTTAATAAATCACGGCTCATAAGCTTCGGAAACAAGTGCCCTACGACAATAAAGAGTCGTTCTTTTGTTTTTCCGCCTCGTGAATGGCCCAGAGACGCGGGAAAATAAAAGAGCGCGGAATATTCCCAGAGACAAATGAGTATTCCAAATTCATATGATATATTGTTTCCGGTTCTCTGAACTGTGGACGCACCGTGAAGCGAATAAAGGAAAGAGGAAAATTCATTTTCGCGACTGCGTGAGATATGAGTTATTTTTTTGTGCTTTATTATTTTAACTTCAGCTTTATAGAATTGTTCAGGGTAACTTTGGATAAAAGTCTAACATTGGACAAAATATTTTGAATGTAAATAAATCTATTTTTTTATTATTTAAAAAAGTAATCATGGTGTCGATGACGTAAAACCTTGTTTAAAAATACCATATATTACCCCATAACCGTGTGTTAACTTTATGTGTAATTTTGTTTAGCTAAATTATGTAGGCACGTTAAGTTAAGTTGAATAAATTTTGTTTTTTATCGAACACATTAATATTATCGTTCAAAATTTATTAACTATTAAAACCAATTTTATATTCGACTTTATTAAGAATCTGAAGATTATTTGGCTATAAACGAAAAATATTTATTAAAAAATAGTTGCAAAAATCTTTCCTTTTCGTATATGTGATAAATTTTAAAACTTAATTTATAGTTGTATTTTTGATGGAAAATGTATTTTAAATTTATTGTATTGTACAGATAGATAAATCAATATTGTCAGTTATAACACAGTTGTGTGATTCAAGTGGCAAATGTTGTCCAATGTGCCAAAATCATTCTTGTTTTATTGACAATTAGCATTTAAACATTGATCAAATTTATGCATTTTCAATAGAAAAATGTTTATAACTTATTTTATAAATAGATAAATCACTTTTGTTACTTACAAAAACGGGGTTCAGTTGTGTGATTCGAATGGGAAATGTTGTCTAAAGTTACCCCAAATTATTCTCTTGCATTTTTTGTAAATTACCAGGAAAGAACAAATATTTTGAATGTTGGAAGGATTAAGGATGCATATAAAATGTACTAATGTGTGAAGCTTACCGCATTTTTCGGCCGAGATGACGTGTATGATATTGCGGGGTAATTTTCAGGAATAATTGATGCAAATAACAAACCTGAAACAGAGAAAAATAGCACATTAGTATACACAAGAAAATGTTTACTTAAAATTACAGTCAGCAGATATATTTTTCAATATGTAAAACAGTCGGTAAGTTGTCGCCATGCAGCTTTTCGCAACAGATTCATTTTTTAAATCATTCAAAATGAAATGCAAATATTTAGAGATTGTATTTTTTAATATACTTAGGAAATCAAAAATAGCTTTCTACTACTAATTATAAAAAAATATATATTAAAAAATACGACATGTTTCGGAGGGTACCTCCATCTTCAGATGTAAAAATATAATAAAAGCTAAACAAAGAAAGACTAATACAAAAACGCTTTTAAAATTCGATACAAGAATTCAAATTTAAAAATTAACCTGGGCTATTTGTTATAAGTACTTATAACTATTTTTATTAACAGTGAGAACTTATAAATAATATTAAATAATAATACATGATGATAATAAAAAAAATAAAAAAATTGTAATTTGGAAATAACATGCATTTGAAAAGACATAATATATAGAAATTAAGAAATGATTAATTTGCATTTGATTGGGAATGGGAGCTTGGGAGATTAAATGTAGACAAAGTTAGCTCCCATTTCCAGTCAAATGTTGTTTTGTTTCCAGCAACCACCCTTCTTTCGATATCTTAATAATTGTTTATAAATTTTAAAAACAAATTCCTTTTTATTTTGGCCCTGCTTTATGTTTTCAAATTTAGAATTTCCTATTTCCCCGTATTCCGTATACCACACCTAGTTTATTGTGCTTATATATAGACCAAACCACATACAGGAGCGTGTCTCTTATATATGGAGTGACGGGGATTTACAATGGAGCGTGAAGCTGTCAACTGGAGATTGTGGACCACACTCAATAAGATGGGACGGCTCTTATTTCTGGCACCGCGAGGATGGGAGATGAAACGGGAGGGATAATGAATTCATAATATCTTAAGTGATTTCTTGAGGTGATGGAAAAATAACATTTTCGAAAGTTTGGAAAATTGAGTTAAAAAAATATTTTAAAAATTGAATAATAGTTTCATGCATGCACATTGATTACTTATTATGATTAAAAATATCGGAAAATCGCTGCCATCAAACAGCTCGATATTTTTCAATATGGAATTTGAAACACTAATTATTCTCAAGGCGTACTTGAGTACGAGTTGTGTTTTATAATTTCGCTTTAGATTGTTCGTAACGATTTTCCCAGCGTGTTTCAATTTTTCTGTGTCGTAACAAGAATTGTATGAAAGTGAGGCCTTTATAATAGCTGACAAGTTAGACTGGTAGACTTAAGATCGCTAATTATATTACACCTGAATGCGTCCGTATAAATCACGTCTTTAACAATACGTTATAGCGACAAACAATCAAGAAAATGTCATCGGCAGATCCATCTTCGTCTTCTAAAGAGCGAGAAACATTCACACGCTTGCATCGCGAGAACATTGTAAGAAACAAATCGATTTAGCAGAGCTAAGAAGGCTGCTAATATACTCCGCTTTGTACCCAATAAGGCGTGGAAAACACAATAGAAATATGAATAAATATCTCATTACCGCTCGCGGCTGACAAAGACACAAGTGCCGAGAGATGGTCGTATGGGATGCAGTTATTGTGGGATACAAGAGTGCATTTGAATTATGCATTTAGATGGACAAAGGAGAATCACAGGCGTCGGAAGCTGGGCTCAAAGTCGGGACGAGATCTGCATTTTCATCTACAAAGTGCTTTATTTGCATAGATTCTGTTGACTCGCTCGTGGGAAGAAAAACAGTCCTCGTTGCGTTATTCGGATAGTCGCAGAAATCGTATTATTCAGTCGGACTGTTGAACGTATAACGGGGCTTAAATGTGTTTCAATAACCATCGAATATCTTACAGATTGTATAATTATTTTATACATATGAAAATGTTTTACTATAATTCCTTAGCAAAGCGAAACATGCGGCTTACTTCGACAATATTGAAAATTTAATATAAAAATTTACATCATTGTTGAAGAAACAATGAATATGATAATTTTAACAACTCTTATTGTTTCTTGAACAATGATAGAAAAAAACTCCAAAATAAATCTTCATAACATCTGTCAGATCATGTAAACAACAACAATTTTATAATATTTTTATAAATATGTATCTTTACTGAAGAAGGACTGTTTGTCCGAAACATGTCTATATAATTTTTTTTTTAATATGTGTTGTGTATACAAAGTGTTTAAAAATAAAAATAGAAATAAAAAACTCCATATCAAAGTATTAATACAAATAAAAAAGTACGTTTTATAGAAGTTATATTATATTTTATGGGAATTAAGAGTTCATTTTTTTCAAGGCTTTATCAAATGAAACATTAATTTTGTTATTTGAAATATTATGGTAGAAGTTCATTGTAAATATTGAAAATATAGATTTTCAAATATTTTTTAAATGTATATTTAGTTTAAAATCTCTCTCTCCAAGTGTCTCCCGAAACTGGTCAAAGACACAAACATTTGTGAAATTTTACTTACTAAATAAACATTTTAAGAAGATTAAAAAATATACGTATTTTCATTATTATCAAATTACAATTGATAATGCTTTAGGAGGGCGAAACATGTCATTTTCTCATAAACAATAAACTTTAAAAAAACAGACGTTTTCATTCGTAGTAATTACTAAACTTATTGTTTTTTTTTAGGAAAATCGTAAATGTTACTAGTAATACATGTGTAACTTTACGGTATTGTTGCTGGAAAAACATGTTTGAATCTCATAAAGCTTGACATAGAAAACAGGCGTTTTAATGTATATTAACAACAACGACAAAACACAATTTCTCTAAATGGGTAGGCAGAAAGAATAGACCGCCACACTTCTCGATCCTAAAAAAGGTCTCTAGCATTCTCCACATTCATACAGCGAGTCATACACGCATGTCGATTTTTCTGACTTCTAACATGGCCGACTTTTAAAAAATATTTAATTTAATCATGCCAACTTAATTGTAGCAATTTAAAAAAAATAGTGTTTCTTAAGTATTTTATTTATTCTTGACCTGTCAAAGGCTATGTTGCTGACGAAAATGGTTAAGAAAACTTTAACAATCATAAAAGTGTAATAATATTTTTTATAATTAAATTAAATTTTAATGGCGATTATTAATTAAAACAATAAATACGTTTTACGTTAATCGTCGTAAGAAATATGCAATTAAAATAGTTATGAGCATATTATAAATGAGTACATAAATACTTTAGCAATAATTATAAGTAAAAATTCCCATTCATTAGCAGTTAGGTTATTTTTATTTAAAGAATATTTATTAATATTTTAAGTTCTTGCTGGTTAAGTGCCTAATTACAGCTAATTTAAAAAACGGTGGATACGTGTAACATAAATTAAATAAGCACAAAAGTCCGGATCGTCCATGTCAACATGTGCAACATCGAAAAAAAACATTGTGTTATTACATTATGTGCTAAATTAAAAAAACGGTGGATTCGTGGAACATAAATTAAATAGACAATATGTGCACCATCAAAAAAGAACATTTTGTGTTAAATTATTATTATTTTGTTATTTTATTTTATATCATTGTATTTTATATTATTTGTTTTAGACTTATTTTGTGGGTGTTGGACGATCGAAGTGTGCGCGGGAGATGCCTTGGGAGATTGGTGGCGGGAGATTGGTGGGAGATTGGTGGCGATGAGGTTCGCAACCCATCACACCGCGTCTCCCGCGGGGCGAAAAGAGAAGGATGGAGTGCCGCATCAGTAAAAGTGTGACAGTCCATTCTTTCTGCCTACCCTTTCGGGGAGACGGCGTGATGGTTAGTTTGTTAGTTAGTTAATATTTATTATAAAAAATCGTTTGTACCACAAATGACCGTTATTGTAGGGAAAAAATAAAGTCCATTACTTGACCTCATACGCACGAGAAGCAAAAAAATATAATTAAAATATATTTTACAAATAGCGTGTATTTTTTTTTTTTAAATATAAATTTCGATACTTAAAAACAAAGATTTCTACTCGTTACGAAATAATAGCTAATTGCAAAAAAAAGTGTATTAGAACTTGTGAAAATGTAAATAATTACAATTTAAAATAGAGTTTTTATATAGTTTCATAATGTTTTCTTTTATTTGGCTATTTAGTTTACGGGTATTAACTACTTATATTTATTTATTAGCTTTTTTCAACACGCGGATTAATATAAAAGTGTGAATTGTGATAACAATTATAATGAGTCCAATGTTCGAAAATTTTAATATTATTTTTAATATTTAAATTGTTTATGAACTAATTCTAAGGACGACAGTATATGAAGTGTTGTAACTATTTTTATTGCATATTTCTTACGACGATTTAAGTAAGCGTATTTGTTATAAATTAAAAATATTCATTAAAATCTAATTTAGTTAAAAAAATATATAATTATACTATTAAAGCTGTTAAGGTTTTCATTATCAATTTCGTCAGTAATACTTCAATTTTATGTTCAGAATAAATAAACTATTTAAGAATCATTACAAAAGTATTACAAAAAAAATGTTGTTTGTAACACCTATGATTCCAACATCGGTTGGCGAAACAGCTGTCGCGACTTTCTCAAATAGTTAATAGTAAAAAGTGTGATATTATTACAGTGTTTTAAATTTAACAGTTTATGAGTAGAACAGTGTAAAAATTATTCGCAAACAGTCGATTAAATAAAAAATGTGAAAGTATATAAAAACATTCTAACTAACTAACTAAATAATCACGCCATCACGCCATAGGCAGAAATAATGAACCGCCACACTGTTCTGTCCTGACATACTTATCTCGATCCCTCTACATTCATACACCTTGGCATGCACGCACGTCCATTTCTCCGACTCCTCACGTGGCCGACATTTAAAATTTGATTGATTTGATCGCGCCACGTTTTTCTCGGCCTTCCTCTATTACCAGCTCCGTTCAAATCAAGAGAGGAACACTCCGGGCCACACAAATCATGCCCCCGAATAAACTAACAACCCACCAAATCACCTTCCAACAATGTTCCCATCAGACGTAAGAGGAATAGCCACATGAGCTGAACCTCTGTAAGCCAGAAGATCCAAGTCCAAGTCCCAAGTAAATTATTTATAACTGATCACTTTATATAGTGAATTAAGCAGAATCGTACTCTAGGCTCCACCGAGACGACATTACACACATAATTTAGCTAATATTCCACCTTTATAGAGAGGTAAGTGTGTTTATTATGATGGACAGTGAAAATTTGTATGCGGAATGTCTCCTATAAACATTTTTATTATTTTAAAACAGTGAAATATTCTAAAAATGCGTAGAAAAAACCCATTTAAACAGGTGTTATATTATCGTTTTTATGGTATTATGCGTGTGCTTAAAATATTTATTGGAGCGTTAAAATATGATACGACAAATTGAATAATTTGAGAAACAGGCGCTTTTATTTTGGACAGTAAAAAACATCAGATTTCAAAAGACTCTGGTTTAATGCAACAATAAAATATTTTAACGAGCATAAAGATGTATTAAAATGTCGCCTGTTTATTATTTACAGAAATAACTTTACGATGGTGGCGCATTGCGGGGAAGGGCTTTGGCGGATGTAAATAGAACGTACTTCATCTGAGTGATCTTGGATTGGACCTTTTTCACATTTTTTGCAGAAATGCAAGACAGCAAAAAAAATTCTAACCTACATATTCATATTTATAAAAAAAAATAACCCTAAGGATTTGAATCACAACAACAACAACAACAAACCATCACGCCGTTTCCCCGCAGGGGTAGGCAGTGAGAATGGACCGCCACACTACTCTATCCTGGCATCTCTCTAGCTTCCTCCACATTCATACAACGAGTCATACACGCACGTCGATTCCTCCGACTTCTAACATGACCAACCTTTAAAATTTGATTAATTTGGTCATGCCATGTTTTCCTCGGTCTGCCTCGACTTCGTACCCCATTTACATCATTAACGTATACTTTCTTAACCATTCTTTCTCCATCCATGCGTTCCATATGTCCGAACCAACGCAGCGATCCTTTCATAATTTTGTTCATATACCTTCTTCCGCTCTACATTCCTTTCTTATATCAGCATTTGAGATTCTGTCGTATATCGTTCTACCACACATACGTCTTAGGGACCTCATCTCTACCGCATTTATTCTACTCTCATCCTTCTTCTGCCAGTTCCATGCCTCGCTTCCATACATTAGGGTTGGGACCAGAACTCCATTGTGAACGGCCGTTTTCGCTTTCATTGATAATCACTGATATTAGAATTTATTTTACAATCTTTACTATGAGTTATAGTTACTATGATTTGTATCGCCCAATAGCGCTTGAATTATATCCTTTCTGGATATTTCAGGCAATGGAGCTGGAGAGAGAAAAAACGTGTGTTTTCAAGAAGATTTATTTTAGAAATTATCGTATGATGATGATAATGTCTCAGCAAGACAAAACATGTCATTCACGTAAAAAAAACCTATAGAAAACTAACGACTTCATTCGTATCAGTGACATATAATATTTTACTTTACTTGAGCAATATTAACCCATAAATTATAATAACCTTAAAATCCAACGAATCTTATTTTTTCAATCTTTATTATTCAATATCAATTAATAGGAAATGCATGCTAGTGGTAAATGCATTGACTGCCACCCCGTAGGTTCAGGGTTCGATTCCCGGCGAGGGCAGTGTGATTGTCACACTGTCTTTGGTCTGGTGTAGAATTCACGTGACAATAAAATGGCGATTGATTAGCTACCTATCACATGTCACGAGAATCATTATGATAGGTATAATACTCTTTACATCGAATTGGCTCATGCTGTCATTATGTAAAGAGCGATTTAACAAAATAATAATAATAATAATAATTAGTTCAGTTCTCTCCGTATTCCTGGATTATGAATACACTCTGAAAACATTTTCTTTTAAACGCGTTGCCAATCAAAACATATGTTTCAAAAGTGTTGATAAAAACGAAGAAATAAAAGAGCGCAGATGAGATTAGTATAGTAAAAACAAAGTTTATCTATAAGAGGAATATTATTTAAAATTAAAACACAACCTTTCACATTAAAGATGATTAAAAAGCAAGCACTCACAAATGTCCACAACGCGCGCTAAGAAGATTTTTATTTCTAGTATATTAAAACCGTTCACAAACGGGTATTTTTAATTCAATAAATGTATTATTATAATGGTAGCATTGACGTCAAAGGAAAGTCTATTAATTTCGGACTACATATCGCAGATGTGTAGGAAAAAAGGGGTCTTATACTCTTAATAACTATTTACAAAAAGCCTAGAAGTTTTAAAATAAATATGCGATGGTCACAGAAGACTTTGGATTATAAAAAAAAAAAACAATAACATAAATCTAGTAAGATGAAAATATATTATTGTATATTAAAAATATATCTTATTACCATGTTATTTTGACTAACTATCTAACTAACTAACTAACCATCACGCCGTCTCCCCGAAGGGGTTGGCAGAAAGAATGGACTGGCACACCTTTCTTTCCTGACATATTTCTCTCGCTTCCTCAACATTCATACATCGTTTCATGCACGCGCGTCGATTTCTCTGGCTCCTCACATGGCCGACATTCAATATTTGGTTTATTTGATCGTGCCTCGTTTTCCTCGGTCTTCCTCTGTTTCTGGTTCCATTTACATCATTAACATATAATTTTTTCCATTCTTTCTTCATTCATTCTTTCTATATGTCCAAACCATCTTAATGATCCTTTCATTATTTTGTTCATGACACAATCATTCGCACCGCATTCACTTCTTATATTTTCATTCGACACTCTATCATACACAGAGTATCCACGCATTCGTCTAAGAATCTCATTTCTACTGCATTTATTCTACTTTCATCCTTCTTTTGCCAGTTCCATGCTTCGCTTCCATACATAAGGGTCGGTAGAAGAACACCATTGTGCACTGCCATTCTAGCTTTTTTGGATAGGTTTTTTTATTTTATAAAGCTCGTATTAAATATAATATATACACTTTAAAAAATATATATAAACCACTTTATTGTAAACACCAACCGGTTTCACTCCCGCCGGAGCTTCGTCAGGGTAACAAAATATACACAGTATATTCTGTTAAGTTTATTATTTGATTAATACGAATGAAAACGTCAGTTTTCTAGAAGTTTTATTATATTTTATGGGAATGACATGTTTCGCCCTTCTAAGGCATTATCAAATGTCATTTGATTTGATATAAAATGAAAAAATATTTGATAATGCCTTAGAAGGTTGAAACGTGTCATTCCCATAAAATATAATAAAACTTCTAGAAAACTGACGTTTTCAATCTTATTAATTATTTAATATGGAGTTTAACATCATTGTTCAATAAACAATAAATAAGTTTATTATTACCTATTATATTTTATAATGTCACACCACAAATTAAATGCTTCATAGAAAATATTTTTTAAAAAAGTTCAAATTGTATTATCAACTAAGATTAACAATTTTAATATAAAATACCGTAAGATTTGACCATAAATTAATTAAATAATATTTGTTTAGATTTTCAAGGTTCGTAGAGATATGTTTTTGGGATATTGGGAATATAATCCCTTGAAGTGTAATCCCATACAAAATGGCGCTATATAAATCATTATCATAATAATGCCTTAGCAAGGCGAAAATTTTCAGTGTCATAAAATAGTATTTTAAAATACAGTCGTTTTCATTCGTTTTATCAAAAAAAGATGTCTATTTAACTAAGGCATTTGATTGTATTAAAACAAGTTTGAGTGCATACTTGCTAATATAAGTAGGTGGTACCTACTGTTTTCAACTCAATGTCAATTGAAATTTTTTATTTTTGGGGGTTGGCCACGTTTTCATTTTCATAGTCGAAATTACACTTTGCGGAGTGGACTTTCTGATTTATGTGGCCTGAGTGGTCTACTCGTGTATGTGTCTCCTGGATGTAATTACTTTCACCACTCCTCAGCTGAGAATGTAACGCTGTCGTCGGCATCGTGTTGGGCCTATGTTCGCCAGCTTTATAATACAATTATTTTTATTACACCTCGGACCCGCGACTAATAAATTGACCCCTTGATATCTGAAGACGTTTTCTAGTGTTCGATATTTGAAATGAAAATCTGCCTAAGCGAGTTAATAGAATGCGATTTAGATTTGAAATATTTTTGAAAAAGAATACCATCACTCAATAAGGTAAAACGCATAATGGACCCATAGAACAGATCAGGACCTTCAAGTATCTAGGCATAGACCTGGTAGGGGGAGCTGATCTGCGGGAAGAAATACAAACCCAAGTAAACAAGGCAGCTACAATCTCTGGGGCTCTAAAATCCACAAAATGGAAAAACAAATACTTGGCCATTAAGAGTAAGATAAGAATCTGTAAAGCATGCGTAAGACCAATAATAACATATGGCGTCGAACCAAGGGCAGACACATTAAGAACCAAACAAGTTTTGAGGATTTCCGAAATGAAGACACTGAGGATGATAGCAGACAAGACACTGAGAGATCGCTTGAGGAACACCAGAGTAAGAGAGATATGTGAGGTTGAGGATATTATAAGATGGAGCAGACAGCGAAAAAGGAACTGTTACGGTCATGTTCAAAGAATGGACACCACCAGACTCCCCTATATTGCATTGCATAATCAACCTCATGGGACTCGTCCTCGTGGACCGACGATATTGTAAGGATTGCTGGACGTGGATGAATGAGAGTGGCAATGGAAAGGGGGCAGTGGCATGCTTTAAGAGAGGCCAACGTGCATTAGCCAAAATGCTCCTTCGTCACTTTCAGAAGAGCACTTTGGGTCAAATATCTAGTCCCCGCATAAAACAACTACCAAATCACACATCAATAATTGTTTCTAATAGATGTACATAAGAGATAGCTACTCTGTTTGCCAGAATATCTAAGACCAAGAATGGAAGTCCGTTAATGAAGAAGAATGATTCGTTTTTTTAAATTTTTTTGATATTAATTTATTATTCAATTTAAAGTAGGTAGGCACGTATTTGTATCTAGGTTGATACCACTATAAAAAATTCTTAATTTAAAATTTTATTATTTGCTACGTGTGTCAACTTGCGTGTTTTATTTCATTCGTCATCTCGCATTGATTCAGGAGTGCGGTTCTTCTTAATTTAGGATTCGGGACATCTGTCCCCCTCTGACAGATTTATAGGGAAACAAATTAGTCACTATAAATATTCACAAATCACACGTCAGATGAGATATATAAAAACCTCACTTTATTGTGATTCAATGCTTATGAGATATACATGAACTACTACAAGCAACTTGTATTAAAATAAGTCATTATCATTGCTTTGTACAAATTTTAGTTAACTAATTAATTAACTACTAAATATAATAATAAATATAATTAGTTAACAATAAAATTAACTACCAAAATGGAAGGAGCTAGGGAATGGAGAGAGATGGCCAGGGATAGAAGTCAGTGGAGGACCGTTGTGGAGGAGGCCAAGTCCCACACCGGGATGTAGCGCCGAGAAATGAATGAATGAATGATAAAATGAACTACTATTATGCGTCTGACTGCATTTGCAGTCCAAAAGAAATGGTATTGAACTGTGGCTGGCTACATTTGCCGATTAGACAGAGTTTTCCTCTTCATTATATTCTTATTCTTCTTTATCTTCCTCAGCCTATTCCCGTGAACTCCTGGACAAAGCCTTCCTCCATTCGATTCCATGTCACTCTGTCTTGTGCAGACTGAATTCAGGTTATTCTGACATGTATGTTCAGATCATCCTTCCACCGTAGTTGCAGTCACCTTGCACTTCTCTTTGCCTTCCACGGTGTCCAAGTCAGCAGTCTTCTTGTGGATTTTTCGGCTGAACTTTAACGCCGCCACCCAGTGGATGATGTCGAGGGTTAATTAACTTACTATTTTGAAATAGAGTCAATGGTGTACACTTAGCTTAAAATTCATAAAGCGTGTTTTATGGGATTTTATATACGATGACAACTATAGGCGCATCATTCGCTGTGCTGGTTCACTTACATGCTATTATTTTGTAAACGTCACCTTGGAATCACTAACATTCATCATCGGGTTATTTCGCATACACACAATATGCATTTCAGATACCAAAACATTCAGGTCTTGCTTTGTAAGTAAAACAGCGTAAACTGAATATAGAATACAGCTTACTCATATTCCGTGTATCTTTGTGACAGCATTCAATCATTCCAACCATGACACCAAAATAATAAAATTCAAATTATCACAATAAAAATACTGATAATTCTGTCCATTTGTGCCTGATATGTATCTCCAGAATAGATCGTTTTCATATTGGCCGCCAGAACCAACCTGCCTCCGGTGACAAAAAGCAATTAATCTGCTGAACGCGGTCTCCTCGGAGATCGACGTCTTTCATACTAGTGAAAGTACGTTCAGAAGGCAAATACTCTTAATTCTGGAGAATATTCTGGTAGTATTAATACACAATATATTATTTTACCTATTCTCAATATATTAGCCTTATATAATAATTTTTTAATGTCTATTGATGAAATATACTGATTTGATTTAACATTTTTTTTCTAAGTTGGGAATGATTTTATAATGATTTCGACAACCAGGGAGACCATAAAAACAGCGATAAAGTTGGACGTCTTCATCAGAGGATCAAATATATGTCCTGTCTGAATAGATTGCAAGATCTATTATAGAAAGTATAAGAAGAAGGGTGATAATTTCACGTCATTTTAGGTAAATTCTATACCCCGATTCTAATTACATTTAACATATCATATATACTAATAGAAAATTATTCACAAAATAAATTATCCTTGTGACTGTGGCTTTATTTTCGATATCCACTCGACTGCATGTAATTGTTCTGCGTCAGAGAAATTTTTGAAAAGAGAATGAAGAATTAAACTTGAGGCAAATAGCGAGTGAGTCCTCTTTATGACAATGAAGATGAAACGTAATAAAAAAGTGTTGCGCATCCATTTAATTCTGCCGTCGATTTATATACAATGCATAATACATTTCGACGCGGGGATTAGCCGGGGAATATACAGACGCCGCCGAAACAAAAATAATCCCAAGCGACGGACCAAGAAGACATCTTTATGGCTGTTATTGTACTTCTGTCCGATACGGACCGCTCAAACAATGCTATTAAATTCCTCGCAGACATCAAAAGGATTAAGGCAAGGAGTCCGCATAAATTATCCGGCGCAATTCGTTATCCGCCTTTATTACGCTTTGCCGCGAGCTGAAGTCGCGTTGCGGGTTAGTTATTGTTATTTTAATGGCTCGATTTGAGGGGTTGATTGAGTAAGTACTAAGAGAAATATTTTAAATAATTATTTATTATTAGAGACGGAAATTATGTAAATTTGCAGATACGTGTATTTATGACTATTTATACAGTTAAATTCATAACGATATCTTTATTGCGTTCAGTGAGGGGTGTGAGACTTTTGTATTACTTGTTCTTCTATATAATTTTTTCTTTTCTTTTTGCATTTGTAATTATTAAAAATATATTTTGTTTTTACAGTTTAAATATGTGGTGATTTTCCAGTTAACATTTTGTTATTAGAAAAACCTTCTTTTTTCCTCCACTGGTGGATATAGGCCTATTTCAATTCTTCTCCACTAGTCTCTGTTTTGAACGCTAAGGCATTAACACTGTGGAATTCCATAAAAATATACTTAGAAAATTAAAATTAACTTTGTTCAATCCACTAATTATTAAAAATATTTAAAAAAAACACGACATGTTTCGGAGGGTACCTCCATATTCAGGTGTAAAAATAAAATCAAATTATATTTTTACACCTGAAGAGAACATAAACCATGTTTTTTCTGCCAAGTGCCGAGAAACTACGAGTGAACCAAAGAGCCATGGAAAGAGCCATGTTAGGAATAAGCCTAACATGGCTCTGGCAATAAGAGACAGTGTCAGAAACGACACGGTGAGAGAAAAAACAAAGGTCAATGACATCATCCACCGGGTGGCGATTCCAAAATGGCAATGGGCAGGTCACGTAGCCAGAAGCTCAGATGAAAAATGGACAAGAAGATTGCTAACTTGGAGACCGTGGACGGCAAAGAGAAGTGCAGGGCGACCACAACTACGGTGGGAGGATGATATGAACAGACACGTCGGAATAACCTGGATGCAGACTGCACAGGACAGAGTGACATGGAAGCGAATGGAGGAGGCCTTTGTCCAGGAGTGGACGGGAATAGGCTGAGGAGGAAGAAGAAGAAGATGTTTTTTCTTTTATGAAGTAGTTCTTTAAGTGGAAATAGTTCTTATTTTATTATTATTTGAGCTGCGTGAGTAGTTGCCTGCCTATATGAATGAAAGTTTTACAAAAACGAACGTGAAAACATTTCATAATGAGAATATTTAGGATTAGATAGAAGGGGACCCAGTAGAGAGCAGAGAGGCGAAAGAACATAGCGCCAAGTATGAAAGTCTGCAGAAACTTCGTTAGCGAACATTGCACTAATTGCAAAGATTTTCCCCTTTGTCGGCGGACATTTTGTGAAAGGCCAAAGGTGGCATTTAGGTGCTATTTTCATGAACGACATAATGATCTATTTTGAATAATTAAAAGCTCGCATTACGTTGAAGTTGGATAGTAATTAACGGAAAGGCAAGATGAGACGTGTCAAGAATTAATGCAAAGCCTAAAATGCAAACTCCGCGGCCTCTGAACAAAATAAAGGTTCGTTAAAAAAATAAAAAATATGGAAACTTGTAAATTTAGCCCGAAACCCTGATAGATAAGTCAATTGTATACGCGAATTATTTATGAATTAAAACGCTGTTTTTTCACTTTTGAGTTTATTTTACTCCACTATTTTGGAAGAATTTATATAATACTTTTGTCATCGAGCCAACCATATAAACTATATAGATATTTATACAATATGATATGTACAAAACATTCGAAACACGTCAAGATACAATAAATAAACTCAAAAGTGTAAAAAAACAGTGTTTTAATTTGTATGTAAACAGTATGAAAGCCCCAGAAAGTAATATCAATTAAACACAGTTTTTTTCCACTTTTGAGAACATTGTTTTCGATATGTTTCGAAGGCATTATAAGGTATTGTACCTTCATCATCAGGAGAGAATCAACCCCTTTTGTGCGGCTGGCTTCATTTGCAGTAAAATTATATGTTTAGAACTGCGACTGGTTACATTCACAGCTCAGACAGTAATTCCTAGTTCATCATAATATGACATACAATTGAGTTATAAGAAACTAAATTAAACGAGCCATTATATTAACCATTTTTTTATACTGCAATTGTAGCTAACCGCACTATAGGGGTTAAATCATTTTGTCATTCACTTAAAATTTGTATGAGAAATCTAAAAATATTGGTCTTGTAATATAAATACAAGAATGTTTTATTTTAATAATAACTATTATAAAATGATTTATTTTTAACAAAAATGTTTATCTAGAATGAAATGTTTGTTTTTAACAAAATGTTTATTTTAACTAAACGTTTATGTAAAGTAAATGTTTATTTTGACAAAATGTTTATTTTTAGCAAAAATATTTATTTTCAACTGAATGTTTATTTTTACAAAAATGTTTATTTTGAATAAAATGTTCATTTTAAACAATTTTTATATTTTTAACAAAAAGTTTATTCTCAACCAAAATGTTAATTTTAACAAAAATGTTTATCTTCAAATAGTTCATAAAATGGAGCTACAGCGCCCTTGAGATGATTAATTCATAAAAATGGTGGTCAATAAATGATAAATATTTATTATTGTTATATTATAATTCATATGTAACATAATCACTTCATAATTATTAAAAATAATTAAATTACTAGTAAAAGTTCTGCATCATGGCGAGCTTTCAATCCTTACGGGGGAATTAAATAAAAGCGTGCAACAGTGTTTGCACAAGTCCTTTGAGCGCGCCGTCCTACTGATTATCATAATTATAATTCAGGCTGTAGTGACGATGACGTCACGATCCTGAAAAACTTTCTGAGACTTGTCACTGCACACAATTTTACCTGCATACTTTGCACTCGGCAATAATTGCATCGTGCTCAGATTAAACGGGAGCTTTCAGACCTCAAGCTGCTTAAAAACCGGCTTTAAGCTTCGTATTAACAAGGAGCTGGGGGTAAGTGAATTCTCCGTGATTATCATTTAGAAAAAGCTCCTTTTGACTTGAATACGGTTACTTTACATTTTAACGTGTTAAATATGTTATCAAAGAGAGTTATTTTTTCTTCATTACTATAATAAATGTTATAAACTGATCAAAAATTAATGAAACATGGAATACTATATATTCCTCGAATATCCGATTCCTCATCATTCATATATCGTGTCATGCACGTACATAGATTTCTCCAACTCCTCACTTGGCCGACTTTAGAATATTATTTGATTGATCGTGTCACGTTTCCCTCGGGCTTTCGCTAGTCCACTTGTTTTATTCACATCGTTAATATACCTGTATTATATTTATCTTTCTTCGTCATGCCTGTGGGTAGAGCAATCTCTTAGCTTAATCGGAACGCTTCGGAGGTCAATATATTTCGTGATAGGGAAAGTTACCTCAGGGATGCAATTTCAATTCAATCTACTTATTACTTGCACTATTTTTTTTAAATATATTTCTGCTCTGATTATAACATTATGTTCTCTTTTTAATGATTATCTAATAAATTTTTATTGTATAATTGCAAGCGATCTGGAATGTTTGTCATGTGCTAAGGGGAGAAAGATACCACCTCCTTTGGCTGACAATCATTGGCAAAACAGAGGGTCGTCGGGGAGTTGGCAGAAGACAATTGTCCTGGTCGCGAAATATAAGTGTGTCGCGAGAGTGGACAGAAATTAGCAGAGTTGAGAATCTATTCCAAGAAGCGCAGAACAAAGATGATTTCGCTTCAGTGATCAACTACCTTACCCTAAATGTTTCTATTGAGGTTTTCCATGGTTTCCTTAGCTGTAAGGCAAATGTGGAACATGTATAGATAGCCCATGGACCCCAGAGCTTAACTGAGTAAGCTTTATACAGTATATACGTACATTATATAGAAATACAGTGTTTTTTTAAATAAAAAGTAATAATATCCTCAAGATTGGCAAGGTTCAAATATTGTAATAGAAAATAATTAAAAAAATGTTTTTAGTCACCTTACATTTAAACATTATTACAATGCATTTGTATCTAGATACAATACTTGCTACAATACCATATTATTGACATTTCATAGTGAATCAAACAGCATTATCTCTATGGATACAATACAGCCATTGTTGGCGAGTTCCGCGCGAAATGACAAAAAGATTTCGCCTTTGCCGCCATCACGAATCTCGCCCCATTGACAGATGCTGCGCCCGATCACGGCACGTGATGCATCCATATCTGCGGAGATTAACATTTCACGCGTTTTCAGTGCATTTTTCACGTTTTTTGGCCTCTCAGTGAATTCGTTTTTGTCCAACAAAAATAGAAAGCATCTGTTTCGAATTTTGTCATTCGGGTTTCCGTTCTGTGATTTCGTGTAAAGGAATGTTATTGTGTTTAGTAATCTGTTATACATATTTCAAATGATATTATTAAAGTAAACATGTGCACGAATACGATATTACACCATTTAGAATGTTTTCTGATGCAATTATTAGGTTAAAACTATCAAATGTCGATATAGAATTATTCTCTAGCAAATTTTCTATGAACTCATTATTATAGTACTTTAGCACCTATATTATGTTTTTACCAACAAACCATCACGTCATTTCTTCGCAGGGGTAGGCAGAGAGAATGGTCCGCCACACTACTCTATCCTGACACACCTCTGTAGCTTCCTCCACATTCATACAACGAGTCATACACGCACGTCGATTCTTCCGACTTTTAACATGACCAACCATTATTTTTTTTTAATTTGGTCATGCCATATTTTCCTCGACTCCGTACTCGTATGTATAACATATGTTTTCTAATACATTCTTTCTCCATCCATGCGCTCTATTTGTCCGAACCAACGCAGCGATCCTTTCAAAATTTTATTTATAATACCTTCTTCCGTTCTACATTATTTTCTTATATCAGCATTTGAAATTCTGTCGCACATCGTTTTACCACACAAACGTCTAAGGACCTCATCTCTACCGCATTTTTTCTATTCTCATCATTTTTTTTGCCAGTTCCATGCTTATATTTTATTTTTAATATTATAAATATTTAACCAAGTATATAAATATAAGATTTCTGGAAATTTTGCTGTTTATGATATAGTTTTTGGTATTATATGTTTAAGAATCATGACGATATATATTTTATTGATAATCTATAACGTAAACGTCTTATGCACAGAGACGTTTGTACTTTTTCGGACTCAAACTGCAACATATTTAATCGATGGACAAAAAATGAAACTACGCAAAAAAAAAAAACATGTAACTGCAAAGACAATTAATTTTTAATTATTATTTGAATTTGTATTTGATGTATTGAGATTATATATGGAGTCAGAAAAATGCCTCCCCATAACAGGTTATTCCAGTTGGGAGGTATTAAAACCATGTACTTAATGATCAATAAATATATAATAATTTTAAAATTTAAATTGTGTCATAATATTAGGTCATTACATATGAAATTGGCGTTTTGTATGGGAGGAACATAAAGTTGATTTTTTTTTAACATAATATATTTATTTAATCAAAGTATGTACCATTGATATCTATGCATTTTTGCCATCTCATAGGTAGTTCATCGATCCCTTTACTAAAAAAACCATTCGGACGGGAATCAATAAAATCTTTGAAGCCGGTTTGGACTGCCCCATCGGAGTTGAATTTTTTCCCTTGCAAGAAGTTATCCAAATTTCGATAAAAATAGTAATCTGTTGGGGCAAGGTCTGGAGAGTACGGTGGATGTCTTAGACATTCCAATTGAAGCTCTTCTAATTTGGTAGCCGTCTGTTGTGCAGTGTGTGGTCTAGCGTTATCATGAAGCAGCAGTGGCCTAGAGCGATTAACCAGCCTCGGTTGTTTAGCAGCTAGCTTTTCCATCATGGTTTGCAGTTGCTGACAATAGACATCTGCCGTAATCGTCTGGCCAGATTTAAGAAAGCTGTAGTGAACGACACCAGCACTAGTCCACCAAACGCTCACAAGTAACTTTTTTGGAGTCAATTTTCGCTTGGGGCATGGTTTGGCTGGTTCGGCAGGGTTCAGCCATTGCGATGAGCGCTTCCGATTATCATACAGGATCCACTTTTCTTCACAGGTAATGATTCGATTCAAAATACCTTCATTATTGTGCCGGTTGAGTAATGCAACGCAGCAGTCAACGCGCGTTTGTTGATTTGCTTCATTAAATTCGTGAGGTACCCACCTTTCAAGCTTTTTCACCTTCCCAATTAGCTTCAAGTGGATTAAAACAGTTTTATCACTTACACCGCAGCCTGCAGCTAACTCGGACGTGGTTTGCGATGGATCCGCTTCCACAATAGCCTTCAATTCTTCATTATCAACTTTGGTCTCCGGCCGTCCATGGGGCTTGTTCTGCAGGTCGAAATTTCCAGAACGAAAACGTTGGAACCAAAAACGTACTGTGTTTTCTTTTGCGGCACCGTCGCCATACACATCATTAATCCTTCGAGCCGTTTCTGCAGCACTGGTGCCACGGTGGAACTCGTACTCGTAAATAACGCGATATTTCAAGTTTTCCATTTTGTAAACTGAGTGACGCAAAGAAAAAAAACAATTGAGGAAAAAACAAATGAATTAAAATTTTCGAAACACAAATACTTGAGTAAATAGCTGTATAAATTTGAAGTTGGAATTTCTAACCAAAGAGAAGATATTTGAGATCAAAGTTGCCATTACGGCAAAACGCCAATTTCATATGTAAGGACCTAATATTTGTTATAACAAAAGCATAAACGTTTCAAAATAAATCTTTATAACATCTGTCAAAAGTGACCATATTTTTAAACAATTTTATAATATTTTAAATATCTTTATAATATCACTGAAGAATGACCGGGTTGTCCGAAACATGTCTGATATTTAATTAAAAAAATAATAATAAGTATGTGTTGTATATATGTTAAGTATGTGTTGTACATACAAAGTATATAAAAAAGAAAAACTATAAATAAATAGTTTGTTTCAAGCGGGAGATTTTATTTTGAATGTAATTATTCTCGTAACTTTCAAGACTATTTTGATGCAAGGCAAACACACTTGGACCAATAAGTCGCAGTGTAAATAAAGTTGTCTAAATCACCCAAATCCGCAAGTTCCGCAGTAATTGAGCGCGTGAAACACGCTTTCCCGGAAAAAAAGAAACTCTCTTTATCCCGGTTAAAGGAAAAAATGAGGTACCCTCTCCGGTAGGAGGAGTGGGGACGTCCGCGGACCTCTTCAGTAACACCTCGAATAACGTAACACGCGACATACGTAACACGCAACTTACGTAAATCCGCAGATAAGTGAAAATAAAATTTCAAAATCAAAGAAACAAACCATCACGCCATTTCGCCGCAGGTGTAATAGACCGACATATTACTTTATCCTCCACATTCTTACGAGTCATACACGCACGCCGATTCATCTGACTTTTAACATGTCCAACCTTTAAAATTTGATTAATTTAGTCATGCCATATTTTCCTCGGTCTACCTCTTTCTTTACTGGCTTAAAATCTGAAAACAAGTCAAATACAAATTGTGTTTGACAGTGTTTAAGGCTCGACACCGGCGAGCGCCAACGTATATTTCGGACCTCTGCATGACACTTATGCCAACGGAAATGCAGCCTTCACTCCGATCAGTAGAAAAAAATGCAAACAACATAACAATATCTGTCAGAGCCAATACACCAAATTTCTATGATCGTGGTTTCAGCGTTGCGGGTCCGTTGGCGTGTAACAACCTCCATGTTAGTATTAAGTATGAGGATAGTAGCGTTAAATTTAGGAAACTTCTAAAGACAGCATTGTTCGGTTAGTCTTTTCCTTGTGCGCCCTTGGAGTAATTGATTTTACAAAACGGCGCACTTAAAATATAAGTCATCAAAATAATAATAATAATATTAATACCTCGATTGCGTACTCCATTTACATCGTTAACGAATACTTTCTTCAAATTTCTCCAGGAAATTTCAAAAATACTTATCATACCAAGCACGCTTACTTCTCAATATCAAGTCTTACGGTTGTATTTTTATAATTTATGCAATTTTATTTTTTACTAAGATGGTATAACCAAATTACTCAATTACTTAAATGAGTAATATGATTTCTAATGGATTTTTTTGAATAAAATTTTAATTGTAAATAATAAAAACATAAAAAATAAATTGCTTTATTATGTTTTGTTAGTTTTATTCCATTTGATTTTTAGTTTCGACCGATTTCGACAGCTCGCTGTAATCTTCTGGTGTATTAATACAGAAAACGGTCAAAACTGAAAACCAAGTTAAATGAAACTAAATACAAATTATTTATTTATAATAAGAGGTTATGTTCAAAACCATCTTAGTGACCCTTTCTTAATTTTATTTATCACGCATTCATCAACCTTACATTCCTTTCTTACTTCATCATTAGATATTTTATCATACCTTGTTTTTCCGCACATTCTTCTTAGTGACCTCATTTCAACGGCATTTTTGCTTTATAATAGCACTTTAAAAAAATATATATCAAATAAAAGCAGTAGAGTGGTTCATCTGTTCTGTCCACGAAAATAGCGTGATGGTTAACTATTCAGGAAATAAATTTGTTCTTTAGAAACGGTCAATATTCTCTGCATAATCTTACGGTGAAATCGTACGTGTTTTTTTTTATAAAGTTTCAGCAAAATATTTCGTACAGTCGTAATAAATTACCCATCTTTTTGTTTGAATCAAGTAAATTTCATTTATTACAGGATTGCACGCAGGTTGACGGGACTGCAATAAGTTCCACAATGTGAAAACACATTATTTAACCTCCTGTCGTTGGGGAATTCCTTTGGTGGCCAATATAAAAGGATTCGGTTCCTCTCGAAGGATCCCGACCTGTCTTGTTAACATTTTTCGACTCCCGGGTTAGTAGAATGCGTTTTACGGCTGCATTTGTTACTTCTCCTTTTGCTTCATTTGTTTTTACGGTGCGCATTTGTTTTGTGGTTTGGGATCGGATCAAGATTTGGGCGGGAGATTATGAAGATTGAAAGGGTAATAAAATGCGTATACGACCGGCTAAAGTATTCAGTTTTAGTATTTTTCTGTTGGTAGTCGTACTGATTTCTGTATCAGTTGTATCCATCGCATAATAAAGTATTGTAATGATTTAAATGATTGGATTACTCGTCTATGTACTGATGGATACAAAAAACGCTAACTAACTAACAACTGATAACCCTGTCTCCCCGAAGGAGTAGGCAGAAATAATGGACCGCTACATTGTTCTTCCCTGACATATTATTTGGTTCTGGCTTATTTCGCCAACATTCATATATCGTGTCATGCACTCACGTGTCCGACTCCTCACGTGGCCGACATTCAATTATCAACAGGTATTTGATTTATTGTATTGTGCCATGTTTTCCTCTGTCTTCTTCTATTTCTAGTTCTGTTTACATCGTTAACATATACTTTCTTTCCCATTCTTTCTTCATTCATTTAAATGCTATGTATTTTCATGTATATATGTACACGGATATGTATTTAAGTATACTCGTATGTATGTATATGTATAATATCGCTTCTTAGCACCCATCTTGGCTTAGTTTTTCTATGGTTCCCTCAGCCCTAAGATGAATGTCGGGATGGAAAACAGATAGCTCATGGAACACAAGACAGGCACATTCACAAATTACATAGTTAAACTCGCACACAGAAACACTTTTCAACATAAGCTTACAAACACTTTGACTCAATAACAAGTCAAGGTATTTAAGTAGGAACCAACACAAAAAAATATTAAAAAAAAACATCTTAATGCTCCTTTCATTATTTTGTTCATAACACGTTCATTCGCACTGCATTCAGTTCCCATATTTTTATTCGACACTCAATTATACCTATATTTTCCATAAATTCATCTAAGAGATCTAATTTCTACGGCATTTATCCTAATTTCATCCTTCTTTTGCGAATTCCAAGCCTCTCTTCCATACACGAGGGTTGGCACTAGAACTCTATTATGTACTGCCAACATCTATATTATAGTAAATTCTAAGAGAGTGAATAAAGAATTGAGTTTTAAAGAGAAACTGTCCAAAATACTTCAGACAGACATTGCGTACACATTTCTTAAGACGTGAAAAATCGCCTCTGGCCTAACAAATAAATTGGACATCCTGTCTTGTTTCATTGTAAATCTGGCACGCGGTCTCATGTGAAAACAAAGTGTTGTTCCTCCGTGTCAATTACGTCCAATTAGCGTAAGAAATGGTCCAGTAGGAAGCTGTGCCCGCTGGAGACGAGACGAACATTGTTGTGACAGATGGGAGTTGATCCGGTAGCGGGAAATGATTGCAGCTTCCAAACACAATCAGATCAAGACGGTGATTAATGATTGGAATTTTCGTGCTCTCTTCATTGCGAAGGTAATGAAGCACAAAACATGGGTGTCGTTTATTAGTATAAGCAGAATTATTCTTGAAAAAGTAAATATTCTGTGACTTAAAATGACTAACTAACTAATTGCCTCCCTAGAACGGGTTACCCCAGTTGGAAGGTATTAAAACCATGTACTTGGTAAATGATTAATAAACAATAAACAATCATCTCGCCGTCTTTTCGAAGGGTGAGGCATAAATAATGTACCGCCACACTGTTCTTTAACATTCATACAACGTGTCTTGCATGCATGTCGATTTATCCGACTCGTCACGTGGCCGACATCCAATATTTGATTTAGTTGATCATGCCGCGTTTTCTATATTTCTAGTTCTATTTACACAGTTAACATACCATTATTTCTTAAGTAATTCTTTTCAATGTAATTTTATTATTTGAATGTTAACACATTTTATTTCAAAATGACATAATGTTAATGTTATTATCATAAATATTCTAAATTATCAGAATAATATTTTCCTAACATATGATTCAACGCTTTTGTATACATGAAATGTATCAGATTTAAGGAAAAAATAAATTTTATTTCAAATTAACATCATGTTAATGTCATCATCATAAGTATTCTTACTTACACACAACAATATATTTCTAACATATGAGTAAAAGCTTTCATTAGTGCCCTTGTACGAGTGAGCGCTTTCTGTTAGTAGCGCCGTTAGCGGCGGGCGTCCCCGTTATCCGTTAGACGGCGCGGCGTTACACGGCGTAGTTAGCGCCTAACGAAATTAACGACAATTACCCGCTGGCCGGAAGTTGGCGGATACGGCGCCGGAAGATGGATTATTGCTCCACTGTGCAAATAAACGGATTGAGTTTTCGTTAAGGTAATCCTGAAATAGAGCCAGGCGAAAATTCAGCCGTAAAATACCTTTTACTAAATAAAAACACTTGTAAGGTATTTATTTTTCTTGTACAATTATCGAATCAAATCAAATCAAATCAAATCAGTTTATTTCATCAACAGACATTACAAAATTTATTTTTAAGGCATCTTTTGAGAACAGATAAAATTATATATTGTGTATAGTATACTACCAGAAACGCATGAGAGATGGTTCGACATAAGGAAGATAGGATACTCTCCAGAATTAAGAGTATTTGCCTATTGAACTTCTAGAAAACAGACGAGTTGAGAATTAATTAAAACTCTGTTTTTACATTTTGGGGAAAGGGATTAGCGAAAAAAAATTATCTTTAAAATCCAAATAAATAATGAGTTTTGATTATGCTTGTGTTGCATATAAAAAATAAAAAGTGGGGAATTTTTTTGGTAGAAATGATAAAAAGTGCATCCCATGGCAATGAATATTCAAAGTCTGTTTCCAGCATTCGCGCGAATGATGAGCAACGGTGACCGATTTGTGATTATTTTGCTCGTATTTTTTTTGGGCCTAAAAAGCTCATTTTTGATTTCTGTTTGAATTTTTAATTGGCCATTACGCTTTGGGACCGCCGCACTGTGGCGCGGTTAGCCGGCGCATTCCGCTGTGGGCATTCAATTATTTTTTGTATTTCGCAAATATATTGCGCCTCTGTGCCGTATGCTCAGTACGAATTAATATGTACTGCAAATATTGCCCTTCTACAGGGTGGTTAGGTACGTTCACTTTTTTTTATTACGAGCAATAAATATCGTTAGATGGCGTTAGTATGTAGATTATATATAGAGTAATCTTAGAGATTAACATATATAATCAAATCTTCATAGATGGCGCATTCAAACTGACATGTGAATTCTGGTGTTGGACTTTAACATATAAACAACTTCCAAAAATGTTATCAGACATTATAAGAAATGTGGAATGGGGAATGTTGTAATTACATTAAGTGTGCACTTAGCCCAACCAATGACAGGTCATAAGTCCTATATACACCTTGATCAACCATATGCAGTTTCCAATTTGCATCTTCGTCTCTATTGAGATACAATTAAAATTATAAATATCAGCTTACCTTCTATATTTAACATAACTTTGTGTTGCAGATTCATTGAACATTTTTTTTTAATACGTTGTACACAATACGAACTTTATTATTAAAAAAATAAATATTTTATAACTGTTAATGAAAAAACTTTGTTTTTATATCACAATTGTATTTATTTTACGACAGCTGTTTCATCAACCAATGTTGACATCATCAGGTGTTACAATAATTGTAACATAACATACAATAATAATTGTAATATCGTAAAATAAATACAATTGTGATATAAAAACAAAGTTATATAATTTAACAGTTATGAAATGTTAAAGTATCATAGTGTTTCGGCCAAAACAATGGACTATTTAATAATAAACATGTTTCGGACACAAGCCCTTCATGAGTGTTATGTATATACATTATAAATATTGAATTTTTTTTTATCATGAATGTAGCCAGTTTTAACCGATATTATTGTAGATATGAGCTTATCTTTTGTGAATCGCATCTACCCGTATTAAAAATAAACTAAACGTATATAAAAAAACGATAAAGGGCTAGTTAGTCCGAAACATGTTTGATATTAATTTTTTTTTAATAAATGTGAGTGTTGTATACAAAGTACCTATATAAAAAAAAACATGTCAAGTTAAGTCCACCGTTTTGTAAAATCAATTACCCCAAGGGTGCACTGGTAAAAGACCGACTGAACATTGCAGCCTTCAGTTGTTTCTTAAATTTAACGTCGTTTAATAAAACCAAAGAAAACACGGCGTATCCAACATTTGATAATGTCTTAACTAACTAACTAACTAACCATCACGCCGTCTCCCCGAAAGGGTAGGCAGAAAGAATGGACTGTCACACTTTAATCAATGCGGCACTCCATCTTTCTCTTTTCGCCCCGCGAGAGACGCGGTGTGATGGGTTGCGAACCTCATCGCCACCAATAGGCATCTCCCTCGCACACTTCGATTGTCCAACATCCACAAAAAAAATCTTAAACAAATAATATAAAATACAATGATATAAAATAAAATAACAAAATAAAAATAATTTAACACAAAATGTTATTTTTAGATGGTGCACATATTGGCGATTTAATTTATGTTTCACGTATTCACGGTAAGGCACTTAAAACAAACCAACACCAGTAAGAACTTTAAAATAATATTGAAGAAATTATTCAAATTGACATTTGAACAAATGAATATTTTATTTTTCACCTGTCAAAATTCTTTATATAAACGAAAAACTAATAATGGTAATGTCTTAGTTAGGCAAAACATGTCATTCCCATTATATATAATAAAACTTCTAGAAAACAGACGTTTTAATTCATATTAATAACTGTATATCCATTGCATTGCCACAGTAATTTCGTCGCTTTTTTGTGATGTCTTTCAATTTGATGTATCCATACATTTGCTGAGCGTAAATAATGACGTTGGCCGAAGGTATTCTAATAATAACATAATGATCTTATTCATGGGTGATTTTACGTATTTAAATACAGATTAATGAAGCATTAAAATATCATTTAATATCGCAATGAAATAATATAGACAAGGGGATCGCGTACCTCACCCGCCCGCCGTCGTCCGATATCCAATATGGCCACATTTAAATAAACAAACAGTCAGATCGGTTATTTGTAGAGAAATTAAAAAAAAAATAGAACTCCCAGGACGCTACGGGAGAGTTTTATGGCGACCACCGCTCTATTTCCCGCCATTTGTTACGTTTTATTGATTCGGAGGTTTACAATTGTAAATTGTATATTTTGGTTGCCTGCAAGACACAAAATCCAGGCTATGAAGTTATTAAACATTTTCATAACTCCTGTAGTATGATGGAACATTATTACATTACACATTAAACAGTCGAAAAAATATACTATAGGTTATAACGTAGACGCGATTGTTTTATCGGTTTTACGAGATTTTTTATTTATATATTGTGTAAAAATATAAATACTTGTAACAAATTTGTTTCGCCTTTCACCTCGTAAGGTGAAACAAATTTGTAAATAGTATTTATATTTTTTTATATAATACATATATAAATACAAATTCTCTATTATACCGACAAAACAATAGGAATGGAATATTATAATATTAAAATCACAGCCCTCAATATAACATACTCGTACATTAACGTTGATATTATATGCGTAAAAAACGCTGTTTTTATTCAATTTGTTTTTGAATGTACACAAATACTTGTAGACAAATACTGGATTTTACCCATTACGGGTTAATCATTTTTAAGGATCAATTGTTTCTCAATAGAGACGAAGATATATATGTTTTTTTAACAGAATATGGTGGCCGAGGCGTTTCAGTACTTATGACCTCATTGGTTGGGTCAAGCGATCGCTTGTGTTAACAACATTCCCCATTCCGCATTTCTTACAACCACCACGTCTGACAAATGCTGTTTTAATTCTTAAAAAATCCTCATTAAAATTTTTATAATATTGTAATACAGTAAAACGTATGCTAAGGCACTATCAAATTATTTTATAATGCCCTAGAAAATGCAAAACATTTCCCTCTCATCATAGAAAACGAGAGTTCCTCTTACTATTATTTAAGTACTTAAATTTGTTAAAAAACAAATGAGATTGTATTTATTGTTATTCTATTTATTGAAACACCATATTAAATAATTTATTCTGAATTAATACTGATATGTTTCGCCTTTCTAAGGCACTATAAAATGTTTGAGAATGCATTAAAAAGACGAAACATGTCGTTCCCAAAAATTTATAAAACTTTTAGAAAGCAGGCGTTTTCATTGGTATCAATTAAATTCTGTTAATTTTTTATACTTTTAGAACACAAAAAAAATATTAATTCTACTTCTTCATTTTGTTATGCTTGACTAGAATAATTAAACACTTAGAAAAACTGTTATTATCTTTAAATCCATGTATATAATAATAACTCATACATTGTAATTATTTCCACGTAGGCAAACAATAAAAACATATCTATCTACCCATCGGTTCCATTGACGTCACAAAATGAGGGTTTATGTATGTGTATATGTATATTAAGCGCGAATACAAAATATAATAATATTTGTTTGTAGTAGTCTCAAAGGGGTGAGTATCGGTTATTTGTATTAAACCGCTTTGTATGTTCTGACAATATTGGTCGTTTTGTGTTGCTGGGGTGGATGGGGAGGAAGTTAGGGGTGGGTAATTGAAACGTAAAGCCTCCGTAACAAACACAGCCGATGAAAGCCTTCGGTAGCGCTCGGGTGTTTCCGGAATCAGACAAAGCTCCCCGGGGCATGAGAACGGCCTTCGTAGTTCAACAGAATGAACTTCGCCATATTGTTTTATAATCAAAGGAATGGAATACAAAACTAACCGTTATTCAACTTATAAATTGTAAATATGAACACACCACAAGTGATTTTTTTTTATTGTACGTGTCTGGGAGTAGGCAAAAAATATAGATAAGCTTAAATTCCTTTCCAAAACAGCTAAAATGACAGTTTAATATGGTGTTCTTGTACCGACCCTTATTTTTATTTTTTTTTATTTTTATTTTTTTTTAATGTACACAACAAGTCGTTTCGACCCAATTACTTTATACATTTTTTTTATATTTTAGCTATTATATTGATTCTTGTGACATGTGATATAGCCAATCTATCGCCATTTTATTGTCACGTGAATTCTACACCAGACCAAAGACAGTGTGACAATCACACTGCCATCGCCGGGAATCAAACCCAGGACCTTCGGCATGGAAGTCAGAGATCGTAACCACTCTGCCACGAAGGTCGTCAAGTATGGAAGCGAAACATAGAACTGGCAAAAGAAAGGTAAAAGTATAATAAATGCAGTATAAATGAGATCTCTAAGACAAATATGTAGATACTCTGTGTATGGTAGAGTGTCTAATGAAACTATAAGAAGTAAATGCGATGCGAATGATGGTGTTAGGAACAAAATAATGAATTAAGATGGTTTGGACACATGGAAAGAATGAATGAAGTAAGAGTAGTAAAAAAGTATATGTTAACGATATAAATGGAACTTTATAAAGAGGAAGACCGAGGAAAACGTGTCACGATCAAATAAATTAAATATTGAATATCGGCCACGTGACGAGTCAGAGAAATCTACGCGCGTGCATGACGTAATGTATAAATGTTGAGAAAGCGAGAGAAATATGTCAGGAAAGAAAAGTGTAGCAGTTCTTTCTTTCTGCCTACCCCTTCGGGGAAGTACCCAGAAGAATTGGACTAGGTTGGGCAGCCTTTGGGAAACTCAATCATATCCTTAAAAACAAGGATATTCCCATGAATTTAAAAAGAAAAGTGTTTGAAACATGTATCCTCCCTGTGCTTACATATGGTCTGGAAACTATCACCTTAACTGCGAGGACCATATATAAATTAAATTGTACACAGCGATCTATGGAGAGACAAATGTTAGGCATAAGTCTGAGAGATAGAATCAGAAATGAAGAAATCAGACGCCGGACAAAGGTTGTCGACGTGGTGGATCGTATTGCCAGGCTAAAATGGCAATGGGCAGGTCATGTTGCCAGACAGGGAACAGACAGATGGGCACCCAGAGTCCTAGGATGGAGACCATGGGACATAAAAAGAGGAATAGGCCGGCCTCAGAAACGTTGGGCCGATGATATTGTCCCTGTCGCGGGTAGCAGGTGGATAAGAGAAGCCCAAAGAAGAGAAAAATGGAAGAAATTAGAAGAGGCCTACATCCAGCAGTGGAGAGACGGCTGAAGAAGAAGAAGAAGAAGACCCCTTCGGGGAGACGGCGTTATGGTTTATTAGTTAGTTAGTAAGTTACGCGTAAAAATTATCACGTTCAATGAATGCAATTGATTGACAAATCGACAGACTGATCCAGTAGTAGTAAGTAAGTATTTAATGAAAAAAAGTAGTTTTATTAAATAATTATTTGAAGTGAATTTGAATTTGAGTTGTTTTTGATAAGATATCAATGAAATACACGGAAATACACGCATATAATGAAATTAGAATTTCAAAGATCCATTTTTGAAATTTGAATGTTTTAAAAGAATCGCATGCAGTGGAACGGAATAAGGGTCTAATTACATAATAATCCGAATCATATCGTATTCAGCAAATGAGAATATAATGTTCCCCAGGACACGGAAAACATAATCGCATTACACATTGTAAGGCGGTATTATTATTTCAGGAAATTAAGTCCAATGAGAGAGAGAAGTACCTGTGAGGAGGAAGGAGACAGAATGAGATCTCTGTTCTTGGAAAAGCTTCAGAGAAATTTCTCACAGATGCTAAAATATTTAAATTACAAAATTATAAAATTATAAAAATCCGAGATTATTTTACTGTACTAAAGTAAATATCGAAAAAACACACACACATACATACACACTAATGAAAAACACGCGAATAAAACTTTCAATTGGGATACTAAAAGTTCACTAGAATCCTAAGCACAAGAAATTAAAGAATAATCGAATTTAATAGAAAAATCAGTGAAATTACATATAAAAATAATTTGGTTGATTTGTAACCACTTAAACGTATAAAAAAATATTCTAATACCTACTTAAAAACCACAATAATTAATATATTTTACGAAAACCGTTTTTTTACAGATTGTCGCGATGAAGAGTTCGATATAGTCGAAACCGGTTAGCATGTAAAATGATCAAATAGCGATACTCAAAGAATGAATAATAATAAAAATATTTCCATTCCATACTCTTGTTTATTCTACTGATGAGTCCATTTATCTATACATGTTTTTTAATACATTATACGAGTACCTTCATCGGTAGAATCATATAAAATATTTAAGTGGAAAAAATAGTGTTATGATATGATTCGATAGAATACTAATTTTAAAAGTTTTTTTTTTAAGCAATTATAAGGATACATTTTAAAAATAAATATTATGCACCACGGCACCTTGTCTCATTGGAGTGGCCTTCTACTACCATACACGTGAAGTGCTGGCGGTGCGGTATCGCGCGGGAACAGTTAAGCGAACATTTTTGAGCTGACATATTGCTGACGGTACGGTATCGCCCTCGAACAGCCAAGGACTTGTTGTTTTTTTTAATGCTGGCGAAATGGTACTGCTAAGATGGAGCTAAGCAATATTTAATTACCACACACAATGTTCTAATAATATGGTGATATAAGGAATAATCCCCGAAGAAGATACTAGGAGACGCAGACTAATACAAGCTCCCAAAAAATATAACCATGAACAAATAAACCCGACTTAGTACGAGTAAGAGATTTCAAATAAAGAAATGAGACTATGTGAAATGTGGCTACAAAACTTAAACACTAAAAAGAAAGCTAATGAAACGGGTTGAGAAATACTGCTCTACTTCAATACATTGAGCTTTAGAGAAAGCTCTGTACAAAAGCTCCCGGAACGCGTGGGTGGAGCTTTCGCCCATTGAGGCTACAAATGCCTTTCTTCGCCTTTTCTCTTAGAATAATAAGGACTCCTATTCCGCTTTCTTCTACGGAATAGGTGGGAGATGAAAAGCTCTCTGCTGTGTCCTCTTTCTCTTTCTTTTATGTTCTCCTTTTTCCTACCCGCCCCCACTCCTTTATACCGGGAAAACAGCCACCCGTTTTCCCGGGATGTGCCAGTTACGAGAAGAAATTCTCAGAATAAGAAAATTCTCGCGACAATAAACTTAGCTGCTTTTCATATCGTAAGGATTATGTTAACCTAAAACAAATTAATTAATCTATACAACAATGGCAAGCGTTTGTAAAATAATTTATATTTTACGAGTATACTGAAATATCTTGGTAGAAAACTTTTTAAGTTTATGTTAATCTAAAATAAAAGCCTATCCAAAAAAGCCAAGATGGCAGTGCACAATGGTGTTCTTGTGCCGACCCTTATGTATGGAAGTGAAGCATGGAACTGGCAAAAGAAGGATGAAAGTAGAATAAATGCAGTAGAAATGAGATCTCTCAGACGAATGTGTGGCAAATCTGTATTTGATAGAGTGACAAATGCAAGTATAAGAAGTGAATGTGGTGCGAATGAAAGTGTTATGAACAAAATAAGGAAAGGGTCATTAAGATGGTTTGGACACAGGGAAAGAATGAGTGAAGACAGAGTGGTAAAGAAGGTATATGTAAACGGCGTGAACGGAGCTAGAAATAGAGGAAGGCCGAGGAAAACGTGGCACGATCAAATCAATCAAATATTGAATGTCGGACACGTGAGGAGTCGGAGAAATCGACGTGCGTGCATGACAAGATGTATGAATGTAGAGGAATCGAGAGAAGTATGTCAAGACAGAACAGTGTGGCGTTCCATTCTTTCTGCCTACCCCTCCGGGGAGACGGCGTGATGGTTAGTTAGTTAGTTAGTTAATCTAAAATAACAGTGTCACCAGTCTGTCGATGTCAGCAAGCCTGGTGAAACCGGTTGCTGTTGAAATAAAGACAAAAGTAGAAGCAATTGAAAAAACATTTTTTATTTAATGATTTTGCTATAAAAATAATGTTTAGTTTATGATATGTATTGTAGTTTATTTAAAATAATTCCTTCCTCATTATCAACTCTATGTAAGTAGATAAATAATTAATAGTTAAATAAATCGTCCCTCGGAAGCCATCTTGTTATAATATTTTGTTTTGAGCAAAGAACTTCAAAGTTAACGTTCTAATTGACTGAAACATCTTAAAACTTTGAAAGTTTAAAGTGAAAAAGCTAAGTGGATATTAAAGGTGGTTAGTTTTAAGGGTTTGAGCTACTTAAGACTTTAAACTACGCGAATTTGAAATGTTTATATTAGGAAATACAGAGGCGTTAGTTTTTTTTTGGCTCCGACATTTTTATAAAATGTGTATAAATAGATTTAAATCAATATTTTCCGCATAAAATAAATAGCTTTGAATTTCTATTCAAAAACGTTATTTGTCTTAAATATTGAAGTTAGTTAATTCAGAAGAAACATCAATTGTTAATTTCACTAAAATTATACCAAAAACAAATATTAGTATATAGTAATGAATTAAATATTTACATGTACGAATGTAAAGTATGGTACTGGCAAAAAAATGAAGAATATAATGTGGTAGAAATGAAATTTCTTACCAGAATGTTGGTTTTTCATTGAATATACAAATAAAAAAATGATGAAAAAAATTATGTATCGATTATGTATAAAAAAAGTTGTGATGTTAATTGAAGACGAAAATGGGAGAAACCTGCAGAAACAAACCTATAACTTATTAACTGCTTAATCTGAAACATTGTTATTTCATCACAATTGATGTATTATATTTTTTTTATTAACACCTGATGATTCCAGCCTCAATAAAAAGTGTTTCTTATTAAACAAGTAATAATGTTTAAGTATTCACATTCGAATAAATTCTGTAACAATTTGTATTTTTAAAATGTTATTCAATTTATTCAAATGATTAAGTATAATCGTGTTTCTGCCAAATGATGGAAACTAAAAAACGAACAACTAACCATCACGCCGTCTCCCCGAAGGGGTAGGCAGAAAGAATGGACTGCTACACTTTTCTTTCCTGACATATTTCTCTCGCTTCCTCAACATTCATACATCGTGTCATGCACGCGCGTCGATTTCTCTGACTCCTCACATGGCCGACATTCAATATTTGATTAATTTGAACGTGCCACGTTTTCCTCGGTCTTCCACTATTTCTGGTTCCATTTACATCGTTAACATATAATTTTTTTACCATTCTTTCTTCATTGATTATTTCCATATGTCCAAACCATCTTAATGATGCTTTCATTATTTTGTTCAAAACACCATCATTCGCACCGCATTCACTTCTAATATTTTCATTCGACACTCTATCATACACAGAGTATCCACACATTCGTCTAAGAGATCTCATTTCTACTGCATTTATTCTACTTTCAACCTTCTTTTGCCAGTTCCATGCTTCGCTTCCATACATAAGGGTCTGTAGAAGAACACCATTGTGCACTGCCATTCTAGCTTTTTTGGATAGGTTTTTGGAAACTAAAATGAATATAATTTTGTTAATTAATTGCTAATAAAGTATTAATTATTGTACATAAAGCTAAGACGGATACGAGCGTTATGATCAAAACAATGATTGAATCAGGTGACTATCGGAACAAATGGTGTCCATAACCTCTGATAATACAGGGTCTGCATAACATTTACTTAGATAAAAAGCCTTCATGTTTCAAATCAAACCACCAGTACTTTATTGCCTTCGGTGGCCTAACTTCCAGCTATAATGTTTGTCAGTTGTTACCACAATTCCTTGCAAATAACGACTGTCATTAAACCAGTGTATATAATGTAGCAGGATATAACATAGGACCCGAGTACAGCTAACGGCCGTTAGCCTGTAACGGAGGAAAATTAAACGAATTTTACGGACGGTACCGTAACGACCGGACACGGATATGGACGAAGAATTAGAGTTATGAAACATATTTATGTACCAGGTTTTATACGGGCATAAAAGCATTTTATTTACTTTGTTTTAATGTGGATTCTCTGACCGGCGGTCGAGTGATGTAGTTACTTGGCCTTCGATAAAATTCTACAATAAACAAGAACACATCAAAGTTTATTATCGAATGTTTTTTTCCATTTTCGAAATACGAAAGTATCAAGATGATATTGTATGTAAATATTTTTTTTATACTCTAGACATATTTTAGATACTAGATATTTGTATCATGTGTCATAATATAAGTAAACAAAAACCGGGAGTCGCCAAGAAAGAGTGCGAGAATGTTTTGAATACAAGATACCGAGGGAGGAATGCTTAGAAAAAATCGAATCGAGAACGTTTCTGGATTATTTCAAATATTGTTGTGATTATATTGAGAACAATTCAGTGTTGTTATTTGTGAAATTCTTAACGTAGGCGTACAAAATGATACAAAGATGATTACAATTGTATAGGGAAGCAAGTTTTTTAAGGGTAGAAAATCTTTACTTCCGTGAATATTTCACGGGTTGCAACTGTTTATCTAATTGCTGTATACTAAGTGAGATCTATTTACTTTTGTACTATGCTCAAATTCACGAGAAATGGGCATTATATCATTATTCATTATTTCATATACCATATGTAGTTATTTGAGCGGCAATAGTAATTATAAAGTATGTAAGTAGACTAGGGTATTATATTAATTAAGAAGAGAGTAAAGAATCACAAAATCATAATTAAAATATACAAGAATAACTAAATACATTTATTTTATTATCACGGTTGGCAGCAATATGTTTTGTGTGATTTTGGGTAACACCGTGTGATTTCTCCTTCTCAACCGACGCGACGTTTCGGAGATCGTTGCAGTCTCCATCTTCAGGGTAATGTGGTGGTGGTAATGATTACCATTACCACATTACCCTGAAGATGGAGACTAGAACGATCTCCGAAACGTCGGTCGAAAAGGAGAAATCACACATTCATTATTACCCAAAATCACACAAAACGTATTCAAATGAAATGTAAAATTATAATAATACTTAAAAAAAAACACAAATTTACTCTTTATTTTTAATGATTTGAAACTTCACAATAAATAATTAATATGAATAAAAACGTATGTTTTGTAGAAGTTTTATTGTATTTTAATCGAACGAGATATTTCACCTTACTAAGAACATGGCTTATTTATTAAAATTAACACATTAGACGATCAAATGATTTAAAAAGATATTCATTTAAAAACTGCTACCGATTTTGTCTTTATATCGACAATTCATGGTTTCACCCTACTTAATAGTATCGGAGACTAGAGGCTTTTGATATGTGGTCCTATAGAAGACTATTAGAATTTTCCTGGAGAGACCACATTACAAATGAGGAGGCTCTCCAAAGAATCGAAAGAGGAAGGCACCTGCTCAGGACCTTGTCCGAAAGGCGTGCAAGATGGATCGGCCATGTAATACGACAAGAAGGCCTCTTGCACGCAATAATGGAGAGTATGACCGAGGGGACAAACTCTAGGGGACGCCCACGTCGAGAGTACCTGGAGGACCTGTTGGTGGACGTGCGCTGCTCATCATATGCCGATTTCAAAAGAGCCGCACAAGACAGGGAAGAATAGAAGATAAGAATAGAGGAAATTGCCACAAATCAATCCAAGGATTGAAACCAGAGAGAGAGACTAGTATCGACATACTTCATTTGATTTAAAAAGTTTTCACATAATATCTCCCTGATTATTCCTCAAAGATGTAATGGTCATCTAAATACTTAATTATAATAGTAATAATTCACTTTAAAATTGCAGTTTTGATGATGATGCGTTCGAAGTCTTTGAAAGGCAGAATTGTATTATAATATTACAGAATATGACAATTAACAATTAGACTCGAACCCATTGAATATTCATGTCTTGTTCATCCCAGTCAGCAATGATGTCATGCACCCGAGAACAAATACAGAATTCATTGTGAGATGATTTTTAAACGGTAATCTTGTTATATGCAAATATAACAAAGGCCTGACATATCGTTGCGACATGTTTGATCACTGTGGAACAGATAATGGACCTCCAGTTGTGATGCCAAACGGATCTGGAGGAGGACGAATCAAAAAGTTCATAGCTACATCACAATGCATATTTTTGAATACTTTTTGTTTAAAAATTTGAGACTCGATTTTCATAATTATAATAATAATTAGGCTGATTTGTATAGCGCCGTTTTCGTGAATAGCTCACCTCAAGGGCGCTTTGACAATGTTTTTTAGTCATGAGAGCTGCATGTGACACCAGCAATCAGATAACCGTTGCTTACATTTTATGGGATATTTTGAAAAGGTGGGTTTTTAGGTGAGATTTAAAGTCTGTCGGATTGTCAATGCATCTGAGGCGTGCAGGAAGCATATTCCAGGCGGACGGACCTGCCACTGCGAAAGCCCGATCTCCGAAATTTGTCCGGAGGTTGCGCTTTGGCTCAACTAATCTGCCTATTGCAGAGGAGTTTGCTGATCGAAGCGTAGATTGCCGCAAGTATGGGCTATCAGCAACACAAAGTTCAGATATATAGGCTGGTACCATTCTGTGAAGCGCTTTAAAAACCATCTAGCATAGTTTATACTGGATTCTTTCAGGACACTTGAGCCAGTGAAGATCTTTTAGATGTTGTGAAATATGCGGGTTTTTTGGAACACCTTTTATAAGTCGTGCTGCCGCATTGAAAACAGATTGAAGTTTGTTTGTTTGTTTCTTGGGTATGTTGGCATATATGCCGTTGCAATAGTCGAGTCGAGATACGACGAAGGAATTAAGAAATTCACGGAGACTCAACTGACTGAAGTGCCACTTTAGAATATACCATACCCTTCTGGAAGGTATAAATAAAATGCCGGGAAACGCCGCCTTGCATGACAACAGACGTCCAGTAAGTTCGACTCCCTGGCGTCCTAGAGTAGTTCTTGTTATCCCGCGAGTCATGGGCAATGTGATCACCGACATTACCACCAAGGTCATAGCAGACAGAAATATGGCGTATTGTGTATATTCGGCACCACAAAACCAAGACCCACCTGCTAAGAGAAGGTAACTCTTACAGAATATATTATTGGCCGAACCATAGAGGGCTCCTTCCGCTTACCCGAAGCTCAAATCTGTTTAATTTCTCAAAAGACATTACAAACATTTTTTATAGTTTAAGGCAGCTGTTATAGGCGCAGCGGCGCCTTTCGTCAGCTTCACTCGTACACTCCCTAGACCCGTCCCCCGTCCATGCGGGACTTACGTTAAAAAAAAATAGTAATAATATATGTATATTTGCAACCAAGGGGGACCCAGACCAAATTTAAGCTACGCTACTCTGCCTCGATGTCTCGCTGTACACAAAAATATAGAAAGAAACGGGAAAATACCACATTTAAGGCTCGAATGGCATTCCAAGAACCAGCAGTGTCAATAGTCTTTGCTGCAAACCAATGCCTAGGATTGAAATTTAACAAAGTTACGGGTTTTTTAAAAATACATGTATTTTGTATCATTAATGTCCGGTGTAGACTTTTGGATCAGCCTCGAAAAATTTCACATTCACACGCTCTTCATAATGACTATTACCAACAGCGCGCTTGCGTTTCGGTCTGATTTACATATCCCAACATCGGAGCGTGTTGACGACCCAACACCGAGGTACCTTACGCTGCATAATATAATATGACAGTGCCTAATCACCCACGTATTAAGAAAATCATCTTGTTGATCCACAAAGACGACATACTTTCATCAACGTTTCGAGGAGATGTCTTAATAGACGTACAACAGTCAATGCACTACTTTGAATAAGACTAAATGTGTCCATTCATCTTTATGTACCTATTTATTTAGTATGATCTCTCGTCACGGATTACGTAAGCGACGGTTTTGACGAGTTTTTTATTTGTAACAAGTGCAAAATCGTTTGCATAACACAGCACAAGAATTTCTATTGTTAAAAAAAAACTAACTTATGAGAAAGGCACAATACAGGAATACGTGGAAAAGTAAAGGAAAGCTCTATGTTCAGCAGCATTGTTTAAGAAAACAGTAATAATAACTGATTAATACGAATGAAAACATTTGTTTTCTAGAAGTTTTATTATATTTTATGGGAATGACATGTTTCACGTTACGCGAAGCTGTTATTGGCGCAGCGGCGCCTTTCGTCAGCCTCACTCATGCACTCCCTTGGCCCGTCTGCGGGACTTACGTTAAAAAAAAAAAATAATATATGTATATTTGCATCCAAGGGGGACCCAGACCACATTTAAGCTACGCTACTCTCCCTCGATATCCCGCCGTACACACATAGCAATACAATTATTATTATCTGTAGCTGTCAAGTGTCCGGTAAATTGCCGCGCTTTGAGCTTAATTGATGCGATAATCAGGAATTTTTTGGCTTGCGGTGGATCTTGTGCGACACGTAGGGTTGTCTATTTTCAAGTGTACATATAAATTTAGTGTTCGCCTATTTATTCACTTTCTTACCAAGTAGACCAGTTAAATCGTATACAGGTAATTTCTATAATCCAACTTATGTAAGCCCGAACCAAAATGTTTAGATTTCACCTGTTTATAATACGAATCACTAAATTCAATTTCATATACAAAACAGGTTTAATTAATTATTAGAATGATAGTTATACTGTCCATAAATTACAAAGTATTCAACGCACCAGTAACTATATTAATAATTATATAAGAAAATTTATATGAATGAATAAATTATAATATACGAGTATATGTTTTTGGTTATATGTTTGAGAACTTCGTGGATAAAGTCACTAGGGATGAGAGCAGGCAAGACACTAGGTAAGATCATCGCGATCATAGGAAAGAGATCGCGCGAGTAACATAACATCATAAGAAGAACTTGACCGCGTTGGAAGGTCTTCAAAGAGTGTATAACACCAGTAGCTATATGATTACAAGCCAAAAATACATAAGTGCGACAAAGACCGTTTTACATTTTGCATGCCCAATATGAAGCCCATCGAAAACATGAAACAAAGCATGTGGACGTACGCGATTTCGCGGGCTTCTCACTTACTTGAGTGAAATAAAATACGGCTCTTATAAGTGAAACAAAACCTACGCGTAGGTCATTTCTGTGCATGTCGGCGGAGACATTTCCAACGCAACGAATTAAATCGCTTTAATGCACTCGTGCGAAATTGAAAAAAGGCTCAAACGCCTAAAACATCGTTTTAATATAGATTTTTTAATGCAAGCCTGGCTTCTCGGCTTGAATGGACGTTCACTATGCCACGCATAAAACAGGCCGAAACACTGATAATTCAGTATTTATTATATTGAAGTATCACAGTGTTTCGGCCAAAACAATGGATTATCCAAATGAAAATACAGCTAATAATAATATAAACTAAGTCGGCCTTCGTGGCATAATGGTTAGAGCTCTGACTTCTATTCCGAAGGTCCCGGGTTCGATTCCTGGCGATGGCAGTGTGATTGTCACACAGTCGTTGGTCTGGTGTAGAATTCACGTGACAATAAAATGGCGATAGATTGGCTACCTATCACACGTCGTGAGAATCAATATAATAGCTCAAATAAATTGTACACAGTAATTTGGTTCAATCGAGCTGTTGTGTATTTAAAAAAAAAAAAAAGTAACTAACCATCACGCCGTCGTCCCAAAGGGGAAGGTAGAAACAATGGACCGCCACATTGTTCTGTCCTGACACACGGATCCTCTACATTTATACGTCGTGTCATGCACGGACGTCGATTTCTTCGACTCCTCACTTGATCAAATATATTATTTATTTATGGTGACTAAAATAAATTGTTAATCAAAGGGCATTTGTTTATTACATTTGATAAACATTTTAACGAAAATAACTCATTATTTTAAAACTATTTTAAAAAGCATTCTCCTAATCAGCTAATGAAACAATAAAAATTTAATACCCATACTAAAATTCGAAAGATTGTTACCCTCTGGAGATTAATTAAAAACGTGAATAAATTATACTTTATTCGATTTCCTAATAATGTATATACCCGTAGCATAAGAAAAAGTTTGGACAAATCTTTTAAATATCCTGCCTTTTTATACATAATAACGTTTTAAATATATAATGGTGTAATAAATTTATGTTTTACTAGCATTTGATTATTAGGGGGACATTGACACAAGGTAATAAAACCGGCTAAAACTCAAGCAACTCGAAATGCATAAGAAGCGTATCTTAATTGTTTGATATGAAATGCGGTCGAGATTTACTGGGAAATACTGCATTTCGTTGCTACATCTGAAGAAATTACAGTTTGTGAGGTTATTGGGTAATACCTGTCTGTGTCGAACTGGTTATCAGGTGTTCGGATAAAAGAAAAATGTATAGGGTGATTCGGAAGTTACTTCTTTTATGAACATTGATATTGATTAGAGACATGCGCTGTGGCAGCTACACAGAGATGAAGAGACTGGCTGGAGACAGGACTAAGTGGAGGAATAGAGTGACGCTTGTTGCAGACCAATCTTCAGGGTTGTAACCATGAAGAAGAAGATGATAAAATATTTCAAAGCAACACGTGAAAGAAATATAAGAAGTTCTTCTATGTTCGCCATACTTTGTGTTGTAGATGTTTAAATAATGTTTAGATGTGAGTGTTGTATACAAAGTATATAAAGAAAGATAAGAAAACCAATAGCAACATATTTAATGTGGAAATAATCATGTTTTAAAAATGTTAAAAATATATACCTATGTTAGAACTGGTAAAATAAATGTGATTTTAAAACCACTCCGGTAAAAATAATATTTCTTAATGGAATTTTGTAAAGTTACAATTGCATATACAAGAACTGAATATAGTCAAACGAAAGCGTTAGGAAAAAAATAAAAAATATATCATTAATTTTGGATAAACTTAAGCGTGAATTCCACACAAGACCAATAACAATGTGACAACCACACTGCCTTCGCCAGGAATAGAAGCCGGAACCTTTGGTGTGGCAGTTATTAGTCGTAAAAACTACCTAAATGTTAGTTAAAAACACGAAGTTACTAATGCGCCTCATGCCGTGATTTCATTTCTTCTATATACGGCATACTTTGTGTTGTTATGATGGTTTATTTCTATTTTTATTTTTTATGCACTTTGTATATACAAGACTTTTATTAAAAAAATTAAATTATATAGACATGTTTCGGACAAACAGTCCTTCAGTAAAAATACATATTGATAAAATATTATAAAATTTTTATTGTTTACATGATCTGACAGATGTTATGAAGATTTATTTTGGAAAGTTTATGCTTTTGTCGTAACAAATATTATGATTATTTATAATATAAATAAGAAAATATTATAAATAATCAAATAAATTTAACGTCAAGTCCAATCTTTGATTTATTCCCTTTGTTGTAAGTAATTACCTGAAGCCGAATAAGAACTTTAAATTAATATTTTAAATTGAATCATAATATTTGTTATAACAAAAGCATAAACGTTCCAAAATAAATCTTGATAACATCTGTCAGAACATGTAAACAATTTTATAATATTTTGTAAATATGTAACTATACTGAAGAAGGACTGTTGGTCCGAAACGTGTCTATATAATATTATCTTTTTAATAAAAGTGTTGTATATACAAAGTGCATAAAAAAGAAAAATAGAAATAAAATATTATTTTATGTTTGGATTATTTCGAGTTACACTGTACATTTTATATAATTACGTAGGTACCAATTATATTTGTAGGTTGGCAGTAGAATATTACAGGCAACAGATCGTTTGAAATTAATCTTAAATCACCTGTTATATTATTGTACACCTAATGAAGATGAACGTTACTTCTGGAACATTCCAAATACATTGTAATACTATACATAGAGGCCTTCTGGTTTAATGGCCCTACAGATGACATCACAAGCATAAATCAAACGAAACAACTAACAAACTATCTTAAAATATATATTTACAAAGGGAAAGCAGATTGAAATCACATCACTATTTTAAATAAAACGATGTTTTTCAACTACATCCAGTTTTGTCTTTATTTCGATAGCAACCAGTTTCGCCAGGCTCGCTGGCAGCGACAGACTGGAGTCCCTATATACATACAGATAACGGGTGACAAAATGATTCTATAAAAAATATCTTAAAAATTTAAGATTATTTTTGTATAGAATCATGTTTACCACCACTGATCTGTATGTATATAAAGGACTCAGTTTGCAAGACTGTCACCAGTCCGTCGATGCCAGCGACCCTGGCGAAACCGCTATATTCGTAATTAAAAATGATGAATTTGGTTTGTTACTTTTGGGACATTGTCTGATAATTTGTATGAAGATAAAATTTTTGGTACATAACGCAAAATATGCTTGCTTGTTTAGACCTATGGAATGAATAAATTAAGATTTATTGATAATTATTATAATAATAATAAATTGGAAAATTTATAGAGCACCATTTTTATGAATTACTCATCTCAAGGGCGCTGTAGAAAATGCTCCGTTTTATGAAGTAGTTTAAAAAAATAAACATACTTAGTATGAGGGCTGCACCTAACATAGTCGATCAGCCCTTCCTATCAGGAAATGATAATTTGAAAAGGTTTGTTTTGAGTCTCGATCTAAACTCTGACTCTGGTCTATGCACTAATTATAGTATTAAATATAGAATATGTGAATGACGTTAATTGAATAAGCAATAGAGGAAGACTGAGGAAAAAGTGTCACGATCAAATCAATAAAATATTAAATGTGGGCCACGAAAGGTGTCTGAGATCTCAACGTGCATAGATGGCATGATGTATGAATGTGGAGGAATCGAGAGAAGTAGGTCAAAAAATATTAGTGCTTTCTGCCTACCACTTTGGGAGACGGCGCTGTTGTTATTAAAATATTTCTGAATTAAAAAAATCTTGATTCTCTTTGATATATTTATATAAGGCTTAAGCGAGAAAAGTAGGTAAAAAAAGAACAGTGTTGCGGTCAATTCTTTCTGCCTACCCCTTTGGGGAGACACCGCTATAGGTATTTAAATATTACTGTATTAAAAAAATCTTGATATTTTTATCTAAGGTTCAATTTCCTTTCATTCCGAAACGCAGGAGTACGGTAACAATAGGTCGTTTAAGCCCTTCCGCGCCCGTCTACAAATAGGAAATTCGCAGGGGAATGGCTAGCCATTGTCATGCGGGCGCCACGGGCTTACAGGAGCGCAGGCGCCGCCCGCGCGTGATCCGCCAAAGCCCGCCTTATCGCGTGGGAGTTTGATACTTTATTGGCTTGCCGGGCCATTGTCTCGTGGATAACAATGCCAGGAAGTTTTCAACGGTTCAAAAGGTCGTAAGCAAGATAAAATGCAAGCGAAATTGAGCTTTATATAAAAAAAAAAATTATGTTCGACTTCATTTATTTTTCCTTACCCTTGCTTTTAGAACAAAGTTTATTTTATTAGCACACATGTTTATGAAATGAAAAACTCTTTGCGTATGCTCAAGATTTTCCTTACTTAAATAACTTAAAATAGTACTTAAATAACATCGTCTTCTTAATTTTATTTTCATGATTAGTTTACATATATTTGTGTTTTTATCTAAGTTATAAAAAATAAAATTTGTGAAAATAATACAGGTCCACAAATTGTGTGTGTAGGTAGGTATAAAAATAAAAAGGTGGAACCTAATAAATTATAAAAATACTGTCTAGAAAAGCTCCAACGGTTTAATAGGTTTCGCCTTTACCGCATTATCAAAATGTAACGTGTGCTTTGAGTGCATTTATTTAGGTACTTTTTGAATATTTATGATCAAACTTTTATTAATATTGTATGTAGATACTCGCCACATTTTGATAACGTCCTTATGACGAAATATTAATGAACCCTAATAAAAAGAAATTAGAAGCGCGAATATTAAAATATTAAATTTTTGTATAGAGTATATTTCATTATATATGTTTTTTTAATGGTTCAAAATAACAATTATAACTTACGTGAACTAAAAATATCTCAAATCTATTAATAACATAAAAAGTATAAATTTTATAAAAACTTCCACTTTCTAGATGCCTCATTATATTTTATTTTGCTTTGCTAGTGCAATATCAATTGCAACAAGAATCGCAATGTATATCCCAAAAATGTTGTTAAGATAATTAAACAACAATACTTAACCATTACGCCGTTTCACCGAAGGGGTAGGCACAGAGGATGGACCGTCATACTGCTCTCTCCTGATCGTAACATGCTCCTTTTAGTATTTGATTAATTTGGTAATACCATGCTTTCTTGGTCTTTCGCGGCTTCGCTTTCCACTCTCACTGCTTGTACACAATATTTTAACCATTCGTTCCAAATTTTCAAACCATCTCAAAGATCCTTTTTTATTTAAAACAAAGCGATGCAATCATCTACCTTACATTTCTTCCTTATTTCGTCGTTCGGTGTTCTATCATAAATCGTTTTCCATCATTATTCTCAGTGATCTCATTTCTTCGGCATTTATCCAAGTTTCATCCTTATTTTGCCAGCTCCAAGCTTCTCTTACATACGTAATTGTTGGCATGAAAACTCCATTATGTACTGCCATCTCTGCTTCAGAGGTTGTTTTTCTATTTGCAGTGATGACTTTGGGAGCGTCATTTATTTATTAATAAAAAAGTTCTAAAAAAGGTTCTTTAAGTTGTTATCGCAAACAAAAACCTATCCAAAAAATCTAGAATGGCAGTGCACAGTGCTTATGAATGGAAGCGAAGCATAGAACTGGCAAAATAAGGATGAAAGTAGAATAAATGCAGTAGAAATGAGCTCTCTTAGACGAATGTGTCGATACTCTGTGTATGATAGAGTGTCGAATGAAAATATAAGAAGTGAATGCGGTGCGAATGATTGTGTTATGAACAAAATAATGAAAGGATCATTAAGATGGTTTGGACCCATGGAAAAAATGAATGAATGGTAAAAAAAAGTATATGTTGTAAAAAGTATAAGACCGAGGAAAACAAGGCACGATAAAATAAATCAAATATTGAATGCCGGCCATGTGAGGAGTCAGAGAAATCGACGCGGGTGCATTACACGATGTATGAATGTTGAGGAAGAGAGAGAAATATGTCAGGAAAGAAAAGTGTGGCAGTCCATTCTTTCAGCCTGCCCCTTCGGGGAGACGGCGTGATAGTTAGTTAGTTAAAAAAGTTCTATGTAAATAATTTAAAAAATACGTACTTTATTTACGTATAAACTATGACACATTGTATTATATTCTGTTTGGACATTGGATACTTGTATTTCATTTCAAAACCGTTAGCTATGTCTTCACAATAACACGATTGTAACACAGTACAATGCGCGCTTGTTCTATGAGTAGCATTTCAAATCGTTTTATTGGATCATCCGAAAACAAATGCTGGCAATGTTCTACAGTGAAACAAGGAGGGGAAGAGTGGGGATAGAGAAAAGCGCGGGAACCACAGAGAATTCTATTGTTTTCTCCCGCCAATTGTTCCGCCCACTCGCCTACGGAGCATGCGCGTCATATCAAAAGTGGATTGGAGAATTTTTTCTGCTTAGTCTAATTATTTCAGCCAACTACTTTGAAGACTCCTTCTACAATGAATATGTACAATCAAATATATATTGCGATTGTCTCTACGTGAGATGCTTAATCTTTTTAATGAACATAAAATTGTTTTAAAGAGCTAAAATGGCAGTGAACAATTGTGTTTTTGTAGCGACCCTTATCTATGGAATAAAAGCATTAAAATGGCCAAAAAAGGATGAAAGTAGAATAAATGCAGTAGAAATGAGATCTCTTAGACGAATGTGTGTATACTCTGTGTATGATAAAGTATCGAGTGAAAATATAAGAAGTGAGTGCGGTGCGAATGATGGTGTTATGAACAAAATAATGAAAGGATGGTTTGGACATATGGAAAGAATGAATGAAGAAAAAATGTTAAAAAATTATATGTTAACGATGTAAATGGAACCAGAAATAGAGGAAGGCCGAGGAAAACGTGACACGATCAAATAAATCAAATATTGAATGTCGTCCATGTGAGAAGTCAGAGAAATCGACGCGCGTGCATGACACGATGTATGAATGTTGAGGAATCGAGAAATATATGTCAGGAAAGAAAAGTGTGGCCGTCCATTGTTTCTGCCTACTCCTTCGGGGAGACGGCGTGATGGTTAGTTAGTTAGTTAGTAAATGATGATGATGATGATGATAATGATGATTTATATAGCGCCATTTTTGTGAAAGCTTCACTTCAGTGTTGTACATATATACAAAGTAAATAAACCATCATAACAACACAAAGTATGGCGTATATAGAAGAAAAAATAATATTGTTATTGACTCGTAGTAATCTCTAAAAATGTTAAGGGTAACAAAGTGTTTTAATCCAAAAGATAATCTAGGTAACAGTTATACAAGAACATGTGGTATGTTGAACACGTTGAGAACAAATGGTGATCTAAAGAGATCGATGCGGGATGCTGGGTATTAAGTGTCCGATAGAGATAGCAGTAAATATCCGCTGCGTCCCCCCACTCCTTATACGACAGACGCAGTCGGTTTGACCAAAGTGAAACCTCTCGAGCCATTTGTCACCAGTCGCTTGTTTATAGCACCAGCGGTTCTCAAACCCCAATTGCATATCACTTTAATAAAGCAACCAAAAGACTCCTATGCATTTAAAATAATTATTAATAATAGACCAAGGAATCCGTATTTTATATAAAACGATTATAAAATACAATACTCCCAACATTTTATTTTGTCACATCTGGTTTTAACGGAAATATCAAAGAGGTTGTCCAGCTGGGAAATATACTTAATATAACTAATAACGATATTTTTTTCATGAAAGAGCTGAAAGGGTTGGATGTAGGTGCCAAAATGAGCGGAGTGTCAGTAAGCTGTCTCTTGTATGCGGATGACGCTGTCCTACTTGCAGACAAGCATACGAGTATACTACAAGTCCTGGTGAATAGTATGTATGAGGTATGCATGCGAAATGATCTGATGATGAATTTTAATAAGTCCAAGGTGATGATTTTTGAAAAATAAGAAATCACGTCAGTTTGCAACATTAGCGTGCGTGGTGAAAATTTGGAGCAAGTAGATGAGTTCGTGTATTTAAGAAGTATGTTAACAAAATATGGACGAGTGGAGAAGAATATTGAAAGAAGGGTTGGAGCAGGCAACAAAGTTAATGGTGCACTTAAAGTTGTCATCGCAAACAAAAACCTATCAAAAAAAGCTAAAATGGTACTGCACAATGGTGATCTTGTACCGACCTTTATGAATGGAAGCGAAGCATGGAACTGGCAATAGAAGGATGAAAGTATATCAAATGCAGTAAAAATGCGATCTCTTAGACGAATGTCTAGATTCCCTGTGTATGATAGAGTGTCGAATGAAAAAACAAGAAGTGAATTCGGTGTGAATGATGGTGTAAAGAATAAAATATTGAAAGGATCATTAAGATGATTTGGACACATGGAAAGAAACAATGGTAAAAAAGTATATGTTAATGATGTAAATGGAACTAGAAATAGAGGAAGACCGAGGAAAACGTGGCACGATCAAATAAATCAAATATTGAATGTCGGCCACGTGAGGAGTCAGAGAAATCGACGCGCGTGCATGACACGATGTATGAATGTTGAGGAAGCGAGAGAAATGTGTCAGGAAAGAAAAGTGTGGCAGTCCATTCTTTCTGCTTGACCCTTCGGGGAGAGGGCGTGATGGTTAGTTAGTTAGTTCGAATAAACTATTCATATTAATTTATAGTGATGGTGCACAGATTTAGAGGCGCTGGTCATAAGGCGGCTACGCAAGACGTATTGCCAACGGTGGCGCGGATTCATGTCCATCCGATAGCCAGACGACAATAATTAATACCGGAGATGAAACACTCACCTGCGATACCGACAAAGGTGGTGGAGAGACTACAGATTCCTGTAATATGGACTATTATACATAGAGACCCTAGTAGGTACTTATCACTTTCAATATTCCGCGTGCCAGTCTTCAGAGTAAAGCCTTATATTGTTTTTCTAGGATTTAATTGATATAAATAGTGACAAATTTGTTTCGCCTTGTGAGGGCATCCTCAAACGCTTATTATTATTTTGATGACTTATATTTTAAGTGCGCCGTTTTGTAAAATCAATCACTCCAAGGGCGCACTAGGAAATGACTGACCGAACAAGAAGTTTCTTAAATTTAACGTCACTATCCTCATACTTAATACTAACATGGAGGCTATTCTATGCCAACGGACCCGCAACGCTGAAAGCACGATCATAGAAACTGTCATCATTGGTTCTGACTGGAATTGTTATGTTTTTTGCACTTGTTTCTACTGATCGGAGTGAACGCTGCCTTTTCGTTGGCATGGGCACACTCCTTGAGATAATCATACCAAGATGTATTTTTTAGTCTTAAATAGAAATAATTACGAATGAAAACGTCTGTTTTCTAGAAATTTTGTAATAACCTAATTTATGAGAATGACATGTTTCGCCTTTCTAACGCTACTCGAAAAATTGTATATAACAAGTTTTATCCGATTAATATTTAATGAATTTCGAATCCGGCTCGATCCAGTTGGTAATGCCTTAGACAAGCGAAACATATCATTTACACAAACCATAATAACATTTCTAGAAACAGACGTTTTCATTCGTATTCATATTTTTTTAATGTTAAAATTTGATAAATTCTTCATATGAATTGCATACTCAACAACATCTAGGCTACTCAAAGATATTTCTATACGGGTTTACGTAAATAAATCTATTTTTCATTTTGAACACAATCTACCTGGTAAGACGAATTGATTCCACCTCCAGGGATCATCTGCACGCGATAATTCTTTTTTATAGAGGCGATTTTGTTAATAACAAATTAGCTATATCGGAATCACAGTAGTTAAGAATCGCCCGGAATGACATAGAACGAGAAGATCACAAGAATGAAGACAGATCGCCTTCGCAGTTACTATTTTTTATTACTCTCAAGCCCAACACTCGCTCCATTCATCTCTTCCTGACAAATTATTTAGTATTACGAAAATGTAAAAATACTGCCATCGTAATAAAATATAATTAAAGCGTGATGCTTCTCGCAATTATAAGTAATTTATTAGGTACACAAAGCAAAAAAAAAAGTTTTATATCCCATGGTTATTTATCGCAACTGGTGGAAACGAAGGAATTGATTAATTTATTCGTATCAGATAAATCACAATTCAGGTCAAAGCTATTTTTAATGAAGATAATAATACGATGCTTGTTTTTGGAATTTTGTTTTAAATTAGAAAATAATAACCCAGCAAAACTTACCTTTAGTATCACATGACCGAATTTTAAGTTAATATTAGTTATATAGAATATTAGCTTAGCAATTCATCTTTTAAATCAGGTGGCAAAGTAGATAGGTCCCTTTTGATGCTATTATATCGAATTCGTGAATACTCTTACGATAAGAACAACAAATAGATAACTGTCATATTTCTATTCACATGGTTCTATGTAACATATATTTCTTTTATCTTATTTTTTTCGCCATTTACGTCGATTTGGCTCGCGCTGTTTTATGATGTTAAGAGCTTTTCAATATAATTATAATAATAAACTGTTAAATTAAATAACTATGTTTTATGTATCATAATTGTATTTTTATATTTCGTGACAGCTGTTTCGTCAACCTATGTTGACATCATCAGGTGTTACAATAATATATCAAATGTAAAAATATTTTAATTTTTATTATTTTTTTATTATTATTATATTTTCCACCTTTAATGTTCTCCTATAAAAAGTAACTAACCGTTCTTTTAATTTAAATAATAAGGTACCTAACTCAACTCCAGCAAAAACTTCACAATTGTATCAAAGAAATTATTCAAATTGACATGGGAACAAATACACATAAAGGGAATTGAGGGACATAAAGAAGAAATGGGCAAAAATAGTAATGTTTACAATACAGTTAGGCAGGTAAAAGAATTCAATCTACTTATTAAGCATCACGCCCTGTTCTGCCATGACATACTTATCTCGATTCATCTACACTCATACATCGTTTCATGCACGCACGTCGATTTCTCCTACTCATCAAGTGACCGACATTTAATATTTAATTAAAAATACAGAAGATTATTCTGTACATTTTGACGCAAATTCTTTCAATCGCGTGTTTAATTTAATAGTTTGAGTATGAATAATAATTAAAATCATTATTTTATTCATATAATTCAACATTAGGATGTGATCTTTTCAAAATGGCGTCCGTGAAACTCCAATGGTTGAGTTATTGGACAGAAAATTTAACAAAATTAATTTCAAATCATACTCGAAAGTCTCCATCGAATATTTATGCTAAAACCTTCGGATAATGCATTATCATCTTAATTTTTTCCAAAGCGATTAGCATTCGATCGCTACAATAAAAACTCGCTAATAGTAAAACTTAATAAAAAAAACATACGTACGGTCAAAAATCAATGTCGTAACTTACGATTAGTAGAATTAAAATATGCCTATGATCCTAAAACCAAACATAAAAAACGTATTACAAATAAAATTTTAGAAATTTATTTTCTTTATATATGTATATATTTCTTCTGTATGTGAGTATGTAGTTGAACTCTTCCTAAACGGCTAGACCGACTTTAATGAAATTTTTAGAATGTATTTGAGTGGGTTCCTGGATGGTTTCGATTTACAATTGGACCCAATAGGTGGCGCTTTGATCTGGTTCTAAGAAATTTTGTTTTCCTTCGAACAGGACAACGTCTGTCGGGTCCGCTTGTATATACTATAAAATTTAAGTGTGTGTGTGCGTGTGCGTGTGTGTATGTGTGTGTGTGAACCAATTTTAACGTATTTTTTAAACCAATAATTGAAGGGTTTTTTTGCAACAAAACTTTATTTTTATATACAAATAAAATAAAGACAATTTCGGGACACAGAAACTCTTAATCAGTGTAATTAACATCGAAACACAAAGTAATGGAAAATATAGAAGAATAATTGAAGGTTTTATTTTGAAAATATTTAATTATTTCATAGTAATAAGATAAGATAAAAAAAGTTGTGTTGTTGATTTCATATATTATCTTAATTTATTGATGTGTGGTATTCAGAATGTTGTTAGATTGGAAATAAAGAGAATAAGGTGTTGAAGGGACCATGCCCTTGCCCTTGCCCTTGCCCTACATGGGAAACCAAAGGGAAGAAGGATGCTAAGCGCCCTTGAGGTGAGCTATTCACGAAAACGGCGCTATACAAATTAGCCTAATTATTATTATTATTGGAAGACCTTGTAAGAGACGGAAATCCACATAGCAAGAGACAGCTGGGAATCCATATCCCAAGAGGCAGCAGACAGGCTACATTTCAAGACATTTGATAATACTTTACATAGGTGATATCATTAACATGAAATCTAATAAAACTTGAATAAAATAGACTTTTTCATTCGTATTTATTATTTCATATGGATAATTATCAAGTATGAAAACTCCGTCTTCGGGGAGTTTTATTATATTTTAGATTAAATTAGATCTTTCGCCGTTCTAAGGTTTTATTAAATGTCTATTATCAAATAGCATTACCATTTGATTATGCCTTAGAAGGACGAAACGTGTCATTCCATCTAAAATATAGTTAAACTCCCCGAAGACAGACGTTTTCATTCATATTAATTATTTTATATGGAATAAATATAATGACACGGTATTACAACACTTTTTATTTTCACTTAAAACATACATGTTTCAGTTACAAGTAAACTTTATCAATGTATACATTGATAAAGGTTACTTGTAACTGTTCATATTGTTACGTTTCAGTTACAAGTAACCTTTATCAACGTATACATTGATAAAGGTTACTTGTAACTGAAACATGTGTTAAGTGAAAATAAAAATTGTTGTAGTCCAAAGTGTTATTATATTTATTCAAATATGAATCCAACAAAGTGAAAAAATATAGAAGAAATTAAATATGAAGTTATACATCATTGTTCAAGAAACAATAAATATGCACAGAGTGGTCAGGTATAAAAAATATTATCTGATCGTATATTGGATGTTCATATTATTAAGAGTTATTACCTGATTTTGTTATTAATAAATAGCTTAGCAAGAGGTAATAAAAATATGAATAATAGATAAGTAATTATACAAACATATATTTTTTTATGAAACCCGTTTTATATGTTTTCCTGGAGGTCATAAGTCAAGATGAATTCAAGATTCCAGGCGAGTGCTTACGTGAAGATGTCACGAGCCGCCGCTATAACAATCTTTAGTAGTTTTCTAGAATTTATTTGTCTATCACCAGGATGACAAAGTTAATACCGGAGTATTATAGCGTTTTTATCGACTCACCTGTTTTTACTACGTGTCAATCAACCTGTATTCGTGATTTTTACGACGGGCGGTCTATGTATTACGGTGTTCCAAATGTTGCCAACAATATACCACATTTTTTTACATAAATTCTTCATAACCTTAAAAATAAAGCATAATGCTCTAGAAATAGTATAATTATAAATTACCATAATTTATAGAAAAAATAACACAATTATAGTTCTATTTTTTTTTAATTTTTAATTTACTTGTAGCATTAACCCAACAATTTATTAATGATGATTTTTTTTTTTTTTTAAAACACTTTTTCTTCTTTTGGGTTTATTTTAATCGATAAGTTTCGAAGACTTTTAATCTTCATCATCGGGAGAACGATAAACATCGTTTATATCCTCCCTAGAACGGATTACCCCAGTTTGGAGACTTAACACCATGTACTTAGTAAATGATCAATAAATAAATAAATATCGTTCTCCCAATGATGAAGTTGCAAACCCTTTCAAAAAATTTCGAGAAAAATAAACTCAAAAGTGGAAAAACAGTATTTTATTAATAATAAAAAATCGCCATTAAGAAATTCCGCAGTGTAAACACCTTAAATTTATCAACAAAAAAAAACATGGTGGCATGTTTTAAACCTTATTTCATTGTTTTTATATGTTCTTGTATTTTTCTTGTTGTTTACGATTATATATTTTAAGTACGCCGTTTTGTAAAATCAATTACTCTAATGGCGTACTAAGAAAAGACTGACTGACTATATATGTATTACAATAGTTGTATTCTGAACAAATAAATAAACAGAATTTTAGATAAACTAGTCATAGAAATCGACGCGCGTGCAGGACACGATGTATGAATATTGAGGAAGCGAGAGAAATATGTCAGGAAAGAAAAGTGTGGCAGTCCATTCTTTCTGCCTACCCCTTCGGGGAGACGGCGTGATGGTTAGTTAGTTAGTTAGTTAGTTAGATAAACTTAAGGCGTAATACACTAGAATTCCATAATGACGAATTTTTTATGAATTAAAACACTGATTTTTCCACTTTTCAGTTTATGTTTCTCGACTTGTTTCGAAGGCTTACACCTTCATCATCGGGAGAATGATACAAACTGTTTATATCGTTCTCCCGATGATAAAGGTATAAGCTTTCGAATATGTCGACAAAAATAAACTCAAAAGAGGAAAAACAGGAAATTCATAAAAAATAGAATCTTGAAAATACCATACAAATACGAAAAACGTCGAACCTGAGTAACAGCAGAAATTTAAAACTCCGAAAACACACATTTCAAAATATTTTAAAACGAAATTTACGTATTACGAACGATTTTTCATATCCCATTGAACGAAAATTCACATCTCGTAACGTAGGTAATAAAATGTGTATAAAATTTCTATCCATTAAGTTTATTATTGAAGAAATATTATGTGCATACGTGAAAACGGTTGATAGGGCCTGCGATATTAATGGCTACTATGTAAAAACATTGTGTCAATATTTCTACAGCCATAAACACGCGTGTACAAAAACTAATAACACAGTTAACGTATCAAAACGATGTTTCAATTAGGACTTGGGCACACGCCATTTATCAAAACGGTTTATATTATTCGAGGGAAAAAAAACTACAACAGAAATTCTGTCAAGTGCACAAAAAACGCAAAGAATCAACTTCGTAGCTATGAAGAAAGGTCTAAATGTTTCCGGAATCGAATATATAAAGCTCCTTCGTTATTTTTATTGTTTCTTGAACAATGATTACATATTTTTTTTCTTTTCTACTATGTTGGCCATAAACTTGTGTTGTAGATGTTTAATGTTTCTTTTTTTATGTAATTTGTATACAACATTTATTAACCAACCTACCTTTGGTTTATTTTCCGAGAAACGTGCAAAAAAGTTGGTTTTTTATTAATGAAATTTAATTATATATAATTTTTTTTTTAAATTACGAAACGTCAAATACTCGGCCGCACACTACGCCTGCTCCTTGTAAAACTATCATATTTATGAAGACTTGTACTCGAGTGTTGTTGGCACACGCGCGTATCCCTAACAGTTTGTCATTTAAGGTACATTATTTTTTCTCAAGCGCGTACGTGATACGGGATAGCGCAGAATGGTACAGTCACAGTGAACGTATCACGTACGTTCAAATACGTAGGGTGGTTAAAAAAATAATAATTAAAATTAAATATCAAACATGTTTCGGATTAACCAGCTCTTCATCAGTGATATTATATAAATACTCGTATTTAAAATATTATAAAATTATTTATAAATATGGTCAGTTTTGACAGACATTTAATTATTTTTTTTTTTAATAAATGTAAGTGTTGTATACAAAGTATATAAAAAAGAAACGTTAATGATTATATATTTTAGATGGAATGACATGTTTCACTCTATTCTCCTGCTTCGTACATGACCGTCATTCAGTAATTGATTAATTTGGTCATGACATGTCTTTCTTGGCCTTCCTCGACTTCTTTTCCATACTACTTGCATATTTTTTTAACCTTTCTTCCTTCATCCATTCGTTTCATATGTCCAAACCACCTTAGTGTCCCTTTCGTTATTTTATTTATCACGCATCGAATCGCCTTATATTCCATTATTTTTTTATCATTAGTTATTCTATCATACATTTTTTTCGCACATTCTTCTTAGTGACCTCATTTCTACGGCATTTATCCTACTTTCAACATTTTTCTGCCAGCTTCAAGCTTCACTTCCACACATAAGGGTCGGCACTAGAACTCCATTGTGTAGGTACTGCCATCTTTGCTTCAGTCGATATCAGTAATTTGTGTCTGTAATTTTTTGGACTTCCCTGCGCATATGACTATTTAAACAAAACGCTTGTTTATTGATTTCTCTGTCATCGTTTAATGTGTTTTTACAAGTTTACGGGCGAAAGCTGCTCACACAAAAAACGTAAATCCGACAAATTGTTAATAAACAATGGGTCAAAACTTTTTCATATAAATCTTTGGACGAGACATAAAAAAACTCTTGGGTTGTTGGACAAACTTTGACCGGACTTTTTGTAAAATTTGTTTTCAAGAATGACGAAACTAACTAATGCTTTAACAATAAATTTAATTTACAACTAGCAATTCTGTTGTTTTATGTTCTATGAATAATCGTCAATATTTTTTACTCGCCGAAATACAATATTCACTTAAATTCACTAAGGTAAAAGTTTTAATGTATATATTTATACTGTAAATGATTATGTTTGGAAGTGTACCATGGAACTATTAAAATAAAGATGAAAGTAAAAAAAATGCTGTAGAAATGAAATCTCTAAGATGAATGTGAGATAAATTTGTAAATGCTAGAGTTTCAATAGAGTATAAATGAAGACATAATGGGGAGCCAATAAAGCATGTTTCTATGATCGTGCTTTCAGCGTTGCGGGTCCGTTGGCGTGGAATAGCCTCCATGTTAGTATTAAGTATGAGGATAGTGACGTTAAATTTAAGAAACATCTGAAGACTGCACTGTTCGGTCAGTCATTACCTAGTGCGCCCTTGGAGTAATTGATTTTACAAAACGGCGCACTTAAAATACAAATCATCATAATAATAAATAAATAAATATATGTAAACGAAGTGAATGGAGGAAAACGTGGCACGATCAAATCAATCAAATATTAAATATCAGTCACGTAAGGAGTCGAAAAAATCGACTTGCATGCATGATACGATGTTTGAATGTAGCCTGCCTCTGGTGATGAAATCTTACGAAATACTTAAAAAAGCTGACGAAATCCCCTCCGGACACCGTCCACCTGGAATACCACCTATGAGATGGAGGGACAGCCGGACCTCATTATATCCCAATAGACTTTTGTGCTACAGATCGTTAGATCTATTAAAAGAAGAAGAAGTTTATCACTGTTAAAATTTGAAACACTGTTATAATATCACAATTTCTTTTTATTCACAGAGAGTGTCGCGACAGCTGTTTGCCAACCGATGTTGGCATCATCAGGTGTTACAATAAACTTACAATAAAAAAATTATGATGTTGGCATCATCAGGTGTTACAATAAACTTACAATAAAAAGATTATTGTAACTCCTGATGATGCCAACATTGATTGGCGAAACAGCTGTCGCGACACACTCAGTAAATGAAAAGAAATGGTGATATTATAACAGTGTTTTAAATTTTAACAGTAATAATGTTGAAGTATCATTGTGTTTCGGATAAAACAATAGACTGTTTAATTAATACCAGAATAAGAAGAATTTTATATCAATTGAGGTGAATTTACAATAAAGTATTTGTACGTCATGAATACTTAAGCCATTATTTTTGATTCTTGTTACATCTCCATAGTTGGTATAAATATGCGTCGGTTCATACTTATCGTATCCGGTTGTGCAACAGTGAAGACTAAATCTCATTGCCAGAATTCTCACACGGAGAAAGAATCAATCAAACCAACAACGGAGATTACCGCGGGTCCACAGCGCTGTGTTGTGTGGTACCAGCCCCGGCACAAAGGACCAGACACTTGCCAGCGAGATGCTGTTGTATCTCTTTTCTTCTCGCACTATAAATCAGGCCTTAAATCGACGGCCCAATTGAACATGAATGTAACTTCTTATCTTTTTATGTAAAAAAGGTGTTCCAAAAAACTCGCACATTTCACAACATCTAAAAGATCTTCACTGGCTCAAGTGTCCTGAAAGAATCCAGTATAAACTATGCTGGGCGGTTTTTAAAGCGCTTCGCGGAATGGCACCAGCCTATATATCTGAACTTTGTGTTGCTGATATCCCTAACTTGCGGCAATCTACACTTCGATCAGCAAACTCCTCGGCAATAGGCAGATTAGTTGAGCCAAAACGCAACCCCCGGACAAATTTCGGAGATCGGGCCTTCGCAGTGGCAGGTTCGTCGGCCTGGAATATGCTTCCTGCACGCTTCAGATGCATTGACAATTCGACAGACTTTAAATCTCAGCTAAAACCCACTTTTTCAAAATATCCCATAAAATGTAAGCAACGGTTATCTGATTGGTGGTGTATGCAGCTCTCATGACTAAAAACATTGTCAAAGCGCCCTTGGGGTGAGCTATTCACGAAATCGGTGCTATACAAATTAGCCTAATTATTATTATTATTATGAACGTCAGATTCATAAATTCAAATCATTTATATCTAAATAGTCTATCGTTTTGGCCGAAACACAATGATACCTTATCATTTTGAACTGTTCAATTAAATAACATTGTCTTTTTCTTTTTTTAGATAGATACTTTGTATATACAACACTATTAAAATTACATATCAGACATGTTTCGGACAATCAGTTCTTCATCAGTGATACATATTATAAAGATACATATTTAAAATATTATAAAATTGTGTTTTAATATTTTTATTTTTGATTACAAAATAACAATTTTATAATATTTTAAATATGTAGCTTTATAATATGTATCACTGAAGAAGGACTGGTTGTCCGAAACATGTCTGATATGTAATTTTAATAGTGTTGTATATACAAAGTATATAAAAAACAAAATAAATAAATAAAAATATGGCGAACATAGAATAAATAACTTTGTTTTATGTATCACAATTGTATTTTATTTTACGCTGTTTCGACAACATAGGTTGACGAAACAGCTGTCGCGTAAAAAGAATAATTTAACATTTATATCTAAATACAAGAGAACTCTTATGCGTGGAAGCGAAGCATGGAACTGGAAACAGAAGGATGAAAGTATAATAAATGCAGTAGAAATGTGATCTCTTAGACGAATGTGCGGATACTCTGTGTATGATAGAGTGTCGAATGAAAATATTAAGAAGTGAATGCGGTGCGAATGATGGTATATGAGCAAAATAATGAAACGATCATTAAGATGGTTCTTATATTTGCATCTTCAAATCACTACTTATATTTGCATTTGACACTCTATCATATACAGATTTACCACACAGTCGTCTTAGAGATCTCATTTCTACTACATTTATTCTACTTTCTACCTTCTTTTGCCAATTCCATGCTGCACTTCCATAAATAAGTGGCGCCATGAGAACACCATTATGCACAGCCATCAAAAGTGTTAATAATAAGTTACTTTGTTGCGCGCTGAAGCGGCATCCTAAATGACTGACGTCCGTATGTTTGCGGTTTTTTTCTGTTTTATTGTATTATTCCGATTATTCAATCCCCACAATGAAGGATTTGTGCGCCTGCGCGCGCCAGCAGGGGTAATCAAGGCTAATTACACAAGTCGTTTATTACGTAAAATAAATCAACACGCATCCATCACGTATAAAACAAATGTTGATTTCTGAATTTATTAATGCTTACAGTTTTGTTAGCACACACGTTAAAAGTACCAATTAATATAAAAAATCTTTGTTCGCTCTCCAAATAGAAAGGTAGAGAGAATAGACCGCCATTTTGTTCTATCCTGACTGTGTAAGAATTAATGAATGTATAAGACCTTCGAATCATGTCATTAATAATAAACTTAAAAAAAAAACAGTGTTTTTATTCATAATATAAATTGTCATTATAAAATTTTATAGTCTCTCTCTGGTATCAATCCTGGGATTGGTTCGCAGCAATTTCCTCTATTATTATCTTCCATTCTTCCCTGTCTTGTGCGGCTCTTTGGAAATCTGCATATGATGAGCAGCGCACGTCCACCAATAGATCCCCTAGAGTTTATCCCCTCGGTCATACCCTCCGTTATGGCATGCAAGAGGCCTTCTTGTCGTATTACATGGCCGATCCATCTTGCACGCCTTCCGGACAAGGTCCTGATATAGTGTCTTTAGTTAAAATCGTTTTTCGTGTTTCGAAGGTACTAAACCTTAGAAACACGGGAAAAAATATACTCGAAAGTGGAAGAAACGCTGTTTTGATTCTTTAAAAAAATGTAATCTTACATTACGATTCCAGTCAGAGCTATTAGAGCAAGTTTCTATGATCGTGCTTTCAGTATTGCGGGTCCGTTGGGGTGGAATAGCCTCCATGTTGGTATTAAGTATGAGGATAATGACGTTAAATTTAAAAAACTTCTAAAGACTACACTGCTCGGTCAGTCTTTTCTAGTGCGCCCTTGAAGTAGTTGATTTTATAAAACGGCACACTTAAAATGTAAGTCATCATAAATAATACTAATAATAATTGACCATTTTAAACGAAACAGACGTTCGCGAAACAGCTCCCTGTCAACTCTAGCTCGTCTCAGGACTTCGGTATTGGTAACCATGTCTGTCCATGGATTTCTGAGCATTCGGCGATACATCCACTTTTCAAATGATTGCAGTCTGTTCATTGAGTTGACTTTTTTTATTTTTAAAATTTAATTTATTTAAAAAAAAAAACCAATTGGGTTATATGGATACATTTTTAGATCTTACTATTAATTATGTAATGTTTCAGACATATTTTATATTGAGTTGTTGTGACACTTCTTGTGTTTTTTTGGTAGTTCATTGTAAAGTTTCGGTCCATTGTTCAATATCCTTGATTGTCCTGTCTTAGTTCGTGCATTCGGTAAGTGATATCTGTCACAGTTCCTAATCCAGTGTCTGTGTATGTCTGTGTATGTAAACATTATTGAACCCAAAAAGCGTTAAGCTGATTTTACACCATTCGATATTTCAAAAATGTAGAATTTGGTTTACATCCGTGAATATTTCACAGGTTGGAACTTGAAAAGTTTTACATCATTGTTCAAGAATTATATCATTGTTCAAGGAATAATAAAAAAATACTTATTTATTTTGTTGCTGTTGATTAAGAGTTGAATACACCTGCATTTAAGAACATGTCAAGATTTCCCATCGCTTCTTGATGCGTCTTATACATGTTTCTTGTGGCGTTAACTCATTGTGAGAAGACTTATCTTATTCCTGCATGCGAGTGTGCGTCTTCTGTGTACAGTCGTATGTGAGCACATACAGACGGAAAGACATTCGATGCCGGACCCAACAAGCGGCCATTGTTATACAGAATAGTAAGATCGCTTCAAGTAATCATCGGACTACCGTTCTCCGTAAGACAGGGATACATTGTTGTCACTAAAACATATTTTATCTTTGATTTTTATAAAAACAAAAAAACGCAAAAATCTTAACCATTGTTGGCTTCGGGCAATTCAATCAAAGGTGTCACTTAAGTATATGTCAATACATCGCTTGCCCATTTAAATACGTTTATGTGTAGGTATATTATGATTATAGTTATTATTTTGTTGAATCGCTTTTTACATAATTACAGCGCGAGCTATCTAGAAGTTTAATTATTTTGAATGGAATGACATGTTTCGCCTTCTTCTTATTATTATGTTTGTCCTGTCACACCTCCGTGGTGCATAGGGCCTCAAGGAACCTTCTCCACCCGACTTTATTGCATGCCTGATGCCTAACATCATCCCAAGTGAGGCCTGCTGCCTTAACCTCGTCCTGCAGGGCTTTTCTCCAGGTGGCTCTAGGTCTGCCTCGCTTCCTCTTTACTCGGGGACTAGTCTAGTGCGCCCTGAGCGATGCAGGCTAAGTTCCGTCTCAGAGTGTGACCGATCCAGTGCCATTTGCGTCTAGCGACTTGTTCTCTAATTGGCTTTTCGCCTGCCATGGTCCAGAGAACGGCATTTGACACTGTTTGGGGCCTATAGATCTTGAATATTAAGCGAAGGCACCTATTAATAAATCACTGGCGTTTCGCCTCACTAAGACATTATAAAATAACATTTGGTACTGCCTTAGTAAGGTGAAACATGTCTTTTCCATAAAATATAAGAAATCTTCTGTAAAACAGACGTTATCATTTGTACTTATTAATTAATATGGAATTTTACATCTATGTTCAAGAAACAATAAATTCATTATTACAAACTTTCCTTTCGGAGAGATAGTGTGATGGTTAACTACTGATATAACAACCTTCGTGGCTGAGTGGTAAGTGGTTTAACCGCCACCCCGAAGGTCCCGGGTTTGATTACCGGCTGATTGTCCTTGTGATTGTCACACTGTCTATGGTCTGGGGTAGAATTCACGGGGCAATAAAATGGCGATAGAATCATATCACGAGATCACATGTCACGAGAATCAATATGAAAGCTATACTCTTTACAACGCTTTCAAACCCTCTTTACACGTTATGATTTAATAAACGATTCAACAAAATAGTAAAATAAATATCTTCAAAATATCTCCAGTTAAATAATGTAAGTGGTAAAAATAGTGATTTGAGTCTATAACAAAATCACAATTATGAATTTGTATTCTCAACCGGGTGGCGACTCTAAAATGGCAATGGACAGGTCACGTAGCCAGAAACTCAAATGAAAAGTGGACAAAAATCTTCTGACTTGGAGACCGTGGACGGCAAAGAGGAGTGCAGGGCGACCGCAACTACGGCGGAAGGATGATCTGAACAGACACATCGGAATAACCTGGATGTAGTCTGATCTTGGTCTCTGACCTCTGATCTTGGAAGGTAAGATTGAGGGTCGACGAGGTGTTGGGAGAAGGCGGGTTTCCTGGCTGAGGAACACCCGAGAGTGGACGGGGCTAAGGACTGTGGGGGAGCTGTTCCGAGCTGCCCAGGACGGGGAGGCCTATTCAAGGGTGATGGTCAACGTTGGGGAGACCTGACGGGACACGGAAAGTAGAAGAAGTCTGCACAAGACAGAGTGACATGGAACGAATGGAGGAAGCCTTTGTCCAGGTGTGGACGGGAATAGGCTGAGGTAGAAGAAGAAGAAGAAGAAGAAGATTCTTGCCAAAAGTTTTTTTAATTTATTGAAGAAAAAATCATCACAACCGAATTAACCCTTAATTACAATAACATCATCTCTCAGGCACATATAATATCAGCTACCATCAATGATATACAATACGCTTTGTGATGAAAAGGTTATCAATGCCCAAGAGATACATTCGGCGCCCTGTTATTTAGTCGAAGAAAAAACAGAGAATGGACCCAATTGTTCACCATCTCGGTGATTCACTAGAATTCTTTGAAAAAAGAACAGAAACATCGTTTAGAAAATTTTATTTCGTTATTCATTTGTTCGAAACGAGTTAAGATTAATGGCAAATGGCGATTGTTCTCAGTATTGAAATACTGATTAATCGATGAAGAATTTAACGACATTTTTTTGCATCATAACATTTTATATTATTAGTTTTTCTTAGTATTTTTTTCCTGTAAATGAATAATAAAACTTGTATGATTATTTCTTTGAAAGTCATATAATTTGTTAGTCATAATTAATTAACTAACTAATAAACAGTTTATCTGAGGATGTGAATAGAAATTTGAGTTGACTAAATAAAAAATACGATTTCTTTAAATTGTACTTTTTTGGTAACAATCCTGATGTATGGATGTGAAGCGAGTGATAACTCATCCGGCGCCAACCGGACAGAGATCTCTGGCTGAACAGAATATAAGTATTTTTTTTAATTATTCCACATCTATTTTCATCTAAACAATCTTAACACTTCATTAATCGCACATGCAATCATTCACATGGTCAAATACCAATATACGCCATTGTTACTTCACATGGACTAAATCGGTAAAATTAGAGAGCTCGAAACGGTATATGAACATTAATGTTCAAATTTTCGTCGAGTTTCTCCCTTGCTCTCTAAAGAGGAAGGTTGGCATAGAGCAAAGACAGGTCCATATCATTTAATGAGTTATGTTAACGTCCTTGCCCGATGACAGCCCACCGTTACCACACTCCTTTGGTACATCAGAATACTGCGACTCCAGCTCTATTATTCCTTGCACTACTCCAACTTCATCTCTTTCATTTCCAGACCACGACCTAAATTATTACCATCTTCCTTATCCATAATGACCCTTTACCACCAAGTTATCTATCATCATTCAGTCCTTTACCCCTCCCGCAATCAATGCGGATAAAAAATAATCCTCCCCGATAGGCTTGATCTTTTGGATTTTCGAATCACAATCGAACAAATATATGTGTTAATACATGCTCATACATACATAAAAAATATGTACCTATTTTAAAAAAGAAAGCTAATATTTTTTAAAGTTTTATTCTTTAACAGACAAAATGAATTATTTATTGATATCAGTATGAAATGAAACTTTGAATATTAAAATAACTCAGAAAGAAGGATACATTATTTAAAATTGCTTATATCAATAAAATATTAGTTTAGAATGAATAAACTGGATCTTTTCTATATCAAGACAAGTTGTAAAACATTAATGTACACCAAACTTTCTTTTTAATTAACAAAACCTTTTAATTTAATATCTTTTTGTTCCTGAAATTCCAATAAATATAAATTTATTCAAATTACACCAAAAAAATCGATACAGCTTTTAAATCAAGGTTAGAAAAGTCATTAAATCCGTCCCGGTTTTGTTTAGTTTCGTCGACAATGTAAACACATTAATAAAAAGGGTAATTTCAATAAAAAGGCTTTTTACTGTCCAGTATTCGAGAGATAAGGATTTTTATTGTGTTGTAACTGAATTATGGTACTGGGAGCTTATGGGAGGTGTTGACAGAAAACTGGTAGGGAATAAAATTGCTTCGGCTTTATGGACCGCTGATGTGACAGTCACAGAACTTTTTTCTTTTAATTAAGTGACGCGTTTTAAGATTAATTTTTGTATTAACAACTCGAATATTATTTTTAAATAAACTTCATTAGTTGTTGAATTCGTAAGATAATGACATCAAGCAAACAAGAAGAGTTAAGATGTCTTAGTATTAAAAAGCTTTTTGAATAATTATATTATAAACAATTAACTTACAAACAAGCATTTTCCCAAATTGGAAGGCAGAGAGATTAGAAAGCCATACTGTTCTTTCAAGACTAAAAACTTTCTCAGGGTGGCAGAAATGAGAACTCTTTCCTCCATCGCGAGCAGAATTCTCAGAGATCGGATCAGAAATGAAATTATATGATCTGCCTGTGGTGTTGAAGTGTGAGGTAAGGAAGAAGCTGAAGGCGCTTTTGGAGATACCATATGGACCACGCAGAAGAGACGAGATATGAAAATTGTTAAAAATAAAAACCCTGGCTGCAAGAGACTACCAGGAAGTTCGCCGAGGAGATAGTGGGGTCAGCTGGACGTCATCATCCAAGAACCACACATTATAACAAATAATATAAAACAGTTCTTTCTTGACATTACTCTTGACATAATTTTACTTTCATCCTTTTTTGCCAGTTCCATGAGCACCATTGTGCACTGCCATCTGTAATTGTAAATATATAATACAAACGCCTAATTCATAGTTTATGTATATAAATAAGTTAAGATGGCAGTGCATAATGGTGTTCTTGTATCTACCAAGAAGTGAAGAATGGAACTGGGAAAAGAAGGATGAAAGTAGAATAAATGCAGTAGAAATGAGATCTCTATGACGAATGTGTGATAAATCTGTATTACACATTAGCCTAATTATTATTATTATTATTATTATTATTATTATGATAGAGTGACAAATGCAAGTAAAAGAAGTGACTGCGGTGCGAATGAAAGTGTTGTGAACAAAATAATGAAAGGGTCGTTAAGATGAAGAAGAGAAAATGGTGAAGAAGGTAACTATATGTAAATGACGTGAACGGAGCTAGAAAGAGAGGAAGGCCGAGGAAAACGAGGCACGATCAAATCAATCAAATATTGAATGTCGGTCACGTAGAGGAAGCGAAAGAAGTATGTCAGGGCAGAATAGTGAGGCGGTCCATTATTTCTGCTTACCTCTCCGGGGAGACGGCGTGATGGTTAGTTAGTTAGTTATTATTTGAATTGAAGATGCGTTTTTTTTGTTAAACAAATTTATAAAATTGCAAGATATTAATTTTTATTATTTAATTTTTTTTTAATCTGGCGAAAGTAATCAAATCCGTTTGATTGTGTCTGGTTCGAGAGAATAATGGAAAAGTCCGTGGGAACAGATCGTTTCAATAGCAATAAAATACAGCTTTTAGAATAAAACAAATAACTTTTTTTATTATTATTATATCCATAGATTGTTGTAAATGGGATATTCCTGTTAAATGAAAACTTAGAACCAATTGAAAAAGTAATCTATATTTATTTCGTTTTGATGTCTATTTAATAGATTTCATTTTCAATAAATTAAAGACCGAACATGCATCATATAAAAACAAAACTTTAAATTCGATATCCGAAAAAACTTTTTTTCCTTCTTCTTATTTTTCCTTGTTGTAAACCTATGTGGTTTGTTCTCCAGAGTGTTGCTCCTTCTGTGAAGTAGACTTCCAACTGTCCTTCCATCTTTTAGGAGGTCTTCCACGAGGACGAGTCCTTTGAGGCTGATTATGTAGTGCAATATAGGGGAGTCTGGTGGTGTCCATTCTTTGAGTATGATCGTAACAGTCCCCTTTTCATTGTCTGCTCTATCTTATAATATCCTCAACCTCACATATCTCTACATTTGTCTTTATTTCGACAGCGACCGGATTCGCCAGGCTTGCTGGCATCGACAGATTGGTGATTCGATGATTCGAGAGATTTCAGATTTAGATTCAAAAGAGACTTCAGTTAAATCATTTGATCACATATCTCACTTATTCTGGTGTTCCTCACGCGATCTCTCAGTGTCTTGCTTGCTATCGTCTTCAGTGTCTTCATCTCGAAAGTCCTCAAAACTTGTTTGGTTCTTACTGTGTCTGCCCTGGCTTCAACGCCATATGTTATTATTGGTCTTACGCATGCTTTATAGATTCTTATCTTACTCTTAATGGCCATGTCTTTGTTTTTCCATATTGTAGATTTTAGAGGACCAGTGATTGCAGCTACCTTGTTTACTAAGGCTTGTATTTCTTCCCGCTGATCATCGTTAATTATAATGTATATTTAATAAAGGGGTGTTTAGAGAGGGAGGAGTTTAGTCCCAAAGTTAATTGTTATGTAAATAGGATTGTACGATAACTGGAACATATCAATAATTGGACTTGAAGTTAAATTAATACGTTTGTTTATATTTTTTTATTATTGTTTATTTTATTTATTGATCAATTACCTAGAACCTGGTTTCAATACCTCCTAACTGGGGTAATCCGTACTTTTAATGTCTTAACTAAAACTAACTAACCATCACGCCGTCTCCCCGAAGGAGTAGGCAGAAAGAACGGACTGCCGCACTTTTCTTTCCTGACATATTTCTCTCGCTTCCTCAACATTCATACATCGTGTCATGCACGCGCGTCGATTTCTCTGACTCCTCACATGGCCATTCAATGTCTTTAATTAAAAAAAAACTATATTGGTATGATTACTCAACTAAATTGATAAATATATTTTAATTTCGTATAGGTACCTACTTATGTCAGAAAATATTGAAGAGATTTTGAAAATTTATTTGTGACGACGCCATAAAAATATTAGTTGACACCTTTACATAATATAGAACAGGAAAATATATATTGAAAAACACGTTTTTGATCGAATGTCAAAGGTATTTTATCCAAATACCAAGTTCTTTGGTGAGACGTAAATTGTACGCTTACGAAACGTTATTAAAAAGCGAGATCCATACGAATGCAGAATATTTATTGTGCCGGCAATAAAAGAAGAAGAAAACATCCGTTGCTAGTGTTGCTACATTCGGATTGATAATAGAATCGATTTGACGAAAGCCAGACGCGTCATAATTCTAGCCACATGGATGTCGGATATAGAATGCTCGTCTTATTATGTATTCCAATGTAAATAATAGGTGAATATTCGTGATCAAATGATATACCTAAATAAGATTACATAAACACATTTTCATGGAAAGGTGGAAAGAATGAGTGAAGACAGAATGGTAAAGAAAAACTAACTAACTAACTAACCATCACGCCGTCTCTCCGTCTCTCTTCAATATTTGATTTATTTGATCGTGCCACGTTTTCCTCGGTCTTCCTCTAATCTACTAGACCCTCGAATACTCTCAGGAAGCCTGTTATACTCCCTACAAGCCAGGTACAGCAGAGACTTAAGACCAAACTTTGTGGTACGAGTATCAGGTGGGTGTAGATTTTGTCCTTGTCTTGTGTTATATCTGTGAGCATCACGGTTATAAGTGACATGAGTATTTGTTTGAGATACGTTATTTATGATTTGAATCTGAGTATATGCAATTTCGTAATAAGGTTTAATACTAAATGGTAAAATGCCGGTCAGACTGTAAATGTCTTTTACGTGCATTTCTATTGGAATACCATATATATTTCGTTATTGGCGAAATCTGCAAGGTGGAAGATATCGTCAGATGGAGCAGACAACTCAAAAGTTACTGGAATGCGAACATGAAGAGGATGGATTCCTCAAGAATCCTACACGTTGTGGTGCATCAGATTCTTGTTGCCTACCGACTTCCCTGAAGACCGCCTAAGAGATGAAGGGAAAGCCGAGCGTCAACTTCCCAAGAGAGGCCAACCTGACTACAGGAACAGACCAAAGGTCTAAAAGGAGAAAAATAAGAAGAATAATAATTTTATTCGTACTGCATTCATTTCTTATATTTGCATAACACTCTATCATAAACAGATTTAACACACATTCGTCAAAAAGATCTCATTACTAATGCATTTATTTTATTTTCTATGGTTCACTTCCGTGCATAAGGGTCGCCACAAGAACTTCTTTACCTAACTACATAATCAGCTTCTACGGGACTCTTCCTCGTGGAAAACTTCATGAAAGATGGATGAATCCACGTCATAGGAGAAGCAACGCTCTGAGAAACATACCAAAGGTGAAACCAAAGAAGAAGAATAATGTTAGAAATAAAAATTTCCATAATGTTACCATAGCCCACATTGACAACATCTTCCTATTCTACTAAAAGGCCCTTTTCAGGTATACACACATGTTCTACATACTTAATCTAAGGAAGTCGATATATGAACCAATTAAGACGTAACACTTCAGTAGCTTTGCAATAGTTATATTCAAATAGCGGCACGCAGTCATCGGGAATTATCACCAGTGAAAGACTTTAGTATATCTTAAAGTATTGATGTGTTCCTTTTGATGAATGCACATACTAATATGAATTAACATTTCTGGATCTGGGGTAGATGCTTTCATATTCGGGGTAGCAAAATGAACACATGTGGAATATGCGTAAAGAAATCATTATCTTATTTTGCAGACGCTTATCTCAGTGCTGCAGATCGAAAACCTCACCGAATGGCATCCGAACAAACAAATGTCTCCCTATACCTACCCCTCTTTCCACATGTTGATTATGATATGGCGAGGAGTAGAATATTTTTGATTTTTCGGAAATTTTAATAATAACTAACTAACTAACTAACCATCACGCTGTTTCCCCGGAGGGGAAGGCAAAGAGGATGGATCACCACATAGTTCTATCCTGACATAACTCTATCGCCTCTTCTACGTTCACACATCGCGACATGCACGCTTGTCGATTGTTCCTACTTCGAACATGGCCGCCTTTCAGTAATTGATTAATTTGGTCAAGCCATGTCTTCCTTGGCCTTCTTCGACTTATTTTTCCATTCACACTACTTGTATATATCTTTTTAACCATTCTTCTCTCATCCATTCGTTCCATATGTCCAAACCATCTTAGTGACCCTTTCTTGATTTTATTTATCACGCTTTACATTCCTTTCTTACTTCATCATTAAATATTCAATCATACATTGTTTTTCCTACATTTAATATATTGCTAGCAAAAGAGAATCATTAAAAACGTTATGTAATATACGTATGCAAAAAATCATATAAATAACCAAAATTAAATGTATCTTACTTACATACTTACTTACTTACCATCACGCCGTCTCTCCGGAGGGGTAGGCAGAAAGAATGGAACGCCACACCGTTCTGTCCTGACATACTTCTCTCGCTTCCTCCACATTCATACATCTTGTCATGCACGCACGTCGATTTCTCCGACTCCTCACGTGACCGACATTCAATATTTGATTGATTTGATCGTGCCACGTTTTCCTCGGCCTTCCTCTATTTCTAGCTCCGTTCACGCCGTTTACATATACCATCTTTACCATTCTGTATTCACTCATTCTCTCCATGTGTCCAAACCACCTTAATGACCCTCTCCTTATTTATCTTAATAAAACATATTCATATAAATACATTTTTTCAGAGGGAATGACAATTAAGTACTTATTTATCTGAAAGCGTCCGTTTTCTATTACATATTTCCGCGCACGTAAAAGTGAATGAAGTTTTCCAGTGGACAGAGCTTTTTAAATAAAAAGCTTTTTACAGAGAGCGGGGAACAAAAGTACAAAAAGCTCGCTGATACAACTGCCAGATAATGTTCGTGGCCAGCCCTTTCCAAACTGTGGCTCAGTTCAATATAATGTATGTTTTCTATTTTTTTTAAATAATATATATAATTAAAAATATAGACCTTTATTATTTAGTATCTTATACGCAAACAAACACAGAATTTAATATTTTTACTATCATTATCTATTTAATATAGAAGCATTTTGTCTAAATAATTAATTAATAAATAACAGTTGATTATAAAACCTGACGATGCTAACATCGGTTAGCGAAACAGCTGTTGCGAGATAATATAATCAATTGGGATATTTATAACAAAGTTTTTTATTTTTAAACAGTAAATAAACAACATGATTGATATGAATTTATACGGCTGTTTCCTAGCAGTTTATTATAATTTGTGTAGTGACATGTTTTTTTTTACCAAGGCATTATCAAATCAGAGCAAGGCGAACTTTTCGAACCTTTATGTGTATTTGTTTGTAAGGTTCGAAAAATCACAAAAAATTGTCATTTAATATATTGATGTAACACCTGATGATGTCAACATAGGTTGACGAAACAGCTGTCGCGAAAAATTAAAATACAATTGTGATACGAGTACATAAAACAAAGCTTTTTAAATTTAACAGTTTATAAAGAATGAAGACAGAATGGTGAAGAAGGTATATGTAAACGACGTGAACGGAGCTAGAAATAGAGGAAGACCGAGGAAAACGTGGCACGATCAAATCAATCAAATATTAAATATCGGTCACGTGAGAAATCGGAGAAATCGACGTGCGTGCATGACAAGATGTATGAATGTAGAGGAAGCGAGAGAAGCATGTCAGGACGTAACAGTGTGGCGTACCATTCTTTCTGCCTTCCCCTCCGGGCGTGATGGTTAGTTAGTTAGTTAGTTATAACGTTAAAAAATAAAAGTGTTTTGGCCAAAACAATGGACTATTTATTTGATAGAGTCTTAAAAAGGTGAAACATGTTTTATTCCCGTTCCGGTTTTAGAAGCCGCGGAACAGACAGACGAGCTGGGCGTGTCTTTCCACCTAGGCAGCCACTTTGCTATCTCTGGGTCGTGTTCCTTTGCGAGAAACATTGAAGCTGGCGGGGCGCCCCGCCCGCTCCGCCCCTGCCCTAGTCTTCAGAATACATATTTGAATAATGTCGCCTGCATAATAATACCAGACAGATGAAGTGCAGTGGCGTGACTAGGGCAGCACTTACAAAAAGGGTCATTTGAAGTTTTATTTAAACACGAGATGGAGTTCTAGTGCCAACCCTCATGTATGGATGTGAAGCTTAGAGCTGGCAAAAGAAGGATGAAAGCAGGATGAATGCCGTAGAAATGAGATCACTAAGAAGAATGTGCGGGAAAACTTTATATGATAGAATACCGAACGATGAAATAAGAAAAAAAATTATTATAAATGTATCCCTGAGATGGTTTGGATGTATGGAACGAATGGATGAGAGTAGAATGGTTAAAAAGTTGTACACAAGCAGCGTGAGTGGAAAAAAAGCCGAGACATTAAAAAAGGCCGGCTTGAATTTAGTACACTTTTTAAAAACATGTAATTAGTTTTAAATTGTGTTATAATATAGTGTGTGTTATAATATATTCTATAAGACAAATAATTTTAAATTGTTTGTGGTTTGGTTCCCCTTGATCAATAATTGTTTCATAAATTTGAATTTTAAATATTGAGTCCATTCTTTCTGCCTACCCCTTCGGGGAGACGGCATGATGCTTAGTTAGTTAGTTAGTTAGAGATTATATAGAGTGCAAAATTTGCCTTCCTTGAACGTGTTCCCCCAGTTTTGATGTATACCCATGTATTTGGTTACAACAACAAACAACAACAAACCATCACGCCGTTTCCCCGCAGGGGTAGGCAGAGAGAATGGACCGCCACACTACTCTATCCTGGCACACCTCTCTAGCTTCCTCCACATTCATACATCGAGTCATACACGCACGTTGATTCTTCCGGCTTCTGACATGACCAACTTTTAATATTTGATTAATTTGGTCATGCCATGTTTTCCTCGGTCTACCTCGACTCCTTACTCCATTTACATTGTTAACGAATACTTTTTTAACCATTCTTTCTTCACCCATGCGCTCCATATGTCCGAACCAACGAAGCGAACCTTTCATAATTTTGTTCATAATACCTTCTTTCGCTCTACACTCCTTCCTAATATCAGCATTTGAGATTCTGTCGTACATCGTTCTACCACACATACGTCTTAGGGACCTCATCTCTACCGCATTTATTCTGCTCTCATCTTTCTTCTGCCAGTTCCATGCTTCGCTTCCATACATCAGGGTTGGAACCAGAACTCCATTGTGAACGGCCATTTTAGCTTTCATTGATAAATTCTTGTTTCCAATAACTACTTTTAAAGCTCCATTCACTTTGTTACCCGCACCAACCCTTCTTTCAATATCACTGTCCGTTCGGCCATCCGCTGTGAACATGCTACCTAAATACACAAATTCATTCAGTTGTTCCAAGTTCTCTTCATTTACACTTATATTACAAACTGTCATTTGCTCTTCCCTTTCAAAAACTAACACCTTTGACTTTCCGACATTCATCATTAAATCGTTCGACTTGCATACCTTATACATTCTCGACACCAAGACTAAAATAAAATAAATGAATTCAGAAATACTTTGAATTTTTTCGAATTTCTTGATAGATGATGTAAAACTCCGTATTAAATGATTAATATGAATGAAAACATTTGTTTTCAAAGCATTATCATGACAATTTCTAGGAAACATACGTTTTCCTTTGTATTAATTAATATATTATGCGCAAATATTTTAGATATTTAAATATAATGCACGAGCGTTCATCTCACGAACGTCTTTGTTATGGACCGCGGACTGCAAGAAACGTGTGGCATTATATATTGGCGTAAGCACGCTTTGTGAGATGAATCTATGCTGATGAAGCTGTGGCGATGAAGTCGAGGTGATGATTTAGATGTCTCCTCTGAATGGAACGGTAATAAAGATGCCACTGTGCGATTTGATGAGATGCGCACAGAGATTGTACGGAGAAAATTGCATACTTAAGAATAGCTTTGTTAAGATTTTTTCTCCTATTCGTCTATGTAATAACTTTATTTAAAACATTAAAACAATTATAAAACGGAATTGGCTTTTTTGTAAATTATTGCATTTTGCAAGGACTTCTCATTCAGCCTATTCTAGTCCACTCCTGAACAAATGCCTTCTCTATTCGCTTCCACGCCACTTTGTCTTGTACAGATTGCATCCAGGTTATGCCAACGTGTCAGTTCATGTAAGTTCATGTCGGGGTATAACTCCCTCGAACCGAGGAGAGAAGGATTAATGTCAACTCATTTTTAACTGATTCGGGGCTCTAATGAGAACTTCTATGTTCTGGAGCAAATAGGTCTTTTTGTTCCTGATAATGCGCTGCGACTTGCGACAGCGCCGACATCAATTGGCCTTTGCTTCGTCACGCAGAACCAACCAGCCTTTGGTGATGCCATTAGAAATAGCAATTTGGACGTTGAATCTAATCTATTGCCTGAAATTGAATCTATTGCCATGAAAATATTGAGAAAAACGTGTAGTTTTAATGTCGCAGAGCTATGGTAAAAATATTAAAAGTACATTTTGAATCAAAGGAAACTTGTAAAAAGAACAGAGATTTTAAATACAAAGATAAATAATATAAACAGGCATTATGCAGCATCCCACGCGAGTGACAACAATTACCCGTCCATCAGTCACCAAACAATATCCCACCCCAACTACCCCCGTCCACCTGACCCGTCTATGCTCCTGAGTAATATTAATATACCCAAATGAATGCATGACCTTTTCAACCAGTCCATTGTGACCAGCGGCTTGAATAGCGAGTCCGCCCGACAAAAGCTCCACAAAGCTTCCATTTTCTTGCGAGCCCTGAAAGGGAATGCCTGGACGAGCTTTTGTTGGTGCTTAACAATCTGTTTGTAGGATACAGAAGGGGTGGTTCGCTACTTTTATAATGGATCTGTTTGTCGGAGTTTCTCTGCATAATGATCAATCAGATAATGCGATGCCACGTCGAGATAATAGAGCGTTTCATCTAACTGGAGTCTTTGTGCTGCCTTAATCCTTCAAAATATTATTTTTTACTTGTATCCTACTTCGTAACCATACATTAAAAAATAAGGAAAAGACTTAAATAGAATAAAATTCCTTATTTATTTACTTGGTGCAGCAAAAAAAATTGTTGACTTTGATTTTTGACACTCATCATAAATTCGAACAATAAAAGAGGAAGAGAACCGTCCGAAACAAATATGTGAATACGAATTTTAATATTTTAATATTTTTATTTAATCACTTTCTATTTTTATAAAATTAATAAATTAGGTCTTCCATAAGAGTCAGAGTTATTAGAGCTGGTCTGTACTGCACTTACCTATAGATTTAAAAAAATTAATCACTATTGTCTTATAATAAGTATTATTTTATTGACCTAATGAAGTTAGGGTCCACACAAAACTGGTTGACATCAATTATAATATCAATACCGTATTATTATTTTATATATTTAAGTTTATAATATTATAACATGTGAGGGGAGGTAATATTTAGTTGATTTAATGGGTGATAGAGGGGATTGATCTGTTATAATTTGTCAATCAATAGTGCTTAATCCACAACACAAGGTGAAACATAATCTTTTCAAATATTACGTGTTTACCATAAACCGCGAACATGTTTTATGTATTAATATATCTGTATTCTATTATTAAGAAAAGTCTTATAGATGGGATTGACTAACCTTGGCGTGGTCTTGCTGCGCCAGAAGCTGCTCTCGCACCAGCTGCAGCTGGAGTATCATCTCTGAGAGGACTCTCTCTCTCTCCAGGAGGCTCTGCCCGCACAGGGGGGCCCCTCCGAGCGCCTGCTGCAATGCCGCCACCTCCAGCGCCTGGGAATCTGCTGACGTCATATCACTGCAACAATAGACATAATCGGTTAACCTTGATTTCACAAACCTTGGATTGTTCACATTATATTTTTAAATTATTATCATTCCAAATATAGTACAATTAATAGAAAAATTTACGGTAAGAATAACCACACTTATAATAACAACAGAGAACAGTTAAACAATCAATTCGCCTATAAATAGAATGCATCAATATGGTAACGAAAATGGCAATACTTGTACCTATTTCAAATATATTGTTGTAATTTTTTTTTATCAAAAGTTCGTTCTAAATAAATATATAAATAAAAACAATTTTGAAATATACTTCCATAACACGTAGTTTTATTCCACTTGTTAAAAAAAAACAAGTGGCATAAATCTTAAAATAATTTTTCATAAAATATAGATTTAATCATCGGGGAAATCGACGTGCGTGCATGACACGATGTATGAATGTTGAGAAAATGAAAGAAGTATATCAGGAGAAAACAATTTGGCAGTCTATTATTTCTGTATATTCCTTCGGAGAGATAGCGTGATGTGGTTAGTTAGTTAATTATATTTTAAAAAACCATTAACGCGACATCGAATAAAAACTTAATGGTTTTCTTGGACGTTTTCACAACATCTGTAATATTTTATAAACTTATTGTTTTGTGACTTCTTCCCTTATCTATTATGTTTTTCTTATTAATGTTAAATTCTTATTTTCTTATATCTTGTCTTCTCGGCAGTACACCTTTGAAGCTTTTGCTCTCTCACATGTTGAATTTATTTCGTTTAGATGTTAAGGTTGAATATTGTTGGATGGTGAGGGACGATTTCTTGGAGTCTGAACTTCAAGGAACAAAGACGTCAGAGCCCGCCAAGATGGTGGCAGATCGGAAGACTGGTTGCAACAATCATGTGGCAGTGAGTGAGTACAATTGTCAGAAACTGTGGCGACACACAAAATACGAGGAGCCTATTCAGGCAGGGGATGGCATATAAGCTGCCGGGATGGCGTGCAGAGTAAACCACAACTTCGATATAATAACGCGCGCTGTGTGATATTTCTTCCATGTTGAAGCACCACAAAAACAATAAACCACCCACTGCGATACACATACGTGTAAATATAACTTTTTAAAACCATATCACAATCCGAAATGTACTAAAAACATTGGTCAAAATGCAAAAATAAAACGTTTTTTGTGAGAATGAAATTTCAAATGACAGCTGTAGGACGCCATCTTGTGTGCCCGCGCAATCTGCTTTTGGTATGTAATGATTGTGAAATTAATATTTTTATATAACGAATAAACAAGTTTATTGCCAATAATGAATGGAAAAAAATGGTAAAGAAAATATATGTTAACGGAACAAAAAATATAGGAAAACCGAAACAAACGTTGCACGATCAAATTAACCAAGATAAAATGCCGACCACGTGATATATTTTTTTAAACACTTTTTTTTTAACAATTCAATATTATACATAACACATTTATTTGAAAGAAAGATTGTATTTTATACCTGTTCTTATTTATCTTTAGATAAAACATTCATTTTATTTTAAACTAAATAACTATCACACTGCCATACTGTTATTTCCTGAGATATTTCTTTCGGTCCCTTAACACTAATACGTAGTGTGATGTATGCGCGTCGATTTCTCCGACTCCTCACGTGACCGACTTTCTTAGTTTTTCTAATTATACTAAAATGAAGAATGATGAATGAAAAAGCGATTTGAATGTAAAAACTAACTGGCTAACCATCACGCCGTCTCCCCAAAAGGTTAGGGAAAAGGAATGGACTGCCACACTTTTCTTTCCTAACGTACTTTTATAACTTCCTCAACATTCATACATCGTGCCAATATGCACGTAGATTTCTCCGACTACTTAAGTGGCCAACGTTTTGAATGTATGTTTTATAATTTTAGAATGCGAAAAGTAGACCATATAAACGGTCTGGGTATATTTTTTTGTATTTTTCATTGCGGTTACTGGATCAATGGTATTACAGTAGCGTTAACCTCAAAACCATCAACAAGTTAACAAGAACAGCCTCAAGACTAAATATGTGGTTAACACCACAATTCACGCTCATAAAGTTATATATGAGGTTGACCCCAAAATGAGATCAAAGTTATTTAAAATATATCGATTAGTTAATTGAGTTATTTTATAGGATAATATTTATAATTAATACGAATGAACGGAACTAGAAATAGAAGAAAACCGAGAAAAACGTGGCACGATCAAATAAATCAAATATTCTCTTCTTCTTCTTCTTTTTTTTACGTATACAACAAGTCGCTTGAACCCAATTTACTGTATACAATTTGTTTTTAAGCTGATATATTGATTCTCGTGACATGTGATATGTAGCTAATCTATCGCCATTTTATTGTCACGAGAATTCTACACCAGACCAAAGACAGTGTGACAATCACACTGCCATCGCCGGGAATCGAACCCGGAACCTTCCGTATGCCAGTCGGAGCTCTTACTACTCTGCCACGAAGGTCGTTTTCTTAGTGAAGGCCTAGTGGCCTGTTTCTTGAGAGGAATTGGTCGCCTGCGAAGTCGACTCCCAGCTGTCGATCCATCTCTTTGGTGGTCTGCCCGGGGGTCGTCTACCTTGGGGCTGGCCGTGTAACACAATGAAGGGGAGTCTGGATGGATCCATTCTCCTCTCGTGTGCATACCAGTATCTTTTCCTTTGCTTATCTCCCTTATCCGTGTATTCCTCATCATCTCTTGCAGTATCTTGCCAAATATATTTCTGAGCGTCTTCATTTCTGGCACTCTGAGTGCGTTTTTTATGATTGTGATGTCCGCCCTGCAGTCGATCCTATATGTCATGATAGGCCGCACACAAGTCTTATAATTTCTCTCGCTATAAATATTGAGAAGGAGAAATCGACGCTTGCATAACAAGATGTATGAATGTTGAGGAAGCGAGAGAATTATGTGAGGAAATTACAGTGTGGCGGTCCGTTTTTTCTGCCTACCCCTTCGGGGAGACGGCGAGATGGTTAGTTAGTTAGTTAGTAATATTAATGAAAACGTATCTTTTCTAGAAGTTTTATTATATTTTTATGAGATGCCATGCTTCGACTTGCTTGGCATTATCAAATGACTTAGCAAGGTGATACATGTTAGTCTGATAAAATTTAATACCTATAACTTCTAGATAACAAACGTTTTCATTTGTACTTATTATTTAATATGGAATTTTAATTCTTTGTTCAAGAAACAATTATACCGTTTAATTTTCAAGTAATATAGGTGAAAAAAACTTTAATTTTGGATGGCGCTTGTGTAGATTGAACTAAAAAAAGTGAAGTACTGCGCAGCATTCTAGCATATATACTACTTCCAAAAATTTGTCAGTCGTGGTGATCGTAAGAAGGGTGAAATGGGGAATGTGGTCAAACATAAAGCGATCGCTTAACCCAAACAATGACAGGTCAAAAGTCCTGTAAGCGCCTCGACCACCATGTTCTGTTCCCAGAAAAACAGTTTACATATTCGTCTCTATTGAGATACAATTAATCCTTATAAAAAAAAATTATCCGCAATGGGTGAAATCCAGTATTTGTATACATTCAAAATGTTGTTTCAATATTTACGTTTCCGGCACATAATGTGTTAAGGGAGAATCTTCTAATGACCATGCACCTTGGGTTAGTTTTCAACTGTAATTATCCTTATGCAAAATAAATATAAATATTACCATTTTTCTAGTAACATTAGTTAAAAACATTTAATGTTTATATTTCCGGTACACAATGTGTTAAGGGAAGAGCTTGAAATAACCGTTCCTTGGGTTAGTTTTCAACTAGAATTATCCGAATGCATTGCATCCCGTATGCACTCGCTAAATAATTCATGAATTTGGAAGAAGCGAAAAGGAACCGTAGTGCATTTTGTATGCGGTCTGCACAATGCAATGAGGACTGCATGCGCAAGCCCCAGATAGAAAAGGGGTGGTAAATTGTTATTCAATTTGAATCCAATATTTGTTGAGTGCATTTCAAATTGCGTTTTAATTTCTGAATTTCAAATTACGAATTAGGAATCTGGAAAATTGAAATTAAAGAAGAAAAAACGTAATAGTCTTTTAATGTTATGTAAATAATGTATGAGCTTTTTTGTATTTGTTATATTTTTACACCTGAAGATGGAGGTATCCTCCGAAACATGTCGTGTTTTTAAATATTTTTTATTAAAAAAAGTGGATTAAATAAAGTTTATTAATTCCCAAAGTATAAGTAGGTATATTTAATATTGTTTTCTAGAAGTTAAACATTTGATAAGGCTTGCAAGGCGATACGTGTTATCCCCATAAAATAAAATATGTATTAAAAGGTGATCAATTATATTGATGAATGAGCTATTGGCAATTTATGATATAGATAGGTAGTTGAAATTTAACTAATGTTAAAATAAATTAACATATTTTGGTCAAAACACAACTACTTTACTATTTTTTATGGCTTATTTGTAAATCAGCATTAATAGCATGAAAAAATATACATTAAATATTAAAAAAAAATAGACCATAGAATAAGACAATAGAAAACTAAATTATCAACCCTCTTCGAACAAAACCCTCGATCTTTTCATCGTATAAAAGTAAGAAAATGATTGTCCCTCGCCTGAGAAGGGCGTGATGCCGGCGGGGTGGGAAGAGGGGGGGACAAAACAATGGAACGCGAATTGGGGTGGGGGCGGAGCTTGAGAACTGGCAATAAAGTTGTCAGCTACAGTAATGCCCAGGGAAGGGGTCACGCTGGGATGTCATAATTTGGCCGCTGTGATATAACAGGCCGACGCATCATGCGTTTTTAGAAAGTTCCCTCTTAAGTATTTTTAATTTTCACATTTTATCACATTGCCTCTGTTTTGTGAATGCGATACGAATGAAAGTGTTATGAACAAAATAATGAAATTAAGATGGTTTGGACATACGAAATAAATGAATGAAGTCATAATGGTGAAGAAGGGATATATGTAAATAATGTAAACGGAGCTTGAAATAGAGGGCTAGGCAGAAAGAATGGACCGCCACACTGTTTTATTCCAGGCATGCTTCTCTCGATTCTTCAATATTCGACGACCTTCGTGGCAGAGTGGTAAGAGCTCTGACTTCCAAATCGAAGGTCCCGGGTTCGATTCCCGGTGATGGCAGTGTGATTGTCACACTGTCTTTGGTCTGGTGTAGAATTCACGTGACAATAAATTGGCGATAGATTGGCTACCTATCATATTTCACGAGAATCAATATAATAGCTGAAAAAATAAATTGTATACAGTAATTGGGTTCAAACAACCTGTTGTATACATAAAAAAAATTCATTCATCGTATCAAGCACGCATGAGGTTTGCTCCGACTGCTTGATTTTTTAATCCTTTAATTTTATACTTATTTAATTGTGCCTCGTTTTCTTCGGTCTTTTTCTCTTTCTAGTTCCATTTATATCGTTTACATATGCTTTTTTACCATCCGTAATTATTTTATATGGAGTTTTACATCATTGTTCAAGAAACAATAAATAAATATGTAAGTACTTATTTATTGTTTCTTGAACAATGATAAAAAGCATAAACACTGTTTCGATGTTAAAATTATATAAGTTTTTCGTTTATATAAAGAATTTTGACAGGAGTTAAAATATATTTTTCATTTGTTCCAATAAGAAATTAAAAATAATTTCTCCAATAATATTTTAAAGTTCTTGCTGGTGTTGGATTGTTTAAGTGCCTTATTATAGTTATTTAAAAGAACAGTGGATACTTGGAATTTAAATGAAATAAACTCTCGGTAATAAAGTCCGGCTCGTCTAAAATAACATTTTGAGTAATATTATTTTTTATTGTATTTTATTTTAAATAATTGTTTATATTATTTGTTTAACATTTATTTTATTGGTGGTGATAAGGTTTCCAAACCATCACACCGCGTCTCCCGCGGGAGCGAATTGAAAGTAATGGAGTGCCGCATCGGTTAAAGTGTGGCAGTCCATTCTTTCTGCCAACCTTTCGGGGGGCAGCGTGATGATTGGTTAGCTTGGTTACTCCTATAAAAAGTTAATAATCTATATGTAACAATACCAAGCATAAATAGGTATTATAGGTGCTTTCGATCAATATTCAAAATCTATTGGTCCCAAATAGTGTCAAAATGCCGTTCTCTGGACCATGGCAGGCGAAAAACCAATAAGAGAACAAGTCGCTAGACGTTAATGGCAGTGGATCGATTACACTCTGAGACGGAACCCAACCTGCATCGCTCAGGGCTCACTGGAATGGTCCCCTATGGGGGGAAAGAGAAAGCGAGGCAGACCTAGAGCCACCTGAAGAAGAGCCCTGCAGGATGAGGTTAAGGCAGCAGGTCTCACTTGGGATGATGTTAGGCATCAGGCATGCGATAGAGTCGGATGGAGAAGGTTCCTGGAGGCCCTGTGCACCACGGAGGTGTGACAGGACAAAAAGAAGAAGAAGAAATATTTTTATTTAGTGACAATAATTACTCAAATGACTTGTATCCGAAACATTAGTAGAAGAAGAGATCAACAGACAAGAAGACACACCCAAGCTTCTAAATAAATATTTTTTGGAACAAAGTAGGAAAAATAATATTGTTTTAATCATAACAAAATGTGTATTACGTCGTCCCGCTTACTACGTATCCCGCTTGTAACGACAATGCTCTCTCAGAAGTCGCTACCTAACAGATTCGGTACTTATTCTTTTCAATTAGCTTCTATTGTGGGGGTGTTTGCTTTCTGTACTGATTGTACGAACTTCTATACAAAACCTTAATAACTTCAATTTTCTAAACATTCATTCTGTCTCCAAACTAAATTAAATTATTGTTGTTATGAACAAACAACCAAATTTTTATATTTTATAGCATTAAATAAATAAATAAATTTATAATTTACGTATAACATAAATTAAATGAACACAAAAGTCCGGATCGTCCATGTCAACATGTGCAACATCGAAAAAAACATTATGTGTTATTACATTATGTGCTAAATTTAAAAAATGGCGGATTCGTGGAACATTAATTAAATAGACAATATGTGCACCATCTAAAAAGAACATTTTGTGTTAAATTATTTTTATTTTGTTATATCATTGTATTTTATATTATTTGTTTTAGATTTATTTTGTGGGTGTCGAGCGATCGAAGTGTGCGCGGGAGATGCCTATTGGTGGCGATGAGGTTCGCAACCCATCACACCGCGTCTCCCGCGGAGCGAAAAGAGAAGGATGGAGTGCCGCATCAGTAAAAGTGTGACAGTCCATTCTTTCTGCCTACCCTTTCGGGGAGACGGCGTGATGGTTAGTTAGTTAGTTAGTTAGAAATGAGATCACTAAATCTGTATATGATAGTGTGTCGAATGCAAATATAAGAAGTATATGCGGTGCGAATGAAAGTGTTATGAACAAAATAATGATAGAGTCGTTAGGATGGTTTGGACACATGGAAAAAATGAGTGAAGAAGGAATAGTGTATAAGGTATATGTAAACGACGCGAACGGAGCTAAAAATAGAGGAAGGCAGAGGAAATATTTTGCTTATCATACAATGATTTATAATAAGTCTAATCTGATATTATCCACAAAATATTTCTGAAGACCTTCTTGAATTTTTTTTGTAATAATATTTTATAAATTTAGTGGATTTTACAGTGTATAAAATTTTCCTTCCAAATTAACTATGGAATTCCGTAGTGTTAACGCCTTAGTATTCAGTAAAGTTATCATAATCGTAAATAAATAAATGGTTTTTATATGGAAATACAACCATATTTTTTAAAATACCAACCCTTATGTACGGAAATGAAGTTTGGAGCTGGCAGAAGAAGGATAAAAGTAGGATAAAAGCCGTAGAAATGAGATTACTGAGAATAATATGCGGGAAAGCGAGATATAATAAAATACCGAAAGACGAAATAAGGAAGAAATATATGGCATATGATTGCGTCATAAGTAAAATTAAAAAGGATCTCTGAGATTAAATAATAAATAAATATAAGAAAGGGTCACTAAGATGGTTTGGAAATATGGAAAGAAAGGATAAGGGATGAATGGTTTAAATGTGGTATACAAACAGTGTGAGTGGAAGGAGAAGCCGCGAAACACCAAGGAAAGCATGACATGACCAAATTAATCAAATACAAAAGTCGGAATGTGTATTTAAGAAGGACAAAATAAGGACGGAAACATGTCTGCAATAAAAATAATTATCAATTGTTGTGATAATCCAAAGTGCTTTTCTATTTATTCAAGGCGAATATAAAACATTACCTCGGAGATCGACGTCTTTCATATTAGTGAAAGTACGTTCAGAAGAAAAATACTATTAACTTTAGAAAGTATTTTGTCTTCCTAAAGTTGAACCATCTCTCATGCGTTCCTGATTCTTTATCCTTTTTCAAATAGTTTTCAAAATTTCTTAAACTGTTATTATGTTTGTAATATCTTTTGAGTGAATAAATAAACTGATAATAAAACTGAAGAAAAATAATATCGGTTCACAAAGTATACTATCTGCAAAATGCGTTGAGATGAATAACTACAGATATATGTTAAGTGAAAAAATCTGTGGAATTTTTATTAAAATTTCTATGACCTAGCCTATATATGAGAATTATCTGGTGTAAGGGTTGGATTAAGGTTTGACTGTAACAATATAGAGGCAAGAGAATGGCTCCTTGCTTTTACACGGTGGGGGTAGTAGAGAGGGTGGATGGGAGGCTGTTCTCTGAATAATTCAGGGTATCTCTCCCCAATGTGTCGAATACGTCATGCTACACATTGGTGCAAGATCAGAGGAAAACCTTGTCAACTACGAAATAATATTTTTTTTATTTAATTTACTATTTTGATTATTATTCAATAAAACAAATCGCGTGCTTACTTAGTATAAAAATTCGTTTTTAGGAAGAAATATCCAAATATAAATTTTCTCTGAAAACCATTTATTATTTTAAGATTTCGCATGTAAAATAAATTATTTACTTTATATGAATGAAAACGTCTGTCTTCAATGAGTTTTTTTTATAATTTTATGTGGAATGGAAAAATCACGCCTTACGTTTATGCTCTAAATACACTTTTGAAAAATATTGAAAAACAATTTTTTTAAATAACATGCCACGTAAAAAAATATTCTGATTAAATTTTTTTTTTCAAAATATAATAAATAAGCAAAGTAATTAAAAAATAATTACCTAGTCCATTGTATTGGGCGAAACACTATGATACTTCAACATTGTAAACTGTTAATTTATAAAACATTAGTTTACGTACCACAATTTATTTTTTATTTTTCGTGACAGCTGTTCCGTCAATCTATGTTGACATCATCAGGTGTTACAATAAGTTGAAATGTCATGTTTATAATTAACAATGAGTTGATATATTATTGTAACACATGATGATGTCAACATAGGTTGACGAAACAGCTGTCGAAAATAAAATTGTGATACAATACATTAAAACAAAGTTTTATAATTTAACAGTTCATAAAATAATTATAACCTCAACCTCTTCCAAACTGATCTCTACTCCTTTAATTTATTATTAAAAAAACATGATTTTGAATTTTTTGGGGCTATTTATTGTTTTCATTAAAAGAAGTCTATCTATTATCAAGCTCGTTTTTGATAGCTGATAATCCTACTTCAAATGTAAAGATTGTTCCACAATATTATTTTTAAATCCCAGTTTTGATATTATAGGTAGAAGTCGTTGGATGAATTGTGTCCTTATTCTGGAGTCTCCATCTACATACAAGAGGGCTCATGAATCAAGTAACACCCACACAGTTTTAGTACTCCACACCCCTACACCCCTCCTATCATTCGCCTTGTCGCTTGTATTTGCGTCGTAATGGAATTTATAATACACCCATAACATTATTTCACTCACCGATCAGACGCAGCAGTAGATAATCAAAATCAGCTGTGATTCAATTGCTTTTTATTTCTTCTTAAGTTCAGTAGTCGGCATGTCCAAAAACAAAGGTATCGTTCAATAACCAGAATATCCAATAATTAATTCCATAATTGTTGGATATTCCGGTTAATATCCAATAATTGAACTACTGAGCTGCTCTTTTACCGACCCTTATGTATGGAAGCGAAGAATGGAACTGGCAAAAGAAGGATGAAAGTAGAATAAATGCAGTAGAAATGAGATCTCTTAGACGAATGTGTGGATACTCTGAGTTTGATAGAGTGTCGAATGAAAATAATATATAAGAAGTGAATGCGAGAGAAATATGTCAGGAAAGAAAAGTGTGGCAGCCCATTCATTCTGCCCACCCCTTCGGGGAGACGGCGTGATGGTTAGTTAGTTAGTTAGTTAGTTAGTTTAATTCAAATAAGAACGTTAGTTTTTAGGAAGTTTTATTATATTTAATATAATTGACGCGTTTCGCCTGTAATATAACATTTGCCAATGCGTCAGACAGGTGAAACATGCCATTCACATAAAATATAGAAAATTGACGTTATTCGCATTAATACTATAAAAATAACTAACTAACATGCATGCGTAAGACCAATAACAACAAATGGCGTCGAAGCAAGGGCAGACACAGTAAGGACCAAACAAGTTTTGAGGGCTTCCGAAATCTAGACACTGAGGACAATAGCAGGCAAGACACTGAGAGATCGCGTGAGGAACACCAGAATAAGAGAGATATGTGAGACTGAGGATTCGCCAACCGATTTTGGCATCATCAGGTGCTACAATCAACTCTTGCAATAAACAACTAATGATGCTAACATCGGTTGGCGAAACACCTGTCGCGACATTCTCAGTAAGAAACTGAAAAGGAATATTATAACATTGTTTTAAATTTTAAGAGTAATAATTTTTTTAATAATGTGTTGTTTACAAAGAAATAAACAATCTGTTTTATCAGTATTCAGGAAACAATACATTATTCGTTTACGTTTAGTTAAAGGAACTGTTGATAATCTACGCATATAGCCAATATAGGACTATTGTTTACTAGAGACGGAAAAATGGAGAAAGTCATCGAAAGGAGGGTTGGTGCTGGGAATAAAATAGATGGCGCACTCAAAGTCATTACTGCAAATAGATATATATCCACAGAAGCAAAGATGGCAGTACACAATGGAGTTCTAGTGCCAATCCTCATGTATGGAAGTGAAGCTTGGAGCTGGCAAAAGAAGGATGAAAGCAGGATAAACGCCGTAGAAATGAGATCACTAAGAATAATGTGCGGGAAAATGTTGTATGATAGAATACCGAACGAAGAAATAAGAAAGAAATGTAAGGCAGATGACTGCATCATGAATAAAATTAAAAAAGGATCCCTGATATGGTTCGGACATATGGAACGAATGGATGAGAGTAGAATGGTTAAAAGTTGTACACAAGCAGCGTGAGTGGGAAAAGAAGCCAAGGACGACCGAGGAAAACTTGGCATGACCAAATTAATCAATTACTAAAAGGCGGCCACATTCGAAGTCGGAACAATCGACGTGCGTGCATGGTACGATGTATGAATGTAGAGGAAGCCCGAGAGGTATGCCAGGACAGGCCAGTGTGGCGATCCATCCTCTCTGCCTACCCCTCCGGGGAAATGGAGTGATGGTTAGTTAGTTTTAGTTAGTTAATTTTTTTTTAATTATTCCAAAATTCCATTCGGGAATGCAATAATAATTGAACAAATTACATTGTACGAGTATACTCGCCGTCTGACCCGAATTTAGCCAGTAAACAATTAAAAGACATTCTTCCACTGGCTTATCAAGTGGGCCGTGACCCCATTGTGGAGGAGTAAGAATACCAAAAATCTAAACAGTTTACAATAAGATAACAAAACAATACGAGTATCTGGGGTCGGAGGCTATCTGGACCCCGGTCTTATAGGAAGTAAATAAATTGCTTTCGTAAATGAAAGTTATAAACGGATTAATGTGGGAAAAGTTGTGTTTTACGAACTTTCAAAGTTATTCAATTAATGATTTAATTGTATCTCAATAGAGACAAAGATGCAAATTGGAAACTGAATAAGGTTGATCAAGGTGTTAACAGGACTTATGACCTGTCATTGGTTGGGTTAATCGTACGCTTTATGTAATTACAACATTCCCCATTCCACCTTTCTTTATGACCATGTAAGACAATTTTTTGGAGGTTGTATATATGTTACAAATCTATGCTTAACTTCACATATCAGTTTCAATACGCCATCTATGTAGATTTTGATTACATATGTTAATCTTTTTAAGATTACTCTTTATATAATCTACATACTAACGCCATCTATGGAGATTTATGTTTATTAAGCAGTGAGTGAAATCCAGTATTCGTATACAAGTATAAGTAAACATTCACAAAAAATATTATTCAATTAACATATATACAACTTCCAGATTGAATAAACTACCATGAAAAGGTTGGTGTTGCCGATTAACATATATACAACTTCCAAAAATTTGTCGGACGTGGTGGTCATAAGAAAAAAGGTGGAATGGTGATGTTGTATTACATAAAGCGTGCGCTTAACCCAACCAATGACAGGTCGTAAGTCCTGTAAGCACCTCGATCAACCATATTCTGTTTCCAATTTGCATCTTCGTCTCTATTGAGATACAATTGATTCTTGAACATTCAATGTGATAGTATGCTACTATGTTAAAACACTTCACATTTTTTAGGTCAATCTACACTAGCGCCATCTATTAAGATTATTTGTAAGTAATACGAATGAATTTATTAATAAGTAATACGAATGATAAGTCGATCATTGATCTGCTGAGTATCAGGGCAAGACTCTTGCGAATATGCTCTCAGAGAGTGTTAAAATATTTTGGGCACATAGCCCAGAGAGATCAGGACAACCTTGAAAATATCATCATCATGGTCAAAGTGGAGGAAAAGCGACCACAAAGCCGCGGGTACGATCAAATCAAGGAGCTGACTCATGCTGCAGCTGCAGCCTAGAGACTGACGGGTGACAGAAGCGCATGGCGTGCCATGGTCAATGGTTTGCAGGCTAGATACGACCCTCAATCATGAGGAATACGACTGAGAAGACGAAGAAGAACGAATGAAAATGCCTGTTTGCTAGAATTTTTATTATATTTTATGGGAATGACATGTTTTGCCTTTCTAAGTTATTATAAAATGCAGCAAAATACCTTTTTATTCAATGATAGAATACCGAACGACAAAATAAGGAAAGAATGTAAGGAAGATGATTGCATTATAAGTAATATTAAAATGGGACTACTTGTTGGTTTTCATATATGGAACGAATGGATGAGAAAAAAATGGATACAAAATTGTAAAGCAGTGCTTATGTGAAAAAAAGTCAAGGAAGGCTAAGTAAGCGGCCACGTTCGAAGTATGAAAAATCGACGAGCGTGCGTGTCACGGTGTGTGAATATAGAATATGCATGAGAGTTATGTCAGGATAGAACAGTGTGGCGATCCATCCTCTCTACCTACTACTCCGGGGAAACGGCGTAATGGTTAGTTAGTAATTTATTGTATTTTGAACAATGATGTAATAATCCATATTAAATAATTAATACGAATGAAAACGACTGTTTTCTAGAAGCTTTATTATATTTTATGTCATTGACATATTTCGCTTGTCTTGGGCATGTAAAACTTCATATAAAATAATTAATATGTCTTCTAGGAGTTATATTATATTTTTAGATGGAATGACACGTTTCGCCCTTCTAAGACATTTAAATGCCTTTAAAATGCTTTAGAAGAGCGAAACATGTCATTCAATATTTAACATTTAATAATGCCTAATCGGGCGAACTCTATCATTCACATGAAATATATTAAAACTTCAAGAAAACATACATTTTCATTTATATTAATTATTGTTAGTCAGTTAGTTTTTTAGTAAGTTAGTTATGATCACAATGCTAATGTAAACAAATATCTATTTTACTTCCGTCTACGTAATATTTTCAAGACCTTTCCATCTCAAAGTTAAACTATTCATGAAGGCATCTTTGTGGACAGCAACAAAAGAGCATGTGTTGGAGATATTAAAGTGACCCCAAAAGTCCCATCGGTTGTCAGCCGTATTATTATATTTTTACCGTTTTCCTCTGATGGAATTTTAGATTTTCATCTCCGCCGGCTGACCGCCGCGGTATCGATAAATATTTGATGGCAGCATCAAGTGCAGCATCGCCTGCATTCAGAATGGACCAATAACCGAATCCGCTGCTGAATTTATGATGAAACTTTAATACGTATACTCAACTGTTTCGCTGTATATATACATTTTATTTCATATTAATCCTACAGAATATGATTCGATATATAACAAAAAAGAAAAAAAAAACTGCCAAAAGAAGGATGAAAGTAGAATAAATGCAGTAGAAATGAGATCTCTTAGACGAATGTGTGGATACTCTGTGTATGATAGAGTGTCGAATGAAAATATAAGAAGTGAATGCGGTGCGAATGATGGTGTCATGAACAAAATAATGAAAGAATCATTAAGATGGTTTGGACATATGGAAAGAATGAATGAAGAAAGAATGGTAAAAAAAATATATGTTAATAATGTAAATGGAACCAGAAATAGAGGAAGACCGAGGAAAACGTGGCACGATCAAATAAATCAAATATTGAATGACGGCCATGTGAGGAGTCAGAGAAATCGACGCGCGTGCATGACACGATGTATGAATGTTGAGGAAGCGAGAGAAATATGTCAGGAAAGAAAAGTGTGGCAGTCCATTCTTTCTGCCTACCCCTTCGGGGAGACGGCGTGATGGTTAGTTAGTTTAGTTAGTTAAAAAAAAACATTATTTACAGTGAACTTATACCATGAAATTTCAAATCTATTTTTTATATGGTAAAGACTTCTGGGCAGACCAGAAGATGGCAGCGAGATACCGAATCCGATCGAAGACACAAATATTTGTGGTTTTTTAATAAATATTTTAAAAATATCAAATTTTAAAGGTAGGTCATGTTAGAAGTCGGAAGAATCGACTTGCGTGTATGTTTTGCTGCATGAATGTGGAGGAATATAGAGAGGAGTGCCAGGATAGAGTAGCGTGGCGGTCCATTCTCTCTGCCTACCCCTAGGGGAAAACGGTGTAATGGTTTGTTTTTGTTGTTAAAAAGATTTTTTTTTAAATCATTATTTACAGTGAACTTCAACCATGAAATTTCCAATAATTTTTTTTAAATCACATGATTTCATAAAAAAAAATGATGTTTGTTATATGAGAATTGAAATATTTATTAGTAGATATTTGAGAATTTTCCTCATTTAATTATATATTGTTATGCATAAATAAATGAAAATCTCTGTAAAACCGATAAAACAATCGCGTTTTCGTTATAATTTATAATGGAGTTATACAAAATATATTAACCTCAAACATCAATATTTATGATTTATTTAAAATGGTGTAACACTCCATATTATTTCATTTTTTTAATGAAAACGAACGTTTTTTAGAAGTTTTTTTATACTTAATGGGAATATCATGTTTCGTCTTGCTAGAACATGTTCAAAAGTGCGAAACATGTCGTTCCCATAAAATGTAGTAAAACCTCTTGATTAATACGAATGATGCATGTTTCACCTAGGTATTATCAAATCAATGCTGAGGTATGATTAAACAAGATGAATTATGTCATTCCCTTAAAATATAATAAAGTTTCTACTTGGACTTGGACTTGGATCTTCTGGCTTACAGAGGTTCAGCTCTAATGGCTATTCCTCTTACGCCTGTAGGAAACATTGTTTGAATGTGATTTGGTAGTTATTTTATGATGGGGCTGAATGTATGGCCCGGAGTGTCCCTCCGAAAGAGGGCGAGGGGGGACTTAGGGTGTATGATAAAGTCTTACATTATTGTCAAGGAATGGAAGACCAGTTAGGGTTGGGATTGTATTTATAAAAAAAGTCTGAAGAGAAAACAAACGCTTTGATTCGTTTTAATTATTATTTGATATATAGTTTTAAACCATTGTCAAGAAGCAATAAAAAAACTTTTAGACAATAAAACAACTAAACATTTTTTATTTATTCAAATATTTATTTTTGATTCGTTTTTAATACTTTTAAGTGGATATTGAAAAGTGTAACAGTCCAGGAAAAATCATAACTGTGTTATTTTACATTGTTAAGTAACTAAGTTCAGTAAATATCGTATGAGTAAAATGTATACATTTCCTTTTATATTAATTATTAAAGATAATTTATTCCTTGGAACATCGCGAGACATTAATCTTGTAATCAAACGCAGAGAGATTGCAATTAATTCCAAGTACAGAGGGCGCGCTCTCGCGTACGTTCCCTAATGATGTATGGCCCACTGATAGTTTACGTCGGGCATAAAGGGAACAAATACGGATAATATCAGTCCGCATTATCTTCCGTGGCGGCTAAATTAACTCGTTACCAGACATATGACTATTATTACTGAAATATGGCGCAATCATTCTTTTGTCTTTTGAACGTTTGACCCCACCCGAAGAGCCGGAAAAACAAAACGCCAACCATTTCGAATCGTCCAATATTAATATCATGTATTAACACTCGCTTTACGGTGATAAATTCATCCTCCACCCACGATGCTGGACCTTGAGTATCCACTTTAAAATGTATTTTTTAAATTGATGTAAACAGTGTCAAATGCCGCTCTCTGTCACACTCTTAGACGGAACCCAGCCTGCATCGCTCAGGGTGCACTAGACTGGTCTCCTATGGGGGGAAAGAGAAAGCGAGGCAGACCTAGAGCCACCTGGAGAAGAACCCTGCAGGAAGAGGTTAAGGCGGCATGCCTCGATGGGATGATGTTAGACATCAGGCATGCGATAGAGTCGGGTGGAGAAGGTTCCTTGAGGCCCTATGCAGCACGGAGGTGTGACAGGACAAAAAGAAGAAAGAAGAAGAAGATGTAAATAAAAAGCTAACACCATTATGATTTAAAACAAACTAACTAACAGGTAGGCAGAGAGGACGGGCCGACATAGCGTTCTGTCCTGACATACCTATCTGGATTCCTCCATATTCATACATCGTAACATTCACGTTCGTCGATTTAGAGTATTTGATTTAATGATTTAAATTTGCGATAAACGAAGCAATATCTTGCAATAAAAGCCTTATTATTTTACAACTTGATCTTTTGGCTTACAGAAGCTCAGCTCTTGTGGCTATTCCTCTTATGTCTGATGGAAACATTGGAAAGTTTATTTGGTGGGTTGTTTGTTTATGTAGGGGCTTTATTTATGTGACCCGGAGTATTCCTCTGAATGAGGATCGATTTTGAGCGCTTGTCATCGGGAAAAAAATACAAGATATGAAAAAAATATACACACGATATGTGTAAGAACATGCGTCTTGCCCTCGTGACAGTCAGATTTGGTTATTTCGCATTTTTTTCGGTCTCTCTCTTTTTAGTGCTCTATACATATCGTAAGCGTAGAATTTGTTCAGCATTATTTCTTCATTCAACATTTCTTGAACCATCGTGTATAGCTAAACATTAAATTTAAAAATGAAAACGTCTGTTTTTTAGAACATTATTTTATTTTATTCTAAGACTCATAATGAAATATATATTTTTTGATTATGCCTTAGCGAGGCAATCTCAATTGATATAACAAAACTTACAAAAAACAGCCTTTTTTCTAAAATATTAATTAACATCTTGTAAACGTTTATGATGTTCGTTTAAGAGATCCCTTTTCCATCATATTTGGGTGTTTTCTAAAACCTTAATTATGTTTTTTTCGGATGACATGTTTCGCTTTGGTAAGCCATAATGAATTGTAGCTTCTTAAAAAACCAAGCCTCTCAAATAAAATAAAAAAACTTCTAGAAACCAGACGTTTTATGCCTATTAATTATTTGATACGGATTTTCACATTCATGGAGTTCGAGAAACTATACATTTGTATATTATTTATTAATGCGATCGGAAACCGCTTATTACCGACCCCTGCATAACGTCTTCATTATAAAAGAGGCAAAGATTCCTCTGCACAAACAATAGGCCGCCATTGTACTCCAGCACCATATTAAAACATTAAGATAAATCGTTTTTGTTAAACGGCTTTTTTGTTAAAAACAATACTTAATGGACTGAAGACAATCCTCCTTATTAATGTTCTCTCGCTTGAGTTTGTCGATTGTTCTGGAGATAATTAAAATAAGTCCTTTTTGTTATCTTAACAATGCTATTTCGGATGAATACTTGTACCACGTGACCCACACACCACACACGGAAAGAGAAGGAAAAGTCTCACCAGTAGGTACCTAACTGACAGTACGACTGAGTACTTACTTTTGTATCATACTCGAAGTAAAGCGCGGCAAGTACTTGAATTTAAAACGTACGAAATATTCTTCTTGATTGCAGTAAGATATTATATTTCCCACTTCATGTAATCCATGTTCCTATGACACAAAATAATATAATAATAAAGAGAACATATCTGTTGATGGAATGAAAAATAATTCAATAGTCCATTGTTTTGGCCGAAACACTATGATACATTAACATTATACGCTGTTAAATTTATTAAAAAGTTTGTTTTATGTATCACAATTGTATTTTTAATTTTCGCGACAGCTGTTTCGTCAACCTATGTTAACATCATAATATAAAAATACAATTGTGATACATAAAACAAAGTTTTTTTTAATTTTACGATGAATTCAGAATAAGTACCTTCACAGGTTATTTTGCTGTATTTTTTGAACCGCTGAATTAAAAACAAAGGTATTTACTGTAATCAGTTTCCTAATGCCATATTAAGGGTTAAATTTACCTTCCTAACTATATATTCGGTAAAAAGATAAATACCCTTATATAGTGCCTTCGAAGCAAGTCTAAAATAAGCTTAAATTTGTCAAAACATTGTTTTAATTCATAAATCGGGTGGTGGTCTAGGGTATAGAACGCTTGGCTCCCGATCCAGGGGACATGGGTTCAAGCCTGGACACGACCAGATTCCTTCTTCATAATAATGAGCTATTTTCTGCTCACATTGAAGATTGTAAAATAAATTCTAATATCATTGATGTAAATCCTTGATATTAGTATTTAATAAATAAATAAAAATAATAATAATAATTGAAGTGAATCTTTTGAGTATTCAGCTTGATTGATTCAAGTGACAATAAAATGACGATAGGTTAGCTACCTATTACATGTGATGAGAATCAATAATATAACTATATAAAATATGGCTATCGCGACAGATCTTTTAAAATATTAAGAAACAACGTGTTTAATTTAATAAGAAAGAGGTTTTTAAGTATTTTTTATTAAACTTTGGAGTTCCTTATTTGTAAATTTGAACGATGTTTTTTTTTTAATTATTAAAAATATATATATTTAGAAAATTAAGGAGGATGAGAGATTTACCTCTGTGGTCCAGCAAAGAATCCCCACTAATTCAGCATATTGCGTGAGTATGGAGATGTCTCTTGTTGCATCACAAGCATTATCTACCGAAATTCTATTGCGAGAACATTCTTTAATTGTTTTTTCTAAGACCCACCTACGATAAAATACTATTTCGTAATTGATTGTAATTGTATAAAGTGCCTACGTATCTATTATGTATATTAAGTTGATGGGTAAATTGTTACATTGATGATAATTAGGGACCTACCTTTTTTCTTTTGGATAATCATGTCACAATAAAATTAAAGAAATATGTTATAAATTCTAACTAACATACTAACCATCACGCCGTCTCACAGGAGGGGTAGGCAGAAAGATTGGACCGCCACACTGTTCTGTCCTGACACACTTCTCTCGCTTCCTCTACATTCATATATCTTGACCGACATTTAATATTTTATTAATTTGATCGTGACACATTTTCCTCGATATTTTTCTATTTCTAGCTCTGTTCACGTCGTTTACATATACCTTCTTTACCATCCTGTCTTCACTCATTTTTCCATGTTTCCAAACCATCTTAACGACCCTTTCGATATTTTGTTCATAACACTTTCATTCGCACCGCACTCACTTCTTATACTTGCATTTGATACTCTATCATATTCAGATTTACCACACATTCATCTCAGAGATCTCATTTCTGCTGGATTTATTCTCCTTTCATCCTTCTTTTGCCAGTTCTATGCTTTTGTTATAAATTCTATTTTCATAATTATGATATTAATGCTTTTTAGAGGTTTCATTATATTTTTTTGGAATGACACGTTTCGCCTTGCTAGGGTATTATCAAACGAAACACATACAAATATGTATATTACTAATGCCTTAGCAAGGCAAAACGAGTAATTTCGTTAAAATATAATAATATTTGTATAAACCAAACGTTTTCATTCTAATAAACTTTTGTTTATTGTTGTTTTCTGTGTTGTTTTTGTTTTTTAACAATTAAACGTCGAACAAAAACAATTCTATTTTTAAACTGCTCCAGTTCCGTATTACGAGAGTAAGGAAAGATTATTGACTTATCAAGCGTGTCAGTTTTTTAGAAACTTTTGTACGCTAATCGCGAACTCGAAAATGTGGGTGACTTTATCATTTTTAGAGTCAAGACACAAGCACAGGTCACTTGGTCACTGGGTTTCGGAACACAATCGCGATACGTTGCTTATCTCCTCATATTTGCAATCGTGTATTATATTATATTATATCTATATATTAGTACATTATATCGCTCGGCATGTTATTGTTGGATCACAGTTCTATAACAATATACAGGGTCATTCTGAATTATTAAAAAGGGTGTTTCGAAATATTAATTAAAACACTTCATTGAACTAATAATTAAACGAAACAAATTTTATTTTATATCATTGTATTTTATATTATTTGTTTTAGATTTATTTTGTGGGTGTTGGACGATCGAAGTGTGCGCGGGAGATGCCTATTGGTGGCGATGAGGTTCTCAACCCATCACACCGCGTCTCCCGCGGGGCGAAAAGAGAAGGATGGAGTGCCGCATCAGTAAAAGTGTGACAGTCCATTCTTTCTGCCTACCCTTTCGGGGAGACGGCGTGATGGTTAGTTAGTTAGTTAGTTATGTTTTTTTAAGTGCTTCCATTTTTGTCTTTATTTCGACTGCAACTGATTTTGCCAGCCTCGCTGGCATCGACAGACCATTCCGGTCGCTGTCGAAATAAAGACAAAATTGGAAGTAGTTAAATAAAAGGTTTTATTTAATTATTATTTAAAATGCACTGTCATCAAGAGATTTCAGTAAAATCATTCTATTATCTTATTAACGCTTACTTTTTTGAAGGTTTAGACGTGAAGTTTGTAGAATTCAATTGGAATTTGGAATATAATTAATCACACATTTTTAACCTACTTTTATTAAGTAATTTTTTTATAGAATAAAAATATTAATAACAACATGTTTCGGAGGTGACTACCTCCATCCTCAGGTGTATAGTATATATCACACCGTGAGTGTAAAACCGACTAAATGCAAATATACAGTTTGGGGATATGGGAGTTTAAAGATTTTATATTGCTTGGAAAAACTGTTTTTTTTTTTAATAAACCAATGATTTTCGGTTTATAGTAATATACCTATAAACCGAAAATCATTGGTTTATTTAAAAAAAAAAACAGTTTTTCCCAGCAATATGAAATCTTTAAACTCCCATATCTCAAAACTGTATATTTGCACTTACGTCGGTTTTACACTCGGTGCGATATGATATATAATAATGATGTTCTTGTACCGACCCTTATGTATGGAAGCGAAGCATTGAACTGGCAAAAGAGGGATGAAAGTAGAATAAATGCATTAGAAATGAGATCTCTAAGACGAATGTGTGGTAAATCTGTATATGATAGAGTGTCAAATGCAAGTATAAGAAGTGAATGCGGTGCGAATGAAAATGTTATGAAATAAATAATGAAAGGGTCGTTAAGATGGTTTGGACACTTGGAAAGAATGAGTGAAGATAGATGTCACATGCCCTACCCATCTCAGGGATCATTTTTTAATATTACTTATGATGTAATCATCTGCCTTACATTTTTTCCTTATTTTGTCGTTCGGTATTCTATTATATATCGTTTTCCCGCACATTATTCTTATTTCTAAGGCATTTATTTTACTTGCATCCTTCTTTTGCCAGCTCCAAGTTTCAATTCCATATACAAAGGTTGGCACTAGAACTCCATCATTTACTGCCGTCTTTGCTAAAATGTGCTTGATAAAATAATAATGTTATTAAAAAACGAGTTTAGTTTTAGCTACCGAATCATCCCCATTTCGACTTTACATTCTTTCTGAATAACCCTGTATAGTAACGAACGCTCAAGGGAAATGAGTGCTCGATGCTTTGACATTGACTTCTTATATAACAAGGAAACTTAATGCGTACTTCTATCAAGTAGACAATAGATTGAAGTGGGCACTTCAGTAATTAGTATGAAAACAATACAACGAACATATTTTTAGATATGATTGCAATGTCAGTCCGTATTGCATATTATTATTCTATAAAAAATAATTAACACGAATGAAATCGTCTATTTTTTAGTCGAAATAGGGATGATTCTAAAATTTAAAAAAAAAATTAAATACCATTATTATTAAGTATATTTAAGCAAACATGGCAGTAAATATAGGATTTCCAGTGCCAACCCACCAGATCTCCACCCATTTATCTTCTCCACCCATTTTTTCACAAGGCCTTACATGGACGAGCGCCCCACTACCTCACAGAACTTTGCAAGCTGATAGATTTGAACCCTCGGCAGTCAACTCAGAAGCTCTCTTAAAACTTTTCTATTTAAAAGAAGCTTTCCGGACGTTGAGCGCCCTTGAAGTGAATCTCTCACAAAAATGGCGCTGTACAAATCATCATCATCATCATTTTATAACAAACTAACTAACTAAACATCACGCCATATCCCCGAAGGGGTAGGCAGAAATAATGAACCGCCACACTTAAACCGATGCGGCACTCCATCCTTCTCTTTTCGTCCCCGCGGGAGACGCGGTGTGGTGGGTTGCGAACCTCATCGCCACCAATAGGCATCTCCCGCAAACATTTCGATCAGCTTATGTCCACAAAATAAATCTAAAATAAAGTAAAATGATTAAAAATTAAATAAAATAACAAAATAATAATAACCCATTTTTATACATACCTATATTGTAATGCTTTTCTACCCCTTCATTAGATTATAATGGTTTCACACTTCTTTCACTTGTTTGAAAAAATAAATAACTAACTAAAACTAACTAACCATCACGCCATTTCCCCGGAGGGGTAGGCAGAGAGGATGGATCACCACAATGGCCTGTCCTGGCATACCTCTCGGGCTTCCTCTACATTCATACATCGTACCATGCACGCACGTCGATTTTTCCGATTTCGAATGTGGCCGCCTTTTAGTAATTGATTAATTTGGTCATGCCATGTTTTCCTCGGTCGTCCCCGGCTTCCATTCCCACTCACGCTGCTTGTGTACAACTTTTTAACCATTCTACTCTCATCCATTCGTTCCATATGTCCAAACCATTTCAGGAATCATTTTTTTAATTTTATTCATGATGCAGTCATCTGCCTTACATTTCTTTCTTATTTCATCGTTTGGTATTCTATCATACGCATTCTCGCACATTCTTCTTAGTGATCTCATTTCTACGGCGTTTATCCTGCTTTCCTTAATAATAAATAACCTTCAAATTTTTCTAATAGAGCAGAAATAAACAATAGGCTCCCCACATTATTATATGCTTAAATACTTGTTTATCTGAATTACTTATTTACGACCCTTATTATTATTATTATTATGATGATTTGTATTTTAAGTGCGCCGTTTTGTAAAATCAATTACTCCTAGGGCGCACTAGGAAATGACTGACCGAACAGTGCAGTCTTCAGAAGTTTCTTAAATTTAACGTCACTATCCTCATACTTAATACTAACATGGAGGCTATTCTACGCCAACGGACCCGCAACGCTGAAAGCACGATCATAGAAACATGCTTTATTGGCTCTGACTGGAATTGCTATGTTGTTTGCTGTGTTGCTTATGTATAGAATTTGATTATAGATTGTTTTAATGATGTGTTTATATAAAAAAATAACCACGAGTCACTGTAGCTCCACACATTGTATTGTGCCTTGATCTAATGACCCATATTTTCTTAAGATTTGCGTACGCGGTATTCCTAAGTAAACTTTTCTATACGAGCATGGCTAAACATTCAACAATCATTGTTACGTAGGCAAAACTATTATTATATTAACAAAGATAATGATTATTGAGACGACACTTCAAAGACGCCATTGAGAAATCGTCGATGGCTTCTCGAATAGATGTTATGTATTATAATCGTTCGCTTAATATGTTCAAGGAACATCTGGCTGGTGTCCAAGTCGTGAGTGCTAAAATATTCGACAGTGGGAAATGAAACCTGTATCTAGTATCGCATATACACAAGTGTGTGTCTATCTAATTAATAATTAACCTCACACATTAGAACCTAGCAATTTTAACACCAAGTTTAATATGAATACGATTTATGTAATCTATGGTAAATTGTATCTAAAAAACGTGTTTTCCATATGCTGATCTATCGGTTTGGTAAATATTTATTTATAATATGTTAAATAAATAAAAACTTGCTTTATGTATCACAATTGTATTTTTTGTTTCGTCAAACTATGTGAAAATTATATTAAAAAAAATTATATCAAAGAAATAATTCAAATTGATATAGGAACAAAAACCCATAAAGGTTCGAAAAATTACGAAAATGTATTATTTTTACACCTGGTGACGAAAATATCACAATATGCTATAATTTTTTTTAATTCACTAAGAGTGTCGCGACAGCTGTTTCGCTAAACCTGATGTTGTAACACCTGTTTATTGTAACACCTGATGATGCCAACATCAGTTGGCGAAACAGCTGTCGCGACAATCTCAGTGAATAAAAAGAAATTATGATATTATAACAATGTTTTAAATTTGAACAGTAAAAAAATATAGATTAAGTACTCAAATATTGTGGTGAAAAATCAAATTGTAATCTTAAGACTTACCCGTGTTTGATCGGGGTCGTCGAAGGTGTGGGCCGCTTTTCTTCTTTTATCGTGCTGTGGTTCATTTTAGAAGTCAGTCTTTTCAACACGTCATCCATTGTCCTCTTCTGCGATCCTGATCCCAGCCCCAGGGGAGAGCTGTTGTGGTTGAGCAGCGTGGAGTTGTTGTTGTTGCAGATGCTCAGACTCGACTTGAACTCGGAGTTCGGTGAGCTGCACTCGGAGGAGCTTCTCCGCCTCGCTGCCGCCTCGTGGAAAGCAGCATTGTGCCTGGCCAACTGCTCGTGGTGCAGGTTGATAGCTGACAACGTCGCGGGAACTAACAAATTGTTAGTCATTTTCGAGTTTTGCTCCAAGTCGAACCGCTGTTTCTTCGTAGGCACGTCCTCGTTGGCTTGGTCGACCTCTTCGTCGCTGTGCACTACAGAACTCGCGTTCGAGCTGGACGAAGTCACCTTGAAGTAGGCGCTTCTTTGCTCTTGGTTGTCTTCGAGATCGCTCTCAAAGTTGTTGCTTGATTCCTCGATGTCTGGGAATGCTGCCCCGTGATCGAGATTTCTTAAGCTCAGCTTTTGCTTGTTGTCTGCGTTGTGATACTCCGCCCGATCGAAGTCGGAGACGGATATCTGGGGAGCTTCTGACAAGGGCGCTGTGGATGCTGTTACACCTTCGTGAAGTTTTGTGGGCGGTGATTTTCTTTTAGATGACATGTTTCTGTAACAAAAAGAAGCGAAAGCTTTAGTCTTGCGGGGTTATTTATCGGGGAAATGTTTGGTGGAGCGTTATAAGTTAATTGACGCGCTGATGTGACGTGATTAATGTTTATCGTATTTTGAATATGGGAACTTCCGCCGTGCGATGGCATGGCGGCCATTTAGCTTGACAGCTTTAAATGTGTTTGTGCATGCGCGGTACAATGTGAGTAGGACGCGTCTTATGATATATTCCTGGAAAGCAATAAGTTATTAAATACATCATCGTTCTGTGTTCACTTACTAATTGGAACCGCGTGATATTAACCCAATCGGGCATTTTTTTTTAATTATACGAGTATATTCTCAGCTGTATTTATCAGAAAAGGTATAAAGTTGGAAAATAAACGGAATTTAATAGCAGTACAAAATTTAAATTTCTTCTATGTTCGCCATACTTTATGTTGTAGAACTTTTATTTGTCTTTTTCTTAAATTTAACGTCAAGTCCAATTTTTGATTTATCAAATCAGTTTATTTCATCAACAGACATTACAAAATTTATTTTTAAGGCATCTATTGAGAACAGGTAAAATAATATATTATATATAGTATACTACCAGAAACGCATAAGAGATGGTTCAACATTAGGAAGACAGGATACTCTCCAGAATTAAGAGTATTTGTCTTCTGAACGTACTTTCACTAACATGAAAGACGTCGATTTCCGAGGAGACCGCGTTCAGCAGACTAATTGCTCCTCCCACCGGTGTCACCAGAGGCAGATTGGTTCTGGCAGCCGGTAGGTAAAACAATCTGTGCTGTCGCTGTCGGAGATATCTATCGGGGACAAAAAGCCGAACACCCTCCAGTACGGCCGAGTTCTCGAAGTATCCCCTAATTAATCTAAAGAAATGGGTAATAAGATGTCCATCTCTTCGAAGCTGTAGAGAATTGGTTCCGAGCATTCCCAAAAGAAATGCCGTGGGATAGAGCCAAGGATAGCTACCATACTCCCTCATGTAGAGATACCTCAGAAATTTTTTCTGAACCCTCTCCAGCATAATGGAATAATTTATTTCCTTTGTGGTAAGTACCTAATTAGTTTCATTCTATATGACATAGAATGAAACTGCGTACTTAGTGTTTTTGTACTTAGTGCCTATTTTACCTCAACCATTCAATTAAATATCTTATATCATCAATAAGGGTTGATATAACAAATCATTCATTTATACCCCTTTGTGGCAGGGATGAAAATTTGTAAATAAATAATCTATAAGAATGTAATATACTCATATTTTGAAATACTCAGGAACATGCAAACGAACATGAAACGATTTGCACTCACATATTGTTTAACTTATTATATGTTTTTCGAACAAATCAAATTTATAATCTATTTTGAAAGTAAGTCTCAAAATCCCTTCTGAATGGAATTAAATAAAACAACAGAAAACCGAACCCTTGAGGATAATTTCAAACGAGTGTAAAAACAAATACCTAATCCGTTTTCCCGATGACTGTCTACTTTTAAGCAAGGTCCCACGGGGGTATTTCCCGTCGCCTAATTAGAGAAGACGACGAGAAATCAGAGATCCTTTAGCAGCGATACAGGGCCGGTCAGCATCCCTAAAAGAGCTTAGAGAAAGGGCTAATTGCAGACTCGGATTAGGTATATCTTTGTAAGTGGTTTCAAACAACCAAGAATTAACCTTGGAATTGAAAAACAACGCTGTTTATGTTCCACTTTAATTTATTAAATATATTTATACAACTTAAATATTCAACATGACATGTTTCGGGGGGTACCTCTATTCTCAGGCGTAAATATATAACTAAACTCTAAACAATGAAAGACTGATGTTGTTAAATTTATTGTTAATTTTTAAGATAATCAAATGATTTTACTGAAATCTCTTGATGGATGCTCATTTTAAATAATAATAAAATAAAACAATGTTTTTTTAACTACTTCCACTTTTGTTTTTATTTCGTCAGCGACCGGTTTCGCCAGGCTCGCTGGCATCGACAGACTGGTATATTTTTAGAGAGACTGTATATTTTAGACTGTATATTTTTATATCGTTGTATATCTTATGAAATTTAAAAATAAAAATTAATTCACATTAATTCATACACTGAAGAAGCGAAGTCTGTGTCCCGAAACATGTTTGTGAAAGGTGCAAATTTATTTTTATAAAATACAGTGTTTCAAAAAGATACTAAAAAAGAAAGATTTATTGTATAGAAAAATATTAAGATTAATCCTAAAAATTAGTACCAATTTCTCGTAATTAAAGGATAAGAAGCACCCGAAACGAATAATGAAATGTTGAGTGACCAATGTTTGTGAATAGTGAAATAAGGTGTTTTCAAAATACAATGTTTTCTAATACTTCTTCAAACACGAATCCACAGCACAAAGCGAAGACAAAGAAATACAAGAAAATTGTTTAGGAATTTTATATATATGTATTTTTTAATAGTGTAAATAAGCATGAAGTTCAACATTTAGGTTAAACGTCACATACTATTATATAAATATATTATTACTTTGACTCTTGGATTACACCACCAGAACACTGCGGTCCATGATTAGACGAGTCAAAGTATCCAAGATTCAGGATAAATATCTCCTTGGGAAAATACCTACCCTCTCGTCTCTAATCAGAGTACAGGAATTAGCAGGCGGTGACTGGGAGGGGGTAGGAAGGGGTGAGCAGGATAGGGGTGACTTAACACCCCATCGGCTAATCACATTTGTCGAGTGACGAAACTTGATTGCCAAATAAATTGAAGAATTTATGCTTCAGAAAGCTTACTTCGATCTGGTCAAAGGATACTATATAAATTTATATGCAAGCAATCAATATAAAATATTTTTATAGACAATAATTAATTAACGCAGGTTATTTTAAAATAAAATAATGTGAAACATAAACAACTGCACTTCACAAACAGTTTTCCTTTTTTTATACAAACTGTTGAATTTTTTAAATTCAAGAAACAAAACACATATATTTAAAAATCAAATTAATGTATGCTGTGATCAAAACGTATTATGATACTATTATTGTATTTAATATTAACACATCACTTTATATTTTTGTTAAAACCAATTGCTCCCTCTAAAGCTTCGCCAGGATCACGAAATCGAGAGACAGTATATTTTGTAACCCTTACGAAGCTCCGGCCGGGGCGAATCCGGTTGTTTTAACAAAAAAATAAAATGGTGTAAAAACTAGTAATGTCATGTCTTCCTTGACCTTCTTCGACTTCTTTTTCCATTCACACTACTCGAATATATATTTTTAATCTTTCCTTCCTCATCCATTCGTTCCATATGTCCAAAACCTTTTTAGGACGCATTCATTTGCCTCAAATTGCTTTCTAACTTCTTCATTGGGTATTCAATCATATGATACATTATTTTTCCGCACATTCTTATTAGTGGTCTCATTTAAATGGCATACTTTCATTTTTCTTTTGCCAACTCCAAGCTTCACATCCATTCATAAGGGTCGTAAATAAGTATTTAAGAATAAAATAGTGTGGCGAACCTATAGTCTCTCTCTCTGCTCCTTTGGGGAAACACGAAGGTTATTTATTTTTTAAACAAGTGAAATAAGTGTAAAACCATTATGATCTCTTAGATAAAAAGGAAGAAAAGCATTAAAATATATACAAATAAGTGGTGGTTTAAGGAACAGAACGCTTGGCTTCTGATTCAGGGAATTGGGGTTAAAACCCGAAGACTACAGATTATTTTTTAAAACGGACTCGAATATATCTTGTTTGATAAAACTTTAAACGCATTGTGCAAGTAATAATTCAATAAATGAGTGATGATTTCATTTACCAGTATATAATAGTGAATATAACATTACATCGAAAATGATGAATATGTATGTTTAGAGAAGGAACTCTAGGCAATGGGCACTAGTTTATATCTTGGATTGGAAAACTAATTGAAAATCATATGAATAATTAATTGCCGGCAACTTCAGATAACTTCAAGGCGGGGAGTTATTTGGCCAAGGAAATGGTTAATTTCCTCTAATCCTGATCATCTAAGGAAACTCAATAGCGCAAGGACCTCTGGACTTAGATACGTATACGTGAAGATGTATATCCATCTACGTGGGGCAGAATATTTGATTGCTGTATAACATAGACAAATGAAAATTACATATAAAATCTCATGATATTTTATTTCTCTTTTTCTTTTTAATATACTTTATATTATACAACACTTAAAAAAATTAAATTACAAAAGACATGTTTCGGACAACCAGTCTTTCTTCAGTGATACATATTATAAAGATACATTTTAAAAACACCATAAAATTGTTTACATGATCTGACAGATGTTATGTTACATGATATTTTTCAAGAATCAATGTGCAATTTTTAATCTTGATAAATTTTAGGGCAATATATTATCACTATCGTGAGATCAATATAAACAACTTACTATATTTTATACAGAATACAAGAAAAGTTTAAAAGTGATAACTAAAATAAATCATTATAAAAGAGACGAAGATGCTAAAGGGTTATATTTTAGGACATATTGTGATGAATTAAAACACTGTTTTTATTTCCTCCTTTGAGTTTACTTTTCTCGTCGGTTTCAAAGGTATTATATACCTTCATCAATTTATGTGTTATATACGTAAACTTGTATTATAGTACGCTTGTGTAAGAAATGTTTTATGTTCTCTATTGATTTATTTATAATTTCTCGGAATCTCAGAATTAATCCAGATGGAACTAAAACCTCAGAGTTCAGATTGATTTCAGAAAAATATAAGTTTAAACATTTGCTTTTTCCTTGAATAATGATGTAAAATTTTATACTGATTTTTAAATGTTGATATTGTATAAACGTTTGTTTTCTACAAGTTTTATTATATATTCTAGGAGTGAAATGTTTGGCTTTGCTGGGACATTAGCAATGATTGTGATTTTGTAACTACTTTATATAATAACTATTAATATTTTCAAATTGCCATTGTTGATGAACAGAAAAATAATATATAATGATAGAAATAATAACCATTTAATGCTTAAGAACAGATATTGAAAATACTTTGACTGGATATCTATTATAGTTTGTGTAACTGATAATACTAAGGTTATGAAATTGTTATCTGTCCAAAGAGAAGTTGTTACATTATATATGCTCATTTGATATTTATCTAAATGTCAAGTTTATTAGTATCAAAGAAAATTAGATTTAGGTAGTTAATAAGTGAGTTTTTAAAAATATTAAAAAAATATGAAAACATTCTGACCGAAATCGCGAATACATTTATTTGTTTTAAAAAATAAATAAATAAAATAATCCATTCTGCTGCCACCTATCAACGTCCAATCGAAATTATAATTTTTTTACACTCGAATTTTTTTTTTAAATGAAAATATAAATATCATAATTAAACATAATATTTTCAATGTGAATATAAAACGCCTATTTGCGAGAATAACGTGTAATCTCGAAAAAATTTAAAATTGAAAAATGAAACAAGATACCCGTCTGATAGAGACAACGTGACAACACAATATACCACTATTGCGTTGTTTCTTTCCCCCAAAAATGTTCTGTTTTTCACTTTGAAAATACCATGTTTTTGTAGAAAATAAAGTTGAACAAGGTGGATTTGATCATCGAATAAAAAAAACACTTTTTTCGAAAAGTCACGTTATTCTCGCAAAGAGGCGTTAAGGAAAAAACGCGATCACATTCATCTCATAATACAATAATTTTATGAAGATTTCAATAATTTTAATAAGAGCAAATAAATAACATTTAACATTTGGTTAAAGTGACCTTGGCGCTGAAACAATTCCACTCCGAAACACCCCTAACCAAATAATCCCCGAAGATTTGACTCCCATTATCACCCCTTCTCGACTCATTTCCGTTTATTGTTCTCCCCGCGGGAGGGCGGGTGTGAGGGTGTGAGGGCGGCGGGGGTCTCTATTGAATCACAATAAACAACAAGTGTTTCTCGATTGAGTTGTGGAACAATTGCATTTGGAGGAGGAAGTTACGCTGAACCCTTGGAGGAATACAATATTTCAAATAATATTTGTAGTTCCGCACAGCATACGAACATTAATCATTGTGCATAACGTGTTACTCCGATAGGATGTGCACACTTCAAATTTATTGATATTATTGTCTTTGTTTAATAGATTAAACAATGCTTTGTCAATTAAGAGACACTTTAATAAATTATGAATGGTTATTTATGATTTTTTATAACACAAAACAATATTAATCAAATAATTTTACTGAAATCTCTTGATGGAAGTCCATTTTAAATAGTAATTAAATAAAACGTTGTTTTTTTACTACTTCCACTTTTATATTTATTTCGACGGGAACGGTTTCGCCAGGCTCGCTGGCATCGACTGGTCCAGTCTGTCGATGCAATATCTTTGCTAAAGCAGTAATAATAAAGCAGCAAAGCAATCAGTCAGCAATATCTATGCTAAATCGTATCACTTCTAAGTTTGGCGTATTTTGTGATAGTCTAGCTCACCTGAAGGAAGCACCGTCTTTACTATAATTAATTGTATATGCATCTTATGTTTTTCGCTCTTTTCATTATTTTATTATGGATTACTTATTATTTTGTATCTCTAACTTGTATCTTTAGTGTATTGGAAAAAAAAATTGTTGTTATTTGGATATATTTCAATAAAAAAATTTAATGAAAAAAAAATTAATGTTGATATAAAAAAAAGAAAAAGCTTTGTGTTCAAATTTGTAAGAAACGCGTATAAAATTTTTTCAGTATAATCCAAATATTTTTTTCAATTTCTCCAGGTAATCCAATTTGCTTTCCTTAGAAGCTTTGATTAAGGCAATGGAAATGTTTTCACAAATAAAAATAAACGTACACAAAATGGCGGACAAGAATAAAATTAAGATGGCGTTGTGTTGTTGGCGGGAATAATGCCTCCCCGGCGGCAGAAAGGAATGGAAAAGGAATATTTTTTTAAAAGAGACGGACGGAAAATAAGTATATTAATTTCGATCGTGCTTCAAATTCAATTATTTTTATTTTGCTTTGTCGTTTCGAGGGACTTGCTCCTATTCAAAATATGTCGGTAGGTACTCTCCGGGTAAGCACTTGGATTTTTACATATTTTTAATACCATTTTTCAGGCGTTGTAACAGCTAATTTTGACTTTATTGTAACTAACAGTTAATTTTAATTTGGTTAAAATTTTATATAAGTAAGGTGATTGATAAAATGGGTAATTCAGAAATAATTTTAGTTAAAAAATAATAATTTTATGTAATTTTGATTTGGAATCATCTGGCAAATGCTTCACAACTTCGATTAATTTTGAATCGTCTTAACCGTCGCGTTGCCATGTGGTCAATTGAGTTTCCACTGCCAATTTAAAGTTGATTTTCTTAAAACCTATGGACCCTAATATTATAAAAAAAATTATAATCCTCCATTGAAGTGTTCTCAATATTTCGTAATAAAAAAAAAAGCAAAAAATTACTTCCTTCATCCCAAAAAAAAATATTTTCTAAGACTGCCCTCACCTTCATTCGTGTTAAGGTAGAATTTGTTTTGCTAATATTTACAACTTTATCAAAAGTGACAAATACTTACTCGCTGTTTTGAACGTATTATAAATTATATGTTTGGCCTTTTTCATAGGTACGTAATAATACCGACTGGACGGAAACGCAGCACGCAACTTAATAATATCAGAACTGTGAAAATATTAACACTTTACCAAAAGGGACAAATATTAATACATACTCGTTGTCTTGAACGTACTATACATTTTGCCTAGGTGCCTTTATCATACGTAAAATCTCGTAAGTCTCGCCCCGCCGGCCGCGGCGCGGCGCAAGTTTATACTTGGTGTCCAGTTGCTCGTATGCTGTGACGCATTCCATATCAGAAATCGCATGGTTCCAGAAAAAATTAATAATGATATGTTTTTCAAATAATCCATGTATGTTATAGATATCGATCTATTCCTAATGAAATTCCCTACAAGATGACATAAATTAAATTTTGATTCATCGAGTCATATGCTTGATATTTAGATAAAGTTAGCGGTAAACTGAATTTACCACATGGGAGCGAGCGTTTTGTTTTGAACACGGTACGTTAAGGGTTAAAGAACAACGCAAGCTTTCAAAAATCCCATTACTTCGATTTTCGTTCGATTCCCGTTGACTAATTAAGCTGTTTTAAATATAGAGTCCCATTAAAAAAATTATATGGGACTCGTCCTCGTGGAAGACCTCATAAAAGATGGAAGGACAGCTGGGTGTCTACCTCACAGGAGGAGCAACACCCTGGAAAACATACCACATATGTCTACAACAAGGAAGGAGAAGAGGATAAAATCTGAAAAAGGTCTACGAATTAGTTCGTGAAATATAATACAACGATTTTTAACGAGTAATATTAATGGTAGTAAAAATTATTAATCATTGAGAGAACGATGAAAAACTAAATTAATAAAAAAAAATAAACTAACTAACTAACTTACCATCACGCCGTCTCCCCGGAGGGGTAGGCAGAAAGAATGGAATGCCACACTGTTCTGTCCTGACATACGTCTCTCGATTCCTCTACATTCATACATCTTGTCATGCACGCACGTCGATTTTTCCGACTCCTCACGTGACCGACATTCAATATTTGATTGATTTGATCGTGCCACGTTTTCCTCGGCCTTCCTCTGTTTCTAGCTCCGTTCACGCCGTTTACATATACCTTCTTTACCATTCTGTCTTCACTCATTCTTTCCATGTGTCCAAACCATCTTAATGACCCTTTCCTTATTTTGTTCATAACACTTTCATTCGCACCACATTCACTTCTTATACTTGCATTTGTCACTCTATCATAAACAGATTTGCCACACATTCGTCTTAGAGATCTCATTTCTACTGCATTTATTCTAAATAAAATAAACATTATAAAATAAACATTGCAAATATTGAATCTTTGTTTTTGTGGTTTTTTGGGTGTATATCTCATATCGAAATTATCGAAACGAGAAATTAAGTAAACAGTAATAAATTTAAAAAACTTATTTTGGTTTTACTTGTTTGTCTGAGAGTTATAACCGGTTTCAGCTCTCTGACATTGTCTAGATATCGTTTATCATCACTTACATCGTTATTTTTATTAGATTTATAAAGAGTTTTTTTACCATCTGCTGCTAACTACATCAGCCGCATAACAGGAGTAAAATAAACAGATAATTTTTAATTATCAATATAAACATTTGAAACTAATTATGTTTCTATTATCGAATATTCGGTTTAATGGAATTAATATCAAATAATTTGATTTTTATGCAAGTAAAAAGGCTTTTAATAATCACTTTGTATATAATACGCTCAAGTGGATCGTCTCCTCAAATATTGTCTTGAACTGCGAAATGGAACTGGCTTAACTTTGTTATCATAAATTATTCTGAATGATAAAAGCTTAATGTATTCTTGGGTTCTTACGGCTTTGGTAAATTGTTAATCAAATATTCTGGAAGATAACTGAACAACTGTCTTGCGACACACAGCCAGGGCTAATCCTGACGAGTAAATCTTGGATAATTAATGCCACAATTACTTAAACTTTTAAAGTATTTTAAAGTAATTTGATTAATCCTAAATATAAGGGTTGTATCTAAATCTTCATGTAAATATTTTAGGGAATTTATAAATCAGCTCGTAAGTTAAAACTCGATAACGCTTTTCGATATTTAAATATATCGTTAAATAATTATGTATGGAAGCGAAGCATGGTACTGGCAAAAGAGGGGTGAGAGCAGAATAAATGCGGTAGAGATGAGGTCCCTAAGACGTATGTGTGGTAGAACGATATACGACAGAATCTCAAATGATGATATAAAAAATAATGTAGAGCGAAAGAAGGTATTAAGAACAAAATTATGAAAGAATGGTTAAGAAAGTATACGTTTATGATGTAAATGGAGTACGGAGTCGAGGCAGACCGAGGAAAACATGGCATGACTAAATTAATCAAATTTTAAAGGTTGGTCATATCGGTCGGAAAAATCAACGTGCGTGTATGACTCGCTGTATGAATGTGGAGGAAACTAGAGAGGTGTGCCAGGATAGAGTAGTGTGGCGGGCCATTATCTACCTACCCCTACGGGGAAACAGCGTGATGGTTTGTTGTTGTTGTTGTTTTTAAATAATAAATTTAATATCTCATCACAGTGGAAATCGAACGACAAATAAACTCATGTTTATTGAAAGAAAAGTATTTTGATTAAAAAAATTAAGACGCAAACAGAGTATTTGTAGGATGCGAGCAGATTAATTAAAATTTAAAGATTTCAATGTAGTTATCAATTTTTTACTAAAAAAATCGTCTTAGAATCAAAAAATTAAAAGGCATACTTGGTGTTTATAAAAAGGTGAAACATAAACAAAAAAGTGAAAATTTTTGGTTAAAATTCAATATTTTCTAAAAACAGTGTTGATTCTAAAGATTTATATGCATATTAAGCGTTTATATAAGGCAAGCAGATAAGCATAACAATATGTTTACCAAATTATTTACTAAATTCACTGTTTTTAAATTTATTCAATAAATTAATTGAGATAACTGTTTTTTTTTCACTTGAGAAAAATAGTCTTCGCCTATTCCTCCACAGATCTGTAACCCGGTATATTCAACAATGATTCCAGCCAAACAGTTCATGACTTTCGTAGATCTTTTCTATGAGTATATTAATAGTAAAAACTCCTTATTTTTACCCCTCAGTACATGAACCTAGTGCGCTTTATCTCATGATATTGACGTTAATATAGATCTACCTTAACTGTGCTTAAATCCCATTTACAAAAACTGAACTAAACATTTTTGAATTTTTATTATTTTTATAAAGTTAAGGGTTATCCCTTAATATCCCTCGTAAATTGAAATAAGTCAATGATGGGGAGTAAAAGGAAAGTTTAATCCCTTAAAATATTAATTTCACCCTATAATTCTATGACCTATATAATTTCTTAATTAATTACGAATTCTTGATCAAACCCTGCTTAGATACAAGACTGATCGAACATGACCCACGTTTATTAAAAATAAATTTAAATTTTTTATGATAAATCATTGATTTAATACGATAGAAAACACCTTTATTCTGAATGATTTATTATATTTTATATGAATAATAATAATAATAAATTGGATAATTTATAAAGCGCCATTTTTATGAATTGCTCATCTCAAGGGCGCTGTAGAAGATGCTCCATTTTATCAACTAGATAATAATAATAATAATGATAAAAAATATATATAAACATATTTAGTATGAGGGCTGCACCCGACGAAATCGATCAGCCCTTCCTGTCAGGAAATGATAATTTGAAAAGGTGCGTTTTGAGTCTCGATCTAAACTCTGATTGATTCTCAATGCACTTAAGGTCTGCTGGAAGACTGTTCCAGGCTGAAGGGCCGGCTACCGCGAAGGCTCGGTCGCCAAAGTTTGTGCTTGGACAGCGTTTTGGCACAGTCAATCTACCGATCGCAGAAGACTTAGCTGATCGCAATGTAGACTGTCTAGCACTGTTTCATTTTCCTAATGTTGTAAAAGTTGTAAAAGCATTTGACAACTGAACACTCTTATATATAGATAATAGTTATTAAACATTTGATGATTCCTAAGCAGGAAAATGCGTTTCATCACACTCTTGAGGTAATTACATTATATCACAAAAATGGCGCACAAAGATAGCGTAATATTGAAACATGCCTTCCCATAAAATTAAATAAAACTTCTAGAAAATAAACGTAATCATTACAAATGATTTTATCCTTTAAATACGTTGAGATGGATTTTCACATTTTTTTATTAATTTGATGTAGTACTTGGAACGATAATTTTTAATTAATAAAAAAACACTTTATTTCATATACAAATTTAATTAAAAATTAAATGTTACCACAATCATGTTTCGGGACACAAAAGTCCTTCATCAGTGAATTTAAGTATTGTGTACATACAAAATAAATATTTAAACATTTTTTTCAAGAATGACGTCAGTTTTGACAAATGACAAAAACATTGTGTTAATATATAATACAATTTTAATTTTCAATAAAGTGTTGCTTACAAAGTTTAAAATATTATTCAAATATGAATCCACAACTAAGTAATTGTGAATATAGAAGAAAAATAATATAGTTCTCTTTATTAGAATCACCTATTACGAAATGTGTTTTTTTCTTTGTTTAACTGTATTAGTGTGAATTTATACCAGATATTGATAAAGCTACTAGAGATAGGGTAGTGAAAGCAAGAGAAGGCAGATGGTAGCTGTGGGTGGGGGTGGAGGTTTAGGGGTTGGTGCTCCCGGGTAAAAGTAACGCCTTCAGACGTGATTTCGTACGCCAATTCTATAATTCCTTTCCAGAGCCCTCTCAACGTAGTGCCGGAATTTCAAGTGTCGGTTTAAATGCCATGTAAACGATTTTCAAATTGATTTTTTTGATTTGTCTAATCTAGATTTCTGGATGATACAATGAAGCGAACATAACCGATTGGCAATCAACGTTTTTCCGGCATGTCTAGGATTTTCCACTTTTCATTACCTTTGAAAACTCATTATAATAGAACAATTTAAAAAAAAGAACTTTTATCATTCTTTGTATCAATGAAAATATGCTGTCTTCTCAAACATTTCCATTTCTTAACTAACTAACTAACTAACCATCACGCCGTCTCCCCGAAGGGGTAGGCAGAAAGAATGAACTGTCACACTTTTCTTTCCTGACATATTTCTCTCGGTTCCCCAACATTCATAAATCGTGTAATGCACGCGCGTCGATTTCTCTGACTCTTCACGTCGCCGATCTTCAATATTTGAGTAATTTGATCGTGCCACGTTTTCCTTGGTCTTCCTCTATTTCTAGTTCCATTTACATCGTTAACATATATATTTTTACCATTCTTTCTTCATTCATTCTTTCCATGTGTCCAAACCATCTTAATGATCCTTTCATTATTTTGTTCATAACACCATCATTCGCACCGCATTCACTTCTTATATTTTCATTCGACACTCTATCATACACAGAGCATCCGCACATTCGTCTAAAAGATCTCATTTATACTGCATTTATTCTACTTTCATCCTTCTTTTGCCAGTTCCATGCTTCGCTTCCATACGTAAGGGTCGGTAAAAGAACACCATTGTGCACTGCGATTCTAGCACAAGAATTCTAATACAAGAATTTACTGAAAATTACAAAACATTTCGTAATTTTTCGCATGTAAAATTTAGTATGAGGGGTCTAGTAAAATTTAACTCTGGTCGTTTTGTATAACAAGCTCCGTCCCCTTGGAGAGTACTACGGCGCAGACCCCTGGCTACGGCGTAGTCTCGGCCGTAGACAAAATAATCACTTCCTCAGTAAAACAAGAGACTCTGATGAGATGTTGCATTGTCTGGAGGACAATCGCGCCTCGCACTGAATACCAAGTAACTCGCTTAATATCAATATACATATTTTATTTCTATATCTGTGTATGTATTTATATGTCCGTTCATATGTGTAGGTACGTCATTTCATTGTTTATGTTAACTCTTAATTGACCCGAAGGGAAATAATTAATACGAATGAAAACGTCTGTTTTCAAGAAATTTTATTTTATTATATTTTATGTGAATGGCGTGTTTCGCCTGTCCGAGGCATTTTCAAAAGTTACATTTGATAATGTATTGGACAGGCAAAACTTCTTGAAAACAGACGTTTTCATTCGTATTAAAGATTTAATTTGGAGTTTTATAGCATTGTTTAAGAAACCACAACCCCGAAGAGAAATATTTTTCTATTTGATATTTTCCTCGTTTCTATTGATCGTAGTTACATATAACATTAAGATGAAAGGAAAATATATGTTTATGGAATGCATAGACAAATAATTAGAAGAACAGTTTTTAGATATTTTTTATATTTAATTTTGTACCTCCCAACAATATTATTTAAATAAAATAATAATATACTTTTAGTATTTGTAACAACACCACTTTAATTAAATAATGTGTTATTGATACAAATCCTAAAAGTGTATTATTATTGTAAAACGTAGAGCAGGACTATTTACTAAGGTTCATCATAGATGGCGCTAGTATGTGTCACAACGTACCTACTCATGAACTGCAGCGCAATATTAATTTAAAAAAAAGAGTATTGTTGTATTAACGTGTAGTTTTATCGAGAAGTATTGTTGTATTAACTTGTAGTAGAGTTATGTATATAAGAGAGTAGTTTTTATCGAGTTTTACTTATTACTTACTTTTTACTTATTACTTATACTTTTGTTTACACAATTAAACGAGTACCTTCACGAGTGCGAGGATTCATTTTTAACATGGTGCCGAAACCAGGGAACAAGTGAGACAGAAATAAGTGTTGTGAACCAGTGACAAAAACATTGGACTTGTAAATTGTAAGTAAAAGTGAACTATTCTGAGAAAATATACTGAGAAAAAATTCTAATTAAAATTGACTTGTAACAATTTCGTGACTTAGCAATTTTTTGGACTCTAAATACTTGTTACAATTTGTGAAGTGATTCAAATTGGACTTGCAAAACTTTTTAAATTTATATTAATCGAAAAGTGCATTGAATATTGGTGACGTTTGAGAACTTAATTAATTTAGTAACAAACTAGAACTTACTTTTAAAAATAAAAATTTGTGTACTTGAAAATCAAAATGGAAAATTTAATTGAAGGTCAAATGGAGATTCTTGAACAATTGAAAAAGGCTGAGCGGAATCTTAAAAAAGCAAGTTACGAGACTCGAGCAAAATCTAGTTATTTAACAGCTAGAATGGAAACGTTGGATAAATTAGAAGAAGCATTTAACAAAAATCATTTTAAAATTGTCGCATCGATTACAAAAGAGCAGAAGGCAACATTACCATATTTCACTGATGATGTGCAGGATACGTTTCAAGAAGGTGTTATCACTTACAAAACCCTTCTTAAGGATTACCTCACTATGAACAACCCAAGTACTACTAAGGCAAATAATACGACAGTGCCCAAGACTAAGGAAAGTACTTCTGAGGCTCACTTGCCGCAAATTAAACTTCCCGTTTTTGCAGGGAAATATACCGAGTGGCAATCCTTTTACGACATGTTTGTTTCATTAATCCATGAAAACAGCTCACTTTCGCCAGTACAGAAACTACATTATTTAAAAACGAGCTTATCTGGAGAGCCTGAACTGCTGTTGAGAAATTTTCCGACTACCTCAGCAAATTATCAAGAAGCATGGGATCTATTAACCAAACGTTATAACAATAAAAGGTACAATTGCAATGCCATTCTGAAGACTTTATTTGCTCAAAAAAGTCTACAACACGAGTCTGCAAGCTCCATAAGACAACTTTTAGATACTACAACATCATGTCTAAAGGCATTATATAATCTTGAAATTAACACGAAAGAATGGGACGCGATAATAATATTCTTGGTTGTGTCAAAATTAGACACTGAGTCACACAGACAATGGGAGAATCATGTGAGTACTGTAGAACAGGACCTACCAGAATGGTCACAATTGGAGAAGTTTATGGAAACAAGATTTCGAAGTTTGGAAATGGTAGATACAAGTAAAAACCCTGCGACTGCTAAAACAAACATGCAAAATAAAAATCCAAATCAAATAGTGAAAGCTAGAGCGTTTCATTCCGCTGTGAATGTGAAGCCAAGTTCGTCTGAACAGCTATGTGCGATGTGTGACGGGCCACATTACATATACTATTGTAATCAATTCAAGAAGCAGCCAGCATTTGAGAGGCAGAATATAGTACAAGCCAAGAAACTTTGTTTTAATTGTCTTGCACCAACGCATCCAGTGTATAAGTGTCGTCAAACTACTTCTTGCCGTAAATGCGGTAGGAAACATCACACGTTGCTGCATTTCGAGGACGAGGATAAACAAGCGTATAATAACTTGAGGCAAAATGAGGGTTCCAGAGGAGAAGCACAACAACCTAAGAGTGAAACAACTAACCAAATAAACGACGCAACTGTAGTAGCAAATTTTTCGAGAGGAGATTTAAAAACTAATACGAGTAATGTACTATTAGCGACTGCTGTTGTTAAAACATGTTGTAAAAACGGTTCTTATTTTGTAATTAGGGCTTTACTTGATCAAGGCTCGCAAGCCTCCTTTGTTTCTGAAGATACTGTGCAATTGTTAGGTCTGAAACGAACAAATGTAAATGGTAAGGTGTCAGGTTTGGGAGATGGTCAAATGGTGGTCAAACACGTAGTTAGTCTCAAAGTCGAATCGCGTATCGAGCCTAGAAAAATAATACGAGTTAATGCATATGTACTAAAATCACTTACTTCGGTTTTACCCTCACGCGAAGTACCGATCCCCGATTGGCTGGAGCTGACCAATTTACCTCTTGCAGATCCAGGATTCACCTCACCAGGTAAGGTTGATTTATTACTCGGAGCTGACGTATATGGAGAAATATTGCTAGATGGGATTAAGAAGAGTCAATACGGAAACCTAATAGCACAAAACACTTTATTCGGGTGGATTTTATCTGGAAGAGTATCACAACAACTAAGTACTGAAAACATTAAAACCTTACACGTGAAAATAAACGAAGACGAGATACTAAAAACATTTTGGGAAATTGAGAACGAGCCTAACAGTATTGAGAAAAAAATAACTAGAGAAGAGCAACTTTGTGAAGAGTTTTATGATAAAACTACAATAAGACGTGAAGACGGGAGATTTGTTGTAAGGTTACCGTTTAAAACAGCCGATCCGCAATGTCAGTATGGAAAGTCATGCGACATAGCTGAAAGGAAACTACTTGCATCAGAGAGAAGACTGAGTAAAACTCCGATACTTTTAAACGAGTATAATAAGGTTTTGGAGGAATACATTACTTTAAATCACATGAGACCAGTTCACAGTTACGAGATTAACAACCCTAAGGCAGTGTACTTGCCTCATCATGCTGTCGTACGCGAGGATAAAGATACGACGAAGGTTCGCGTAGTGTTTAATGCCTCGAGTAAGGGATCAAATAATGTGTCACTAAACGACGACCTTCATATTGGACCTAAACTTCAGCAGGACTTACGTCATCTCTTACTTAGATGGCGAAGAAATCCTATATGCATTGTTGCAGATCTTGTGAAAATGTACAGACAAGTACATGTGAATGAGAATGATGCTGATTTCCAGAGGATTGTGTGGAGACCTAGACCTGATATGCCAATCCAACATTATAAACTGTTGACGTTAACATTTGGCACAGCTTGCGCACCATATCTTGCCGTGAAGACACTGCAGACGTTAGCAGAACTAGAGAAAGATCAGTTTCCATTAGCAGCACAGATAACAAAACTTGATTTCTATGTGGATGATCTCATGACAGGTTGCGAAACTGAGATTGAAGCCTTACAAATTTACGAGTCAATGAGTAAACTAATGAATCATGGTGGATTTCAATTACAGAAATGGAGCAGCAATAATAACAACTTTTTGAACCACATCGAGAAAGAAAAATTAAGTAATGAGCAAATCATGACAATAAAAAGTGACAATATGATGAAGGTGTTAGGGATTTGTTGGAACAGACTGACAGATAATTTTGAGTACAGAGTTAATCTAAGGGATCCCGAACAACCTATTACTAAAAGAAAGGTACTTTCAGACATTGCCAGGCTATATGATCCTATTGGTTGGATTGCACCGGTAGTGATCACTGCTAAGGTATTAACACTAAAGTTGTCGAGAAATGAGAGGACAGCATTTTCAAAGTTCGTTTCAACGGAGGAGATGAACCAAACTTTGCAAATATGCATTAAACAAGTGCAAGATGTCGAGTTTAATGAAGAAATTATTTCACTAAAAGTAAAGGGTTATGTTGCAAAACAGAGCGCCTTATATACTTTTCATCCGTTTTTAGACGAAAATGACATTTTGAGAGTTGGTGGACGCATAAATTTGGCTAATGTGGACTATGGTCAAAAGCACCCAATTATTTTGCCCGCTAAGAATCATCTGAGTAGACTAATAATTGCAGATGCCCATAAGAAGACGTTACACGGGGGACCTCAAGTCATGATGAATTTTTTGAGATCCAAGTTCTGGATATTGAGAGCACGAGAGATGGTTAAAACATATTATAGGAATTGTACACAATGTTTGAGATATTCAAAGGCAGCAAGCAACCAATTGATGGGTCAGTTACCAGAGGCCAGAGTTAAACCAAGCCGACCATTCAAGACCGCAGGAGTGGACTACGCAGGTCCTATTAACATTAGATTTTCACCAGGGCGAGGAGCTAAATCTTATAAGGGATATATATGTTTGTTTGTGTGCATGGCGACTCGCGCGATTCATCTCGAAGCGGTGACCGACTTAACTACCAAGGGTTTTATTGCTGCATTTAGGCGATTCGTTTCACGAAGAGGTCGCTGTCAAGATCTCTTCAGTGACAACGGTACAAATTTTATCGGAGCCGATGTTATGTTAAGGGACATGTTCAACAGCGCCAAATCTGAGCTACCTAATGAAATAGCCGAGATATTAAGTTTGGAATCAACAAAATGGCATTTCATCCCTCCAAGAGCCCCAAATTTTGGTGGACTTTGGGAGGCGGGTGTTCGCTCTGTGAAAGCTCATTTAAAACGAGTCATAGGCGATAATATTTTAACCTTTGAAGAGATTTCTACTTTGTTGGCACAAATCGAGGCGTGCTTAAATTCGCGACTATTGACCATTTTAAGCGATACTCCAGACGATCCTCTCCCCTTGACACCTGGTCATTTTTTGGTAGGGGAACCATTAATAAACATAAGTGACGTTGACCAGTCAGATCACAATGTAAATGTTTTAGATAGATGGAAAATGTTGCAAAAAATGTTAAATTCCTTTTGGAAACGATGGTCGAAAGAGTTTCTAACCAATTTAAATCAGAGAAATAAATGGTGTACTAAGAAACCTGAAGTTGAGGTAGGTGATATAGTTATTGTAAAAGACGATAACATTCCACCGGCCAAATGGCTCTTAGGGAAAATAATTGAGAAACACCCGGGACCTGATAATGTGACGAGGGTCGTAACTGTAAAATTCAAGGGAGGTTATTTTAAACGTCCTGTTAATAAGCTTTGTGTACTGACTAAGTCAGTATGATTACACACACATTGTCACGGTGGGTGGTAAAATAAAAATAAAAAACAAATAAATAAAATAAATTGTATTTAAGTTAGCTAGTTAAAATATTATTGTACAATTATATGCAATTTACGGTGGTAGTATTAGATAAGTAAATAGAGAACCTTTAATTACGAGTTTGAAGGACAAGTCCTTGGTGGGTGGAATGTGTAAAACGTAGAGCAGGACTATTTACTAAGGTTTATCATAGATGGCGCTAGTATGTGTCACAACGTACCTACTCATGAACTGCAGCGCAATATTAATTTAAAAAAAAGAGTATTGTTGTATTAACGTGTAGTTTTATCGAGAAGTATTGTTGTATTAACTTGTAGTAGAGTTATGTATATAAGAGAGTAGTTTTTATCGAGTTTTACTTATTACTTACTTTTTACTTATTACTTATACTTTTGTTTACACAATTAAACGAGTACCTTCACGAGTGCGAGGATTCATTTTTAACATTATATTATTCAATTATGTCACACAACAAATTAAATACTCCATAAGAAAGTATTATTTAACATTTCAATTTCCTGGTTTATATATTTCCTAACTAACTAACCATCACGCCGTCTCTGGGAAAAGATAGGCAGAAAGAATTGTTCTATCCTGACATACTTCTTTTGATTCTTCAACATTCATACAACTTCATGTACGTCATACACACACGTCGATAGCTCCTTACGTAGCCGACATTTAAAATTTGATTGATTTTTTTTTTCTGGTTACTATTTTACGGTTAGATAAATTACGTAAGGTACTAGTTTTATTACGTCTGAATTTTAAGAATCCAGGTGATACTTTGTTGAATCAATAAAAATGAACAAGTCGATTTCTTTTTTTTTACTTTCATGCGACTAACAATTACGGAGCAATATAGTACAATACAGAGCAGTATCAATAAGTATTGTTATTTAAAATTATCTTGGAATGTTACGAAATATTATTCCATTCTAATATAACGAATACGCTAAAAAAATATATCGGAACGCCTTCTTATTCCTTTTTTTATGGCTTTTTTCGTCATAAAAATCTGAGAGAAAGACGGAATATACGCTCAAGTAGATAGGTACCTGAAATTGGTTCTGCCCGTGACGGCCATATTGAATTGAACATTACGGCTTGTACAAGTGTCAAGACAGTATTCGTTTAGTTCGTGTGATCTGTTTGTGACTGTGAGCTATCCTGGGATGAAGACGTCCAACTGATCCTGCATCTCTTCGGCAGTCATTCTGGTAATCTCTTGCAATTGGATTTATCTTTGTTGTCAATTTTCGCAAATCTTGTACATATTGCACAACATTGCACAATTTATCACATTCAGACATTGTGTTCTGTAAAGACTATCGTTAGATGCATTTAAAACATACGAAATATGGTAGTTCTAAATAATCTTAATAATAATACAGACATTTTAACCTTTCGGTTGATGTCGTGTTCGATTTTCTCAAATGTTTTACTTTCGATTGCACAATATTATTAATAATTTATCACATGCAGACACTATTTACTGTAAAGACATTTAATATATAGTTCAATGCATTTAAAACAATTGAATTAGTTCTGAAGAGTGTTAGTAATAATACAAACATTAAAAAAAATTGATATTCGATTTACACAAATCTCGTAATTTCGATTGTACAATATTATTTAATTTATCACATACCGACATTGTTTACTGTAAAGATTATTGTTCGATGTATTTAAATCAATGGAATAAGTTCTGAAGAGTCTAAGCAATAAGACATTCATTTTAACTTGTATCGGTTGATGTCGTGTTCGGTTTTCATGCGTTTTTTTCTATTGTTGAAGTTTAAGTATCTTCAAAACACGTGATAATAAGCTAACATGGTTACAATAAACAGTGTTTGATTTTTGAAATATGTTTAATGTGATTAAATGTTTTCTTAACTTATTTAAAACCAAAATATTTCATTTCAAAGACTCTCAATATTATGGAAGGTGGTCTTTAGTATGATATGTGCAAGTGTTATCTCAAACATAAATCAAGCGTTTTCCAATGATTTGTCATTTAATGTCATATATTGATAATCATAAAAATCTATTTTGAATTTACGAATAAACTAACCATCACGCCGTCTATCTGAACTATCTTGATTTCTCAACATTTGTACATCGTGTCGTGTACGCACGTTGATTTCTCCGACTCTTAATGTGGCCGACATTCAATATTTGATTTATTAAATTGAGTCATGTAAATATAAATAAATGTACCTATGTTTTTTTTTTAAATTAATGATTAAATATAAAATTCCTTTTTTAAAGATATCATAATATATGCACACATATATGCACTCTCTGATCTCTCGTATATGCACACAAAAGTAAAACTTTCCACTACTCGTTATCAAATTAAAGGCGATTTAAGTACGAACTTTAAGTAAAATAAATTGCTACCTTTTTATCGCTTTCATTACTGATTTTTTTTTGGTATACGAGTATATGATATTTTTCGACGCTTATTTTATAATACACTTAAGGAATTAAAATGTATTTATTTTATATCGGTCTACCTATATGTAAATATATAAGATATGTATGCATATAAACTGCATATTTTAGAAATTTGATTAGATAATTTTCGAAGCATTTATTGTGACGTTAAAATTATATTGCACTGTTAATTGAAATATTAATTCGCCATTCGTTAGTTCTAACAAGTTGAAAACGTAACATTAAATTGGCAAAATCCTCGCGTTAAACACCTTCAGATTTCAATTAAGGAGTAGAGTCTGGCTTCGTCGGCAGATAAATTTCAAATTATGCGTCTTAGGGTGTTAGAATGCGCGTTTGGATGGTGAGAATTAACATAAAACAATGATTGACAGGCGATATAATCCTAAAATCAAATTTTTAGCAAAAATTCGGAAGCACCCGTCCTGACGATAAAATTCAGAATTGCCTTGTTAATAGTACCCGAGTCACAAAACTTCGCGTTGGCTTTAATGGCCAATTTGTGAATTTTTTAAAAATTAATTATTGTCTAACAATGTCAAACATTATGAAACGCTCAAGATGGTTAATTGTGAAAGATATATATGTAAATTTATATTGATTCTAAGAGTTTCTTTTATGCACAAATCTCGTTATTAAGATGTTATTCAGAAATAATTAATATTATTTTTAGCACGATCATTTAGCATTTTTGGACGATCGAAGTGTGCGCGGGAGATGCCTATTGGTGGCGATGAGGTTCGCAACCCATCACACCGCGTCTCCCGCGGGGCGAAAAGAGAAGGATGGAGTGCCGCATCAGTAAAAGTGTGACATTCCATTCTTTCTGCCTACCCTTTCGGGGAGACGGCGTGATGGTTAGTTAGTTAGTTAGTTTTATTTTTAGCATTTATAACTTATGTACGCGAGTAATTAATACAGATTTATTTTATAACTGTTAATGCAAAAACTTTGTTTTCTATCACAATTGTATTTATTTTACGACAGCTGTTTCGTCAACCAATGTTGACATCATCAGGTGTTAAAAAATATATCAATTTTTTTTAACACCTGATGATGTCAACATTGGTTGATGAAACAGCTGTCGTAAAATAAATACAATTGTGATATAAAACAAAGTTTTTGCATTAACAGTTATAAAATGTTAAAATATCATAGTGTTTCGGCCAAAACAATGGACAGATTTATTTATTTTATATATGTTATAAATAACTCAATTCCAGCTTATTATCCATAAGTATATAGTAGGTACATTAAAAACTTTTCCCCTATACAATCTAGCTAAAAAATTATAATACTCCCTTCAACTTTTGTCACCTTTCTTATTAATGTAATCTACTTCCTTTTATTGTTTATCGTCTTTAATTTATTATGTTTCATCGTTTTTGACTCTATATTATGTGTAATTGTTCCTTCTTATTAATATTTTTATTCTTATTATGATTATTATTATTATATTTTCCACCTCTAACATAAATAATGAGGTACCAACTCAACTCCAGCAAGAACTTCAAAATTATATCAAATAAATTGACATAGGAACAAATACACATAAAGATTTATTTCCTGCCCATCGCTGCAAAAAAGAACTTGGTCATAAATAAATAAAAATGTGATGTTAATACTAGAAGATGTCAGCAAGCTTCCGAAACCGGTGAAAACTAGAAGAACAGGTTAAATAAAACTACAATTAATTAACTCACTTATTTCATGTTTTTGAATAATGGTGTAAAATTCCGTAGTATAATATATAATTAATACGAATGAAAACGTCGGTTATCTAGAAGTTTTATTATTGTCTTTATGAATGACATATTTCGCTGTTCTAAATCATTCTTAAATGTCTATTTATTTATCCAATATACAGGCGAAACTTGTCGTTCCCATAAATTATAATAAAACTTCTAGAAAACATACATTTTCATTCGTATTAATTAATTAATATGGAATTTAACATCATTGTTCAAGAAACAATAAATATCACAACAGGTATTGAATCGACGCAGGTAATACAGTACAAATTTAACCTGCTATTAACTCGTCAAAGCGATGACGTAAAATCGATTATACTTTGTAAAAAATGTGCATTTTAAACCGCACAGAACAAAGTCACCGGGTTAAGGGTAAAAAATACGCATAAATACAAGTACCCCAACTTTTGCAAAGACTTTCGCAGGGGCGGCTAGTGAACGTTTGGAGACAACTATTAAATTAAATGAAATAACAAAAATATTCTTATTAAATCTTTAAATTTGAAACACTGTTATTACGACACAGTTACACTCGTACATATCACAATTTATTTATATGAGTTTGTTGAGACAACTGTTTCGTCAACCATTGTTGGCATCATCAGGTGTTACAAACAGCTGATTGTCGTTTGTAATACCTCATGCTGATGCTAACATAGGTTGGCGAAACGTTTGTCGCGACAATACTAAAATGAGTGTATTAGCCAAAACGATGGATTATTTAATATTCTTCTTCTTCTTCTGCGTTATTTGGGACTGTTTCCTGTTATTTCTCGGAACCTGTTCCTGGGGTGCAGATGTCCAACTGTCTCGCCATCTTTTAGGTGGTCTTCCTGCAGGTCGTTTTCCTGGTGGTAATTTATTTCCGGCTATATTTATCACTCTTTCAGAACATGCTCTTTCCACATAATCTCTCCAGTAGCGTCTTCTCAGTCTTCCCCATCGCACGACATCTTCCACATTGCAGATCTTTCTTATTTCAGAATTTCTTATTCTGTCTTGGAGTGTCGTTCCCGCAACGGATCGGATAGTCTTCATTTCTGTGGTTCTTAGGAGACTTTTTGTTGTATCTAATAATATTGTTAATTAATACGGTAGAAAGCGCCTGTTTTCAAGATTTTTTATAAACATCATGGAAATGACATGTGTCGTAATTATCAAATGACATTTGATAATGCCATAGAAAAGCGAAACATGGAATTCCTATAAAATATAATAAAATTTCTAGAAAACAGACGATTTCATTCGTATCAATTATTTACTACCATTTGTAACCCTAGAAATATTCATGATAGCAAAGATTATCTACCCTTTAAAAACTTGGTTCACACTACAATCGTTATCAGTAATTACATAGTTTTAACTTTTGATGTTTTGATTTTGTGATGTACACTTCATAATTAATAACAAATTATTATCCTTTTGTTTTCCACATTACTGTCGTACAACAATAATCAGAACAATGTTCGAATGAATCCCAAAACGTTCTCGTACGCGCATTGTGTTCATTTTGAATTATTTTCGAAGATAACCGAAGTATTTCTCTCTCGCTATCTTGTATTCAAAATATTGTCGTATTCTTTCTAGCCGACATTTGGATTTTTACCTTTAATTAGTATCAGGTTTTAAATTATTGTTTAAGAAACAATATACTCGTACATTATTTAAAAAGCGCACGAGTCGCCATTGCAATAACAGCCCCTAAAACCTGCCCCTGCACGCTTATTGTATAAACATTGCCCCGAGGGCCTGGGGTGGGGGTGAATAATTCAGGAGCGGCGGGAACAAGGTTTTATTATCGCTATTATGTTCCCAATTCACCCCCATATCAGCGGGGGAGGTTGGCTGATGGCACTCCGAGGGATGTTTCTGGTCAGGGGACGGGAATTAAGATGGTATTTAAAAAGTTTTTTCCCAAGTAACATGTTTTTCTTGTGTTCAGTTAATTGCTGTTTGATAAATTGGAGAATAGAAAGTTCGAATAGCATTTTCAATTATTTTTTATTATGTTAGTTAGTTAAGGTGATGGTTTTTGAAAGGGAAAGGGTAAATGACAGTTTGTAACGTAAGTGTGAACGAAGAGAATTTTGAGCAGGTGAGTGAATTTGTGTATTTTGGTAGCATGTTCACAGCGGATGGCCGAACGGATAGTGACGTCGAAAGAAGGGTTGGTTCGGGTAACAAAGTGAATGGAGCTTTAAAATTAGTTATTGGAAACAAGAGTTTATCAATGAAATCGAAAACGGCCGTTCACAATGGATTTCCGGTCCCAACCCTAATGTAGCGAAGCATGGAACTGGCAGAAGAAGAGATGAGGTCCCTAAGATTTAAGTGAGGTAGAACGATATACGACAGAATCTCGAATGCTGATTTAAGAAAGGAATGTAGAGCGGAAGAAGGTATTGTGAAAGGATCGCTGCGTTGGTTCGGACGTATGGAGCGCATGGATGGAGAAAGAATGGTTAAGAAAGTATACATACTCAATCATCAATCATGGTTTATTGAATAATAAATAATCTTAAAATTGTGATAAACGTTGTTTTGATTGATAAAATAATACGATATACATCAATCAAATAGTTCCCAGAGAATAGGTTATTTCACGCACAGAGAACAATGTATTATGCATATTCTGAGTAAGCTATTAGGAATGCAATTTCTCGAGGATCAAACATGCGCTGTGATTATCATAACCCATTTGTAGTAGTCAAAGACACTTGTCGCATGTGGCTCGGTTTGCTTCCCCTTCCAAAAATTATAATAATTTCGGCATATGTGTATGCATGCATTATAGTCCTATTTGATAGGGTGCTTAAAATCAAATAAAATAAAATAAAATACGTTTGAATGCAATTGCGTGTATGTATAATATCTAAATAACCAACTATCACAAGGTCTCCCCGGAGTTAGTGGACCACCATACAGTTCCTTCATGACATATTTCTCTCTGTTCCTTAACATTCATACATCGTGTCACGCACGCACGTCGATTTTTCGGACTCCTTGCGTGGCCGACATTTAAAATTCGATTGATTTGATCGTGTCACGTTTTCTTTTTTTTTTACATACGTCATTATACTTTACAAATATATAATACACACTAATATATATTTTTTATCGTAAATAAAAAATAAAAAAAGTATTTTAAGTAGGTAATAACTAACTAACTAACCATCACGCTGTTTCTCCGGAGAGTCGGAGAGGATGGATCGCCAAATTGTTCTATCCTGACATAACTCTCGCGCCTCTTCTTCATTCACACATCGTGACATGCACGCTCGTCGATTGTTACTACTTTACACGGCCGCCTTTCAGGATTGATTAACTTGGTCATGCCATGTCTTCCTTGGCCTTCCTCGACTTATTTTAAGTAATAAAAAAAATCTAACTAACTAACCATCACGCCGTCTCCCCGAAGGGGTAGGCATAAAAAATGGACTGCCACACTTTTCTTTCCTGACATATTTCTCTCGCTTCCTCAGCATTCATACATCGTGTCATGCACGCGCGTCGATTTCTCTGACTCCTCACATGGCCGACATTTCATATTTGATTTATTTGATGGTGCCATGTTTTCCTTGGTCTTCCTCTATTTCTGGTTTCATTTACATCGTTAGCATATACTTGTTTTACCATTCTTTCTTCATTCATTATTTCCATATGTCCATACCATCTTAATGATCCTTCCACTATTATTTAGTTCATAACACTGTCATTCAAATTCAAAGTATTTTTAATTAATAATAATAAGATTAATTCTTATAGCGCCGTTTTCGTGAATAGCTCACCTCAAGGGCGCTTTGACAATGTTTATGGTCATGTAAGCTGCATCTGATATAATATGAATTTAGTTTTATTCCACTCGATTTTTACACTAGCACAACCATTATAATTTTCTAGTGCCATTTCGGTAGCATTTTATTTTACCCTAAGAGGCTTAGAATATAAGGAACATATTATTTAAATCCTACCCTCTTTGTTGTTGCAAATATATGCAGGTTTGTTAGTAATGTGTCAACTCATCTAATATGCCTAAAGACTAGGGTGGACAGGCGGGTTCTGATGCTGGGGAGATAGGGATTGAATACAAAAAATATGTAAAGCTAATTTTGTTTTATATAAATTTGACAAAGCTCTTAAAATTAATGGGATTTTGTGAATTTATAATTCTTGGTATGGAAAAATTTCAGTTGCAGTTTTTATTGTAAAATCCTACCCAATTGAGAGCTATTGCCGAGTGTGAAGGATAGAAAGGTCTCACATTTAGGTCACGTGCTATAATGAGAAAAATACCACATCCTTCAATTGATCATCACGGGTAATGTTTCGAAGGTATTAAACATTCCGTTTGGAATACTATAGAAACTAAACAATTAAAAAAAAATTCTATGTTCGCCATACTTTGTGTTGTAGATGTTTTATTTGTGTGTGTTTTTTTATATACTTTGTATATACAACACTAACTTTTTTTTAAAAATTAAATTAAATGTCAGACATGTTTCGGACTACTCGGTCTTTCCGCAGTAATATAATTATATAAAGATATTTGAAATATTATACAATTGTTTACAATATGATCGGTTTTGACAGATGTTATAAATCTTTATACTCGTAACATCTGTCAAAACTGATCATATTTGTAAACAATTTTATAATATTTCAAATGTCTTTATAATATAACTGAGGAAGGACCGGGTTGTCCGAAACATGTCTGATATGTAATTTTTTTATAGTTAGTGTTGTATATACAAAGTATATAAAAAATAAAAACACAAATAATTGAAATTTTATTTACTAAACAATTAACTCGCATGTTTCGGATTTAAAATTTTGTATTCTGTTTGAAATACTTTTATCTTCATATCATTGCTATGATGAAGAAATAATATAATAGCTTCAAATTGTATCAGGAAAAAGCGTAAATACACAATTTTTCATGAAATTTCACAATTCATTAAAATTTTCATTTAGATTTTCTGTTATTTGAAACATATTTTTTTACTATTCTGAGTTTATTTTTCTCGACATGCTTCGAAAACTTTACCTTCATCATCGGTAGATCTATATGACTAACCGAAAATATTTTCTAAGTGGTTACAAGAACCAAGGGGTGTAAGATCTGCAAATTAAAATTAGGCAGAATTTCAGGGGCAGGTAATTAATATGAGCATAATGGGTTAATATGTAATGTTCACGTGATGTTATTATTTATATATTAATATTATTTTATAATAACCAAAAATAAATTGATCCCTTGTTTGGTTAACCCTTTCAGCTTCTTAAAAAGTATCTAACAAAACAATTCAAAGAGGGGTGACTTTATTTGCGCCTGGGGAGATAGAAAGAAGGGTTGCGCAATCATTATTTATCTATCGATTTGTCGTCTGATTGAACTATTGTTAGGGAGAGATAAGGGAAGTAAAATAATTGGAATAACATGCGTTGACAAAGTCCGCACTTTGGACCTGTCACAATCCAATACCAGTGATGCATTTCGTATTTACTGTTGATGAGAACCTAGGTTTTGATGGATATTTTCATAACCGAAGTAAAATCTTGCACTAGATCATATTAATAAAAAAACATTGTCATTCATGTAACAGGGAGGGAAACTTAACTTTTGATCACGACACGATGTATTGTAATATATTGTAATCATTGCGTTTTTTTTATTTATTTAATGCCTGTATTGCAATTTATTCCATTTATTGCGATTTTAAGATTCACTGTATACATTGCGATATATTGCTATTTAATGAATTTCTTCTTCTTCTTCTTCTTCTTCTTCTTCTTCTTCTTCTTCTTCTTCTTCTTCTAGACCTTTGGTCTGTTCCTGAAATCAGGCTGGTCTCTCTTGGGAGGTTGACTCCCAAATATCTCTTCATATCTTCGGCGATCTTCCGGGGGGACGGCAGCCGGCAGGATTCTGATGCGCCACAGCGTGTGGAATTCTGGTGGGATCTGGAGAAAAATATGGAGGGATATCTGAGAGTCGACCTCCAAAGAGAGGTAAGCCTGATTTCAGGAACAGACCAAAGGTCTAAATATAAATTGTGTTTTAGATAATCCATGGTTTTGGCGGAAACATTTAGATATTTTAATATTATTCACTGTTAAATTAAAAGCACTGTTTTAATATCAAAAATTATGTTTTAATATCAAAAAACACTGTTTTAATATCAATATTTTTGATATTAAAACAGTGTTTTTAATTTAACAGTGAATAATTGTGCTTTATTGAATTTATTGTGGTTTATGGTATTAATGGACAGATTTCAGATCTAAGCTGAAAACCCAATTTAAAACTTGCATCTTTGGTTCTATTATACTTTCTAATCGATGGCGAATATCAATCAGATGCAGCGTTCACATTTAGATTTAAAACACGTCTTCTGGCGCCCTTGAGGTGAATACATCACAAAAACGGCGCTTTAAAAGTTAGCATATTATTATTATTATTATTAATGGTGAATTATTGAATTTACTCCGATTTTCGGTATTTATTAGAAATCGTTATATTTGTAGAGATTGTTTATGAACGCATTTGGTCTTCTTTTCCTTATTTTTGTCCTGTCACACCTCCGTGGTGCATAGGGCCTCAATGAATCTTCTCCACCCGACTCTATCGCATTTGGTATAATTAGATAAATATGCTAAGATTGAAAACAATTCCAAATAAAGGAAATACGTTTTCGTTTAAGTGTGAAAAAACGTCTCTTGTTTTAATATATGGAACAAGCGTTCAGAAAATAATAATTTATTTAACCTATTGAAAAGTAAGGCATTAACACTGTGGAATTCCATAGTAATCTACTTTGGGAATTAAAAAAACATTGTTTAAGCCACTTTTTAATAAAAATATATTAATATACACGACATGTTTCAGAGGATACCTCCATCTTCAGGTGTAAAAATATAACAAAAACTAAACAAAGAAAGACTAATAAAAAACGCATTTAAAATTCGATATAAATTTTTTTATAACAAATAGCCCAACTTAATTTTTAATTTTGAATTTTTGTATCGAATTTTAAATGCGTTTTTTCTTTGTTTAGTTTTTGTTATATTTTTACACCTGAAGATGGAGGTATCCTCTGAAACATATTGTGTATTTTAATATTTTTATTTATTCAAAAGTGGTTTAAACAATGTGTTTTTAATTCCCAAAGTAGGTTAATTTATTTCAATTCAATTCTGTTAGATTATGTTGTCCATTCAAGATATAGCGATTTCGAATTCACAAATTAAACCTTGTTACTTGGAGCCACAATCCGAAGTTGAGCGTATCGCCGGATTGAAAGAAAATTTCGACATCCGAAGAGAAAGTTTGGTCCAATATTGTTCGCAAGTCCCTCGGGGATTTAAACCAATATACTTCGCAACAGACTGGCAGAGGAGTGAATAGGGATGCTGCCTTTGTAGCAGGCTGCTACAGATCGCTGGACCGGAAGGAGAAATAATAAATAGCTCAAGTTTTGTTGCAGACGAAAATAGAACTTTTTGTTTGTACGGAGAATGTTACAAAACTAAATAGTTTTATTTCTCCTCGTATTCTCGGTATATTGGAAACGGGTTAAATTAAGGATTAATTGTATCTCAATAGAGACGAAGATGTACATTGTTTTCTGGAAACAGAATATGGTGGTCGAGGCGAGTTGGATTAAGCGATCGCTTTATGTTAACAACATTCCCCATTCCGCCCTTCTTACGACCACCACGTCTGACAATTTTTTATAAGGTGTAGGTATATATGCTACCATAATAATAATAATAATAATATGCTAACTTTTAAAGCGCCGTTTTTGTGATGTAATCACCTCAAGGGCGCATTAAGGCGTGTTTTAAATCTAAAAATCTAAATGTGACCGCTTAAAAAACGATCGGTTTAAAAGTATAGTAGAACAAAATATAAATGTTTAAATTGGGTATTTGTTGAGAAACACTTCACATTTTTTAGTTCAATCTACACTAGCGCCATCTATTAAGATTAGGTATAAGCATTAAAACAATTTACATCTTCGTCTCTATTGAGATACAATTAATCCTTAAAAATGATTAACCCGCAATGGGTAAAATCCAGTGTCTACAAGTATTTGTATATATTCAAAATGTGGGTTAAATTAAAATAGAAAATACTGTTTAAATCTTTATTACCTATTTTAAAACCGCAAAATAATGTTGACTATAGAAACACTGTACTTTTATAGTATTTTAAGGCTGCTTTATTAGGTAAGTACTTAAAATAAATTCGTGTAAATAAATTATCTAATTGTTAAAGCAATCATTTACAACCATATCTAACCTATTTATTAAATAGTCCATTGTTTTGGCCGAAACACTATGATACCTTAACATTTTTAACTATAAAATTAAAAAACTTTGTGTTATATATTACAATTTATTTAATTGTAGGCAACAGTTGTTTCACCTGATGATTGTTACACCTTATGATGTCAACATAGGTTGACGAAACAGCTGTCGCGTAGAATATAATAAATTGTAATACATAATATATATATATATATATATATATATATATATATATATATATATATATATATATATATATATATATATATATATATATATATATATATATATATATATATATATATATATATATATATATATATATATATATATATATATATATATATATATATATATATATATATATATATATATATATATATATATATATATATATATATATAATATTTTTACAGTTTAACTTATTTATTGTTTCTCGGACAATTATGAACGGTAAAGTTCCATATTAAATAATTAATAATGAAACATTCGGTTTTCTAGAAGTTTTATTGAATTTTATAGGAATAATGTGATTCGCATTTCTAAGATATTTGATATTGTAGAGTTGGACGACCCCCTGCCCGCTGGATCGACGATATTATAAGGATTGCTGGACCTGGATGGATGAGAGTGGCGATGGATAGGGGCCAGTGGCGTGCTTTGGGAGAGTCTTACGTTCTGCAGAGGACGACAGATGGCTGAGGTAAGTAATGCATCACATTTAATAATGCCTTAGAAATGCCAATCCCATAAAATATAATAATACTTCTATAAAATAGAAGTTTTAATTTTTGTTTCCTGTTGAAGATTATTTAATTTTAGTTTCCTTCTTTTTATTATTATTTTTTTGTTGAATCGCTCTTTACATCATGACAGCATGAGCCAAATCGATGTAAAGGTTACTATCATAATGATTCTCATGACATGTGATAGGTAGCTAATCTATTGCCATTTTATTGTCACGTGAATTCTACACCAGACCAAAGACAGTGTGACAATCACACTGCCCTCACCGGGAATCGAACCCGGAACCTTCGGGGTGGCAGTCAATGCACTTACCACTCGCCCACGAAGGTCGTCATTATTTCATTAATTTAAGATAATATCTAACTAACTAACTAACCATCACGCCGTCTCCCCAGAGGGGTAGGCAGAATTAATGAAACGCCACACTGTTCTGTCCTGACATACTTCTCTCGTTTCCTCTACATTCATACATTTTGTCATGCATTTTGTCATGCTCAAGTGACCGACATTTAATATTTGATTGATTTGATCTCGGCCTTCCTCTATTTCTAGCTCCATTCACGCCGATACCAGATACCTTCTTTAGCATTCTGTCTTCACTCATTCTTTCCATGTGTCCAAACCATTTTAATGATTCTTTCATTATTTTGTTCATAACACTTTCATTAGCATCACATTCACTTCTTATACTTGCATTTGACACTCTATCATATACAGATAGAGTGTCAAATGCATATACTCTCCGAGATCGTGTCCGTAACGCAGACATAAGAACAATTTATGAATTAGAGGATATCGTTCGCTGGAGTGGATTCAAAAGAAAATACCGGAGAGACCATGTGGCCAGAATGGATAGTGACAGACTCGCAAATACATGTACAGCCGCTTACGAAATCCCTTCCGGACACGAAGGAAGAATAATAATAAGAAGAAGAATGATCGATAGAAACATGTAATCTTGGTTGCTGCAGGTATTTTACGTTAAAAGGAATGACAATTAACAACATTGTGTTAAAATATTTTCTATGCTACAGCAGAGTGTTTCCGTGCGTTTTCATCTGTCATATTTCATAGCTTCCCCTTCAAACTTGAAGACAAATAGCTTGAACATCAGAACACACCCTCATCCGGAATGAAACTTTTAAAAAATCTTCAAAATACCTCTCAGATTCACGGAAGCCGAATGATTGATGAAACGGAATATCAGGTTAACGCGAGTTTACCATAATTATTTCAAGTCAAGTCTGCATGATGACATGACTGATTGCCGTCATTTTCTAACCCCGCAAGAACACGTGTCAGGCGGAAAAGAAAAAGAAGAAATAATATAATAGATGAAGCGGTAGTCGGGAATCCGAGGGAATGTGTCTATTAGTGAGAGGTGAGGAGAAGTGACGTAATAGTCCCGTATATATCATCCCACTATGGGCCCATTAACTTCTTACATAGTTTGTGAAAATAATTATTTCGTTAGCCTAAATAATACATGCATACTTTTTCTTTGTCATAGAAAATGTTTAAAATGCAATGTATATATTTTAGTCTTCTTGGGTAATATAAAGCGATTTGGCATTCTAAAGAAAATTATCATATTCATACAAAACAGATTTATTACTTAAATAGTCCATTGTTTTGGCCGAAACACTATAATACTTCAACAATATTACCAAGTGTTAATTGTATCTCAATAGAGACGAAGATGTAAATTTTGTTAGAAACAGAATATGGTAGTCGAGGCGTTTACAGGACTTATGACCTGTCATTGGTTGGGTTAAGCGATCACTTTATGTTAACAACATTCTCCATTCCGCCCTTCTTACGACCACCACGTCTGACAAGTTTTTGGAACTTGTATATATATGTATACATACAAGTTCCAAAAATTTGTCAGACGTGGTAGTCGTAAGAAGGGGTGGTAGTCGTAAGAAGGGGTGGTCGTGACAAATTTTTGGAACTTCTATATATATGGACAGGTCATAAGTCCTGTAAACGCCTCGACTACCCGTTTCTGTTTCCAAAAAAATTTACATCTTCGTCTCTATTGAGATACAATTAATCCTTGGTAATAATGTTGAAGTATTATAGTGTTTCGGCCAAAACAATGGACTATTTAATAATTTAAAGTTCTTATTGGGGTTAGATCTTATGTTTAAATTTAGTAAAAAGTAAGCTGTACGTATTTCAGCATTGTGCAACTCGAAATATCTTCTAACATATGTGATGAAAAGATTTATATTTCGTCTCGTATTACATACATTTCAACATTTTCAATCCTTAATGTTACACTTTTGCTTTTCTTATTTGTATGGAGTACAATAAAGAGCGGATTCAAAGAACCCCTTTTCAAAGAGGTATCGTTCCCTTGATTTATGAATTATCAAAATGTTGACAATACAGAGATAAAATTTGAATGAGAAAGAAGATCCAGGCCTCTAGTTGGAATCTCTGCGCACAGACAATGGTGCGCGCAAGATGAAGAGAATCAGACAGAATCCTGTCTTTATTATGGGACTGACAATGATTGGAGGTAATTTTTCATCGGGCGCACAATGCGCTGTGCTAAGCTATGCAGCAGTTACTGCTTTCAAAATCTCGTTTGTGATGATGGATTCCAACCAGTGGCGTCACCTTATTTTTCTTATTTATTTTCAACAACATCGTAAATTTTTTTGATAAATTTAATACATTAACAATGCCGAATTCCATAGTGACAATTTTTTTATGAATTGAAAACTGTTTTTTTTATTTTTCTAGACATGTTTCTAGACGAGTTTATTTTTCTAGACATATTTCAAAACACCTTCATTGTATGTATCGTTCTCCCGATGATGAAAGTGTAAACTCTTCGAAACATATTGAGAAAAATAAACTCATAATTGTAAAAAACTGTGTCAATTTTTTTAGAATTTTTTTTTAGAAAAAGTAAGTATTTATTAATTTTTTTCTAAAAAAATTATAATTTTGAATCAAATAACGAGAAATATATTGTTTTAGATCTATATTAAAAAATATATATATATTAATTGCCTTTGTTTTTAGTTTGAATTCAAAAATACTATAAAATTATTACTTCTGGTTATTCATTACTAAACTATTCAGTACTAAACCGAATATAATATTCAGAATTAAATATTTATGAAAACCACTGTTTTATAAACTTTACACTTTTTATAGGAATGACGCGTTTCACCTTGCTAGTGCAACATCGAATTTCTTCATACGAGTATATAGGTCATCTGATAATGTCCTAGAATGGCAAAACATGTCAATTGCATAAAACATAATAAAACTTCGGGAATATTGACGTTTTCATATGAAATATGAAGTTTTATACAATTGTTTGGGAAATAGTAAATACCAAAAAATCTTTATTGGTAAATCATTAATAAATAGATTGAAAATTTAAAAAATCATAGAATGCCTTAATAATATTTTTTAAATATATGCGCTGAATACATATTTTAACTACAATGCTAAAAAACATATGTTAAAAATAAATGTAACGTTCAAGCTCGATGTTTTGATTTTTAATTTACTATAATAAATAAAAAATCTAACAATTATAAAAACAAATCTGTTATCCTTAAACCGTAAGTATTATTTTGTCTTGCAATTAAAAATACTGTTTAAATAACGTGACGCCACTGTTCCTAGTTACAGCTAGATGTTAGTCATTCGAATAAAAGAAATATTCGTTTTATCCGGATTCGTATTATCCGAATTCGTAAGCTTTTGTGCTTCAGTTGTATTACTCATCATCGTTCGTTCTCACGAAAACAATTTTACAAGTGTAGTTTATCTTTAGTTAACAGACTGTACACATACATAAACAATAATTAATTATGCCCATGTACAAATTACGAATTAATGAATTGTAATATTTTCATTGTATGCCATACATTCAAATGTCATTATGGCGGTTCTTACAGAACAGTTTACTCAAAGATAAAGTTTTGTAAGAAAAAATCTTCATCGAGTTCATCTTATTAGCTTGTAACATAACATTCCATACAAAATATGTCAACTTACCATCACGCGGTAGGCAGAGAGGTTGGACCGCCAAACTGTTGTTAAATCCTGACATATTTCTCGCGCCTCTCCACATTATTATTATTATTATTATTCTGATGACTTGTATTTTTACCGTTTGTGTGCTGGGCCTTTTTTCATAACACGTACCAAAATTGCGTGTCAAAAAACAGGGAAAACATTAAAAATTGGGATGCTAAATAAAAAAATCATAACTAGCGAACGCGGCGCACCATCCGAATACCAGTGATACATTGCGTGTCATATCGTCGATATATCGACGACACGCAATTTATGATAGATATTCGTTCGTCGAAATATCGACGATACGCATTCAAACGGTTAAGTGCGCCGTTTTGTAAAATCAATTATTCTATGGGCGCACTAGGAAATTACTGACCGAAAAGTGCAGTCTGTAGAAGTTTCTTAAATTTAACATCACTATCCTCATACTTAATACTAACATGGAGGCTATTCCACGCCAACGGACCCGCAACGCTGAAAGCACGATCATAGCAACTTGCTTTATTGGCTCTGACTGTAATTGTTATCGGACACATTCACACACCGTGACACGCACGCTCGTCGATTGTATTTCGAACATCACTGTTTTTGAGTATTTGATTAGTTTGGTCATGCCGTGTCTTCCTTGGCCTTCCTCAGCTTATTTTTCCATTCACATTACTTGTAGATAACTTTTTAACCATTATTCCTTCATCCATTCCTTCCATTTGTCCAACCATCTTAGGTATCTTTTTTTAATTTTATCCATGATGCAGTCATCTGCCTTATATTTTTTTCTTATTTCATCGTTCGGTATTCTGTCATACAACGTTTTCCCGCACATTCTTCTTAGTGATCTCATTTCTACGGCGTATATCCTGCTTTTATCCTTCTTTTGCCAGCTCCAAGCTTCACTTCCATACATGAGGGATATACATGAAGTTATACATGGTTATACATGGTTATACATGAAGTAGGGTAATGCCTGTATTCCCTTGAATAAGTAACAAACGAGAAACGCTTTTATTATACTTGAAACCATTTAATGGACCCATAAAGAGCCATTATCTCTGCGCTACTGGCCAGATCAATGGTTATTGTTGGGGAGATTTAGGACGTAAGGAAAATCAGGGTAAGTCACCGGAAAAGCGCACACATCCTTTCCATAAACAAGGTTGTGATTATGTGCAATATAACTAACTAACTAACCATCACGCCGTCTCCCCGAAGGAGTAAGCAGAAAGAATGGCCTGCCACACTTTTCTTTCCTGGCATATTTCTCTCGCTTCCTCAACATTCATACATCGTGTCATGCACGCGCGTCGATCACTCCTCACATGGTCGACATTCAATATTTGATTTATTTGATCGTGCCACGTTTTCCTCGATCTTCCTCTATTTTTGGTTCCATTTACATCATTATTACTTATTTTTTTTACCATTATTTCTTCATTGATTCTTTCCATATGTCCAAATCATCTTAATAGTTTCCTATAAATATAAAATAATAAAACACTTTGTATTTTCCACGATATGGTTATTTAAATTAAGAAAGGGTCACTAAGATGTCGGAAAAATCGACGAACGTGCATGTAACGATGTATAAATGTGAAGGATCAAGAGAGGTATGTTAGGACAGGATGGTATGGCGGTCCATCCTCCCTGCCGACCCCTCCGCCGTTTATAATGTATTTGATTGTGTCATATTTTCCTCGGTCTACCTCTATTTCTTGTTCCTTTCACATCGTTAACATTCACTTACTTTACCATTAGTTTTTTTCCATGCTTCTAAACCATTTTAATGAATCTTTCTTTATTTTATTCATATCTAGAGGCAATAAATTATTTAAACATAGATTGGCTATTCGTTTGTCGTATACAGGTGATCGGTACTGGGAATTCCTCAGTCAATTTTTTGATTCCAGAAGACACTTTTAAACTTAATAAAAGACTTCACCAAGAAGTTATTACCGCTTACTTAATAAAGCCTGCGAATTATCCGAGCGCCAACAATACTCGTATTTCTGTCATCCTGGATTCTAAAGTTTGACACTGTCTCCGCCAATCAGATGCCTCGTAAAGTTTGACACTAAGCAAAACCCTTAAAACCAGAGATTCCCAACATGTGATAAACACTCATGCAATATTTTTTTCTCGTTTGTTCATAGAACTCACTCAATTCAAGATGGCTTTTACTGAAATTATATATGTTATAATTATTGTATATAATAATAAATGCGATTGTTTAATGGTTTTACTTGATTTAATTTGTTTCGCCTTGCAAGGGCATTTTCAAACTAAAAATGCCCTCGCAAGGCGAAACAAATTTGTAACAGCTATTTATATAAGTAATTGAATTAAATCAAGTAAACTCATTAAACAATCGCGTTCATTATTATATACAATAATTATAATGGAGTTTTACAAAACCAAAGCCTCAACCATCAATACATATGTTAAATATATTTAAACTCAACTAACTAACTAACCATTACGCTGTTTCTCCAGATGGGTAAGTAGAGAAGATGGATCACCACATTGATCTATCCTTATATAACTGTCGCGCCTCTTCTACATTTACACATCGTGGCATGCACGCTCGTCGATTGTTCCTACTTCGAACATGGCCGCCTTTCAGTAATTGATTAATTTGGTCATGCCATGTCTTTCTTGGCCTTCCTCGTCTTATTTTTCATTCACACTACTTGTATATATATTTTTAACCATTCTTCCCTTATCCATTCGTTCCATATGTCCAAACCATCTAAGTGACCCATTCCTAATTTTATTTACCACGCATTCATCCGCCATACATTAATTTCTTTCTTCATCATTAGATATTCTTTCATACATTGTTTTTCGGCACATTCCTTTTAGTGACTTCATTTCTACGCATTAACATTGAAATTAATTTTTAAAATTGCATTATTCGGTTAGTCTTTTCCTATACCCGTTGATAGATGCCAGTATCGATTGGCAAAATAGCTGTCGCGACAATTTTATTATGTTGGATCATATAAAAAATGTAATGTAATATTTTTTTATACTCAATTAATAATGTTCATTGTTTCCACCAAAACAATGGATTATCTAAATATATTATAATCATAAATTCATTTTTTAATTTTTTATTTAAGCATAATTAACTTACGAACACGTCGTTTCCACGTAAAAACTAAAAACTATTTAAAAAACGAGAATCTCATCAAGCTATTAGGTCCTTACATATGAAATTGGCGTTTTGTATGGGAGGAACATAAAGTTGATTTTTTTAAAATTTAATATATTTATTTAATCAAAGTATGTACCATTGCTCTCTATGCACTTTTGCCATCTCACAGGTAGTTCATCGATCCCTTAACTAAAAAAAACATTCGGACGGGAATCAATAAAATCTTTGAAGTCGGCTTGGACTGCCCCATCGGAGTTGAATTTTTTCCCTTGCAAGAAGTTATCCAAATTTCGAAAAAAATAATAATCTGTTGGGGCAAGGTCCGGAGAGTACGGTGGATGTCTTAGACATTCCAATTGAAGCTCTTCTAATTTGGTAGCCGTCTGTTGTGCAGTGTGTGGTCTAGCGTTATCATGAAGCAGCAGTGGCCTAGAGCGATTAACCAGCCTCGGTTGTTTAGCAGCTAGCTTTTCCATCATGGTTTGCAGTTGCTGACAAAAGACATCTGCCGTAATCGTCTGGCCAGATTTAAGAAAGCTGTAGTGAACGACACCAGCACTAGTCCACCAAACGCTCACAAGTAAATAGCTGTATAAATTTGAATTTGGAATTCCTAACCAAAGAGAAGTTTTTTGAGATCAAAGTTGCCAGTACGGTAAAACGCCAATTTCATATGTAAGGACCTAATATTTCATCTTTATGCCGTGTTTGGTTCAACTTTTTTAAATACATGTCAGCATTTTTTATGTACCTACGTAATAAATTTATAAGACACAGTTTGAGAATCTGTGGTCCTGTCTAGTGAGGCGATCATTGGTTAATGTCAGGGAACAAATAAAATTACACATTCAATAAACATTTTAAAATACGGGCAACTTCGTGAATACAATTCGTGAGTAGGTACCTGCTCGTAGTGCCAGAGACATACCACACATTCGAAAACAGAACTTTTTTCAAATGCTCATTCCAATTTCAAATAATTTCAAAGAAAGAATAAAACATTAGAAATTTGAACAGTGAGCCTATTCATATAATTATTTTCATATATGAGTACGGGGAAACGATGCACAATAGCAGAAAACTCTATAAAACTATAGATAATTTTTTTTTTATGTGATACTAACTAACCATCACGCCGTCTCTCTGAAGAGGAAAGCAGAAATAATGGATCACTATATACTTATTTCACTTCCTCAACATTCATACATTATATAATGCATACACGTCGATTTCTCGGACATCTCACGTGGCCGACACATATTTTATCGATTTGGTCGTGCCACGTTTCGTTCGTCTTCCTCTATTTCTAGTCCATTTACGTCGTTTACATATACTTTCTTTGTCATACTTTCTTCATTAATTATTTCCACGTTTTCAAACCATCTTAAATGATCCTTTCATTATTTTGTACATAACACTTTCATTTGCAATGCATTCACTTCTTAAATTAACTTTATACTGTGTCGATGATAACATAATATGTACGTAAATCATTTCAAACTAATATCACTTAAGACAATATGGTTCCCAGGTAAAGACACTTAATCATATACAGATTTATCACATATTCGTATAAAATAATTCATTTCTACTACCTTTATTCTATAATACTTTCATCCTGTTCTTGCAAGGTGTAGGTATACTTCACTTCCAAACGAAAGGATCGGTACAAAAACACGATTGTGGACTGCCAACTAAGCTTTTTTGGACAGTTGAATTGAAAATAATATAAATATAATAAAACTTGTTCCTCTTCCTCCTGTGACCTTCTGAAGAGGAAATTATACCAAATTTTAAATGATTCGACAATAATAAACTTTAATAAATATACAAATGTAAACATCTGTTTTATAGAAATTTTATTATATTTTATTTGAAGGACATTTTTCACCTGTCAAAAGCATTCTCAAGTGTCATTTACATAATTTATAATAAATCTTCTAGAAAACAAACGTTTTTATTCGTTTCAATTTTTTAATGTGAAGTTTTACATAATTGTTCAAGAAACAAAAAATAAACTCATATAAACTTAAAAAATCAGTGTTATATTCACGAAAATAAGTATTACGAATTCCAACAAAAAAATTAAACAATATTGTCTTAAATTTATTTTTAAATATTTAAGCTCATAATAAAAATATTAAGTTTTATTGTATGTATTAGAAGTACGCAAGATATTAAATTATGGCTATAAAATCAGAATTTTACTTGCATAATCGTATTTCGAAAAGAACGAAATTAAATATTGTTTTGTTACAGGTGATTATTTATACTAGTATTTAGCATATGAATTAGTATAGTTTTATTGTTTATACATTTGCATTTCAAATATCATTCTAACGTTATAAAAATATCGGCTCTTAAAGAACCACTTAATTCAAAATGGTTGTCTATGAGATTAAAAATCTATACAATATAATTTACGTCATTTTAACGTAGGAATAAAAGAATTGTCATCGTGATAGTATTAAATTATTAAGTAAGTATCGACCTTCGTGGCAGAGTGGTAAGAGTTCTGACTTCCATTCTGATGGTCCCGGGTTCGGTTCCCGGCGATGGCAGTGTGATTGTCACATTGTCTTTGGTCTGGTGTAGAATGGCGATAGATTGGCTACCTATCACATTCTTATATTTTTTATTAATATCTGTACCTGAGAGCCATAAAGTCTCAAGTGAATATTTGGCCGAAATGAGTTGAGATGATGATCAAGCAAAAAAAATTTTCATACCCCAGAATAATAGTCTGTTTTAATGGTATCTTAGGAAAAGAAAGATCGAGAGCCGCAGAGGGGTCGGCAGAAGACAGAAGACCTGACTTCGAAACATCCAAGAATGGTCCGGCGTCAGAACTGAGGAGGAGCTGTTTCGCACCGCCCAGGACAGGGAAGCTTTCTCCCAAATGGTCATCAACGTCGGGGGGACCCGGCAGAACATGTGAAGAAGAAGAAGAATGGTATCTTCTTACTATACTATAAACGGGATACTGTGTCGATGATAATATACCTAATATGTACCTAACTCACTTAAGATCTTGTGGCTTAAAATCACTTAAGTTATTATGGCTTAAAATCACCTAAGATATTAGGTATATAGGTCCCAGGTAAAGATTTCTTTAATCTGAAATTTTCCGATCTTAGTGTCCCTCTTCTATATTTACTAAAATAAGACGTTTTTTCTATAAAAAAGTAAGCAATAAGGATGGACCGCAAAACTCTTTTGATTTGAAAAATATTAACGTTATTAATTAACTAACTAATTAACAAATCACGCCGTCTCCTCAAAAAACAGAAAAAATGGACTCCCAGACTGTTATTTCTTGACATACTTCTCTTGATTCCTCCACATTCATACATACATATTACTAAAACGTCACTTGAAAGGTCCTAAAAATTGACGTGACATAATATAATGTGTATAGTTGAGGAGGTTATAAAAGTCAGGATAGAAGAGTTTGGCCGTCTATCCTCTCTTTAATCACCCGAAGAAACGGTATGATGATTAGTACCGTAAATCTGTTAAATGCATGGGTACCGTATGTTTAAAGAATGAAAAAAAAATGAAATAGAATTTTTGCTATTTCATTTCTGAAAATAGTTTTGATGACTACACTGAATGGTAACAATGAATTAACTATTATTTATCATAATAGATGCGATGAACTTTGCATGCAAATTGCACTCCCAGGTCACTCAATACAGGATTTTAATAATGAAATAGCTTTCAGACGAAATTTTAATACAAATCTTTCATTTATTCAAAGTTTCTGGAATGATGTTCTAAATGCATTTTGAATATTAAAAGATGCATTAAATAACGGAACTTTTCCATTCATTATGATTTAATTGTCTGCTTTAATCATTAAAATAATATATTTATTTAATAAAGTGTCACTTCGTTAACACCATCTTTAACACATTGTCACCCGATTTAAAAAAAAATGTATTTTCATCGAAAGGACATCGTGAGATGGTGCAGAACATGAAGACGATTCTGGTGAGACCATATAAACCATATGACACACAGAATCGCCTAATGGAATTTATGCAAACTTCCAAAACAACAATTAAACAACCTTCAATAAGCGTTCATTGCAGCAGCAAGACTCCATAAGACATTTTCAAAAAAGTCCCATATAACACAACATCTCAAAGAACTTCACTGGCTTAAGAGTCCAGAGAGAATCCAGTATAAACTCTGCTGGACAGTCTTCAAAGCGCTACATGGAATGGCTCCAAATTTTATATCCGAACTCTGTATAACGGACAGCCTAAATACAAGGAAATCTACACTTTGCTCGGCAACCTCCTCGACAATAGGAAGATTAGTTAGGCCAAAGCGTTGCCCTAGTACAAATTTCGGGGATCGAGCGTTTGCGGTAGCCGGTCCATCAGCTTGGAACAATCTTCCTTCTCACCTCAGATATAATAATAATAATAATAATTTGGATCATTTATAGAGCGCCATTTTTATGAATCACTCATCTCAAGAGCGCTATAGAAGATGCTCCGTTTTATCAACTAGATAATAATAATAATAATAGTGATAACAAAAATAATAAACATATTTAGTATGAGGGCTGCACCTGACGAAGTCGATCAGCCCTTCCTGTCCGGAAATGATAATTTGAAAAGGTGCGTTTTGAGTCTCGATCTTAACTCTGATTGATTTTCAATGCACTTAAGGTCTGCTGGAAGACTGTTCCAGGCTGAAGGGCCGGCTACCGCGAAGGCTCGTTCGCCAAAGTTTGTGCTTGGACAGCGTTTTGGCACAGTCAAGCTACCGATCGCAGAAGACTTAGCTGATCGCAATGACAGATGCATAAATGATCCCACAGACTCCAGATGTAAGCTGAAAACCCTTATTTTTCATATTTCATACCCAATTTAAACATTTATACTTTGTTCTACTATACTTTTTAACCGATTGCGAAAATTTAGATTTTTAGATTTAAAACACGCCTTAATGCGCTCTTGAGGTGATTACATCACAAAAACGACGCTTTAAAAGTTAGCATATTATTAATATTATTATTTCAATACAATTTTATTAATTCATATAACTCGCCTGGTGATTAGGGCGTTTCATCCTCTTTTTCTACTTTTCCCGGTATTGTTAGAAGAGTACTATTAAATATGATACAAATTTTAGTCTTTGATGTTTAATACTTCCTAAAACAGTTGACAAATCTGGCAAACATAAAACTCATCTGGGGTTTTGGGAGGAAAAATAAAGATAATAAAGGGCCGACGACGAAAACCGAAAAAAAATGTAATGTTATTTTTTTAACAAAAGGTGTTTTCATCTCATAATTGTTATATTGCAGTGAACCGAATGATTCTACCTTTCCGTTGTGTGCCACCGTACTGAACAAAATATTTGGAAGTGTTGGACCGGATTTTAAATAAATGTTTTCCAGATGTCGAATTTTAGACAATGAGCCTCTACAAACGAAACACAAAAGCCCATTGTCGCACCAAATTGGTGATCTACATACTGAAGTGACTAAGGAATCGTGACAGGGACGTCGATTGCGTTATTTGGTTTGGTTTAGTGTTTGCGCCCCTACATGTAGAAAGATCGTAAACACACAGACCTTTTCTTCTCAAGAATGACATCTGGTTTTTAAGACATCCGTTTTTTTTAATGTAGAGTTCTAGGTCATATTTTTTTCAACCTTAGATACCCTACCTACAAAGACTGCTTTGCTAATATTCGGCTTAGGCAAATTTAGATTAGTGAAAGTAAATATACGATTTTAAGTATACTTATCAGCCGTTTTTCGTCCACTGCTGAACGTAGGCCTCTCCCAAGGTATGCCATTCTTCCCTATCTATCGCCACTCTTACACTTCCATGTCTTAATAAGCTGATAACATCCTTAGTCCAGCGAGCAGAGGAACGGACATTTTCAAATCAAATCAAATCAAATCAAATCCAATCAAATCAGTTTATTTTCTCAAAAGATAAAACAGGTAAAACATAAAAAATATATAATACGAGCAACGCATGAGAGATGGTTCGACATTAGGAATACATAATACTCTCCAAAGTCAAGAGTATTCATCTTCTAAACGTACTTTCACGAAAATGAAAGACGTCGATCTCCAAAGCGATCATGTTCAGCAGTTTGATTGCTCTCCCCACCGACATCACCAGAGGCAGGTTGGTTCTGCATGCTGGGAGATAAAACAATCTGTGCTGACGCTGTCGAAGATCGAAAGTCGACGAGCGTGCATGTCACGATGTTTGAATGTAGAAGAGGCGCGAGAGTTATGTCAGGATAGAACAATGTGGCGATCCATTATCTCTGCCTACCCCTTGGGAAAAAGGGCGTGATGGTTAGTTAGTTAGTTTTTCACACCACAAATTAAATGCTTCATACGATAGTACGATTTTCATTTGTTTCAAGTACCTATACTAACTAACTAACTAACTAACCATCACGCCATTTCCCCGGAGGGGTAGGCAAAGAGGATGGATCGCCACAATGGCCTGTCCTGGCATACCTCTCGGGCTTTCTCTACATTCGTACGTCGTACCATGCACGCACGTCGATTATTCCGGTTTCGAATGTGGCCGCCTTTTAGTAATTGATTAATTTGGTCATGCCATGTTTTCCTCGGTCGTCCTCGGCTTCTTTTCCCACTCACGCTGCTTGTGTACAACTTTTTAACCATTCTACTCTCATCTATTCGTTCCATATGTCCAAACCATCTCAGGGATCCTTTTTTAATTTTATTCATGATGCAGTCATCTGCCTTACATTTCTTTCTTATTTCATCGTTCGGTATTCTATCATACAACTTTTTCCCGCACATTCTTCTTAGTGATCTCATTTCTACGGCGTTTATCACGCTTTTATCCTTCTTGTACCTATTCGAATCTATACATATTTTTTATCAAAATTTTTTTTTTTTAATTAAATATTTGTGTGATGTGTATATTCCAGAAAATAAGCACACGGTCAGAACTCGTTTTTCTTGAATCTTTATTCAAAATTCCGTCTATAGGATTGATTTGACAACTCGCATTGTCGCAATGCCCTAAACTAGTCGAGCCCGATCGCCTCGGTCGGGAGAACAACGGGAATAATGTATTGACGCGGACCAACAATGATAACAATGTGCCGAGGATGTTATAAGACCTCGTTCTCAATGGTCAACGGCGGACGTTCAACGGACTCGCGGAGCTTGCGTAGAACAACAATGGCGCCTTTTGCCGCAGGTTTCTCAATAAAAACAAGTAGCGCCCCATTGTCGCGAGGGCAGGGAGCGACAATGGACACTGATGGGGTTATTATGAATGAGGACGATGAAAGAATTAAGCTCTATGCAGGGTCATCAAAAGCACACAATAAAAAAACGTCTTAAAGAAATAAATATCGCTGCTGAACAACTTTTAACATTATCAGTAAAAATAATCAACTTAATTTTGAATAATAATTAAATAAAACGATGTTTTTTAACTACTTCCACTTTTGTGCTACTTCCTACTTCCACTTCCACAAAACTGCTTTCACTTCCACATAAGTGGAAGTAGTTAAAAAACATCGTTTTATTTAATTATTATTTAAAATGAACTTCCATCAAGAGATTTCAGTAAAATCATTTGATTAATTTAATTTCGGGTATTTTATTTATTATTTTTTTTATTATTGAGGGTAACAAACAGCAATTACAGTATATGAGTATAAACACACAGAGACAACAAAACAAGGCCAATTACATGCTACCACAAATGTTATATAACAACTGACATAAGGTTAAATATATAAGAATAATAAAGTAACACTTTGATAATAATGTATTATATATTTTCATTTTTTTAAAGATAATCAAATGATAACTAACTAACTAACTAACCATCACGCTGTCTCTCTGGAAGGGTAGGCAGAAATAATGAACAGAATGAAATTCCTCTTCTGGCTTCAGCCAGAGGTTCAGCCTCTTGTGGCCATTCTTCTAACGTCTGATGGTAACATAGGTGATTTGGTGGGTTGTTGGTTTATGCGGGGGCATTTATTTAGATTTGGGGGGTTTGATTCAAAATTTCTTACGCAAGCCGGGCTTCTGGGCTTCTATGGGAGTACCGCCACTGACTGCCACACTTTAACCGATGCGGCACTCCATCCTTATCTTTTCGCCCCGCGAGAAATGCGGTGAGATGGGTTGCGAACCTCATCGCCACCAATCCACGCATCCGCCATCTCCCGCGCACACTTCGATCGTCCAACGTCCACAAAATAAATTAATAATCAAATGATTTTACTGAAATCTCTTGATGAAAGTTCATTTTAAATAATGATTAAATAAAACGATGTTTTTAACTACTTTATCTGCTGTAGCTGTCGATGCCAGCGAGCCTGGCGAAACAATTACAAAAGTGGGAGTAGTTCAAAAACATCGTTCTATTAGATTATTATTTATATTTTCATTGTTTACAATGAACTGTTATCATGAAAATTCAAATAACATAATTTGTTCATATCGTGTCATTTGTATATAAAAAACTAAGTAACTAACCATTACGTATTTTCTCTGCAGGGGTATGCAGATTGGATGGACTGCCACGCTGACATAGCTCTCGCGTCTGCTCAATATTTCCTCTCATAAGTGTGTAAGTATTTTTGTTTGCTTTTTATCATTCTCCCGATATTGAAGGTATAAAACCTTCGAAGCATGTCGAAGATAGCAAAGTGGAAAAAAACGTGCATAAATTCATAAAAAAACACCATTTTGATTTCTACGACTTTTGTCTTATAAAAACTAATTAACCATCACGCCGTCTCCCCGAATGAATGGAATGAAAAGAATGGACTGCCAAACTTTTCTTTCTAGATATATTTCTCTCACTTCCTCAATATTCATTCATCGTGTCATGCACGCACGTCGATTTATCCAACTCCTCACGTGGCCGACATTTAATAGGTATTTGATTTATTTGATCTGATATTTCCTAATACAGAAAATCAATTTTATAAGATGAATAAATTACCCGTTCGTCAATTTGTCGGGGAGCCCTGGATCAAAATGATTCGGAGTACTTATTGGCCGAAGACCCTAAAGAATACCCCATAAATCATTCACACAATGGCCAACAAAGGACACAATGGGGCGAGGGGACGGCGCTGATCTGAATAGTAAAGGGAATCTCAATCAAACTTGTTCGGTACAAAGTGTATTGCGAAATTTGTCGTAGACTTACAACAAACAGCGCCGGGGGAATGTTGATGTATAAACATCCATTCTACTTATTATAATAAACAGGAGACTCGGAGCATCGAATTCGCTAACATTTAGTTTAATGGAAATGAGATCTCTTATATTAATGTGTCGTAAAATCTGTATAATAATATCAATTATAATATGCTAAGTTTTAAAGCGCCGTTTTTGTGATGTAGTCACCTCAAGGGCTCATTAAAACGTGTTTTAAATGTAAGAATCTAATGTGAACACTGCATCTGATTTTCGTGATCGGTTAGAAAGTATAGTAGAACAAAATATAAATGTTCAAATTGGGTATGAAATATGAAAAATATGGGTTTTCAGCTTTGTTCTGAAATCTGTCGGATCGTTTATCCATCTAAGGTATAAAGGGAGATTGTTCCAAGCTGATAGGCCGGCTACCGCAAAGGCTCGATCCCCGAAATTTGTACTACGGCAACACTTCGGCTTAATTGAAGACTACAGGGGAAAACAAGGAATGTCAGTTAAAATTCAAAATAAATGTAATAATGCCATCTAGCGGCATTTGTACGTATCTATCCACAGTAAAATTTTCATATTCAAAAATCATGTGTGTCATCGACTATGGCCAGTTAATCGATTGCTAATTGCTAAGAAATATATAGACTTTGATTATTATTTACTATTGATATATTAGAATATAGATGATTGAAATATATAGACTTCATTCTCAATTTATTCACATTAACCTTCTACTGACATTCCTTGTTTTTCCCCTGTAGTCTTCAATTATTCTTCCTATAGCCGAGGAGTAAGCCGAGCGAAGTGTGGATTTCCTTGGATTTAGGCTTTCAGTTATTCAGAGTTCGGATATATAACTTGGTGCCATTCCATGTAGCGCTTTGAAGACCGTCCAGCAGAGTATATACTGGATTCTTTCTAGACTTTTAAGCCAGTGAGATGAATGCATTGCGAATTAAAATATTTCTGTTTACCCCTTTCGGAGAGACGGCGTGAAGGTTAGATAGTTATTTAGTTAGTTTACGTTTTTATAACTTAGTAAGTTGGCTGTTGAAAGATTTTCGTGTTTTATGAGTTAGATATAAATGCGTAATATCTGTACTAGGACCAGCTACAAACAGTTTCCCTTTTAAAATATTTGATTTATGCATTCTCTCAAATAGGGGAGTAAATTTAGTGAATTGTTCATGAAGGAGCCTCGTTTCTGCTCGCGCGGCGGGTATTATGGAGGTATGACCTAATTCTATTATAAGCGATTCAAAGACTATCGAAACACGTGTTGCAAAGGTGATTACGGAGACTTATTGTTTTGTTGAATGCGCCATTCAACGCGGGATCCTTTATTCCGCGGGCTTACTGCCATTGTGCTGCAGATGAATAATGTCTTATTCTAATAGTGCGTAAACAAAGCATAATTCAATCATCGCATATTAAGATATTGCCACGTGAGGAGTCGGAGAAATCTACGTGCGTGCATGACACGATGTATGAATGTTGAGGAACGAAAGACATACGAAAGGAAATAACAATGGTTAGTTAGTTTTTTTTAGTTTAGTGCCACGTGTCACGTTTTTCTCGGTCTTACTTTATTTTTTGTTTCGTTTACGTTGTTTTTGTATAATTTCTTTACCATGCATTCATTCTTTCTAACTAACAAACTAATGTGTCCAAATCTTATAAATGAACCTTACATTATTTTGTTTATTACACTTTCATTCGCTAATACGATTGAAAACGTCTGTTTTCTAGAAGTTTTATTATAATTTATGGAAATGACATGTTTCGCCTATCAAATGTTTTAAAACATTTAGAGTTTTACATCATCCTTCAAGAGACAATAAATCATTTTATTCGCACTGCGTTATCTTTATATACTTGCATTTAACACTCTATCATATACAGGTTTAGGACAATCATCAAAGGAATCTCATTTCCAATAAACTAAATCGTCGAGTCGTCAACAGACGTTTTCATTCGTATAAGTATAAATTATTTCATATGGAGTTTTACATCATTGTTCAAGAAACAATAAATGCTTTCATTTGCACTGGATTCATTTCTAATAATTGCATTTAACACTCTATCATACAAAGATTTACCACACATTCGTCTAAGATATCTCATTTCTATTGCCAATTCCATACATTATAATGTTGAGGCATTGGGTTCTGGAACGGGTCACCTACTTATTACAGTGCGCATGACAAAGTTATCATAACAACGAAAGTCTCACGTCTCGTCCCGTGTAGCATTTTGGTTGGATCATGTCACAGGGCACATGTGGCTTGCGTCAGGGGACCATTAACAAACGGCAGGAAAGCATGAATTAAGACAAAAAGGCAGTGTTGCCTTTGTCTTTGATGTTTGCGAGTTACGCGGTGCTAGGGACGAAATTGTCAAGCGCGGTAGCACGTGATATTAACATTTTAGGTTAACTAATTTATCACCACATTCATGAAAATATTGTGTAAATATTTATTTTGTGTATACAATATTTTACTACACTGGCGAAGGACTTCTGTGTCCGAAACATGATTTTATTAATTTAATTTTAATTTTCAATAAAGTGATGTTTAAAAAGAAATAAACATTGTTTAATCAATCCGCAACACAAAGTAAGTCAGTTCAGCTTGGAACAATCTCCCTTCACACCTCAGATGCATAAATGATCCAACAGATTTCAGATCTAAATTGGAAACCCATCATTTTCATACTTCATACCCAATTTAAACATTTATACTTTGTTCTACTATACTTTTTAACCGATCGCTTTTTAAGCGGTCACATTTAGATTTTTAGATTTAAAACACGTCTTAATGCGCCCTTGAGGTGATTACATCACAAAAACGGCGCTTTAAATGTTAGCTATTATTATTATTATTATTATTTATTATTATTAAGTTATTTCAAGACCCGAATAGGCAAATGAAGTTTCGTTTTGACAAACAAACCAAGGTTTTTTTTTTCAATATGCAAACGGGTAGCGTGACCCAATTACTATATACAATTTGTTTTTAGCTATTATTTTTAATTAATATGAAAAAAACGTCTATTTTCTAGAAGTTTTATTATGGTTTATGAAATTGACATGTTTCGCCTTTTTAAGACATTAGCAAATATGATTTCATTCATATGAATTATTTAATATGCAGTTATATAAGGTTATTTTATTTTTATATAAAAACAGACTCCATATTGCAAAATTGTTAATTTATTTTTAGACAATCCAATGAATGCAGTTTGAATGAAAGTGTTATAAACAAAATAATAAAGGTGCCATTTAAACGGTTTGGACAAATGTCAAGAATGCATGAAGAATTGACTGGAGAAGAATGGTTAAGATCATTAAACGATGATAATACGTGGCACTATCAAATCAATCATTCGCCCGGAATCGAACCCGGGACCTTCAGTATGGAAGTCAGAGCTCGTACCACTCTGCCACCAGTATATGCATATAAAAACATAAAAGTGTAGACTCTGGAGTACATAAAACTTTGCTATTATGTTATAATTCAAATGAGACTAGTTTGATATTTACTGTGTAATACCATATTTATTGCATAAGATATTTTTTATTATTAATTTAAAGGATTTAAAATGGATTTCCGAGGCGAGGATTACAAAGATCGTGATGCACGAGACTCCAGAGGGCCGTCGACCATCAGGACGACCATAAAAGATATGGAGAAGATGGATGGAAGTCTTCATTACAGGACCAAAAATAATATCCTGTCTGAACCGATCGCAAAATCTACAGAAAGAAGAAAGAAAAAATCTACATTCATGTAAGATTATTTTAATTATTGTGCTATGTTAATTTTTTAATTTCATTATTTTAATATAATCGTCTAAAATATTGCCAGATATCGGGGTGATTTATTAAGATTTTTCTCTGAAACCATAACAACGAATTCGGGACTTGTAACATGATATTTTTGCAATCTGGACCATTATTGACATCTGCGTTCTGAATTCTTGTATAATTCTCTTATATTTTGCATCTGGATTGTTGATGTAATGAAATTCTTACTTTTGCTCTGGAATAGAGATGTTTAAAATTAAATATTTATAATTAGAACAATACACTTTTTGAGAAAAGGCGTGCAGAACACTACTTAAAAGACAACAGTATAAAATTGTTGTAAGAATTGTATCACAATTACACACTTTTACTTTCATTATTTGTATTATTATTATGAAGATTTATATTTTAAATGCGCCATTTTATAAAATCAATTACTCCAAGGCCGCGTCAGAAAAATACTGACTGAAAAGTGCATTATTTCCTCTCATTATTATGGATTATTCCACATATTGTAGATGATAATAATAATAATAATAATAATATGATTACTTTTAAAGCTTCGTTTTTGTGAAGTAATCACCTCAAGGGTGCATTAAGATGTGTTAAAATCCAAATATGAAAGCGGCATCTGATGATCGTGATCGGTTAGAAAGTATAATATAATTTAATATACTAGTTTTAAATTGGGTATGAAATATGAAAAAGATAAATGAGAATAAATCAATTTTGTTGTACCTAGTTAGAAACATGCCATTGAACTAAACAGTTTTTTTCCTTTAACATTGAAATACAACAAGATGTCTAGAGAACAAGTCGCTTAGCATTCACAAAGTATCATATTCGTATTTCAACAAAGAGCGATTCACATGATTTCATCTGTGAATGAAACGGGATGAAAAAGTAGCAACAAAGAAGTCTCGGAGGCTGGGAATAATAACGACACATGTGGTCCAAATTAGGGATAGATTCTGCAAAGTGAGTCACTTGCGTCTTCCGTTTCTTAATAATTGGTTAATTAACGAACTATATATTGGTTAATTAACGAACTATATTTGGTTAATTAACGAACAATATTTTGTTGTTTAAGTTATCTATTATCAATAAATCGAAATGTAACTAGTGCCAAAACTCATGAATGGAAGTGAAGCTTAGAGCTGGTAAAAGAAGGATGAAAGCAAGATAAACGCCTTAGAAATGAGATCACTGAGAAGAGTGTGCGGGAAAACGTTGTATGATAGAATACAGAATGATGAAATAAGAAAGAAATGTAAGGCAGATGACTGCATTATGGATAAAATTAAAAAAGGATCCCTGAGATGGTTTGGACATATGGAACGAATGGATGAGAGTAGAATGGTTTTAGAGCAGAAAAGTTGTACACAAGCAGAAAGAGTGGGAAAAGAAGCCGAGGACGACTGAGGAAAACATGGCATAACCAAATTAATAAATTACTAAAAGGCGGCCACATTCGAAGTCGGAATAATTGACGTGCGTGCATGGTACGATGTATGAATGTTGAGGAATCCCGAGAGGTATGCCAGGACAGAGCATTGTGGCGATCCATCCTCTTTGTCTACGCCTCTGGGGAAATGGCGTGATTGTTAGTTAGTTATAAACCGTAATCTCTATAAAGTTCATTTAGAATTAGATAATCCATTGTTTTGTCCGAAACACTACGATATTTCAACATTAATAACAGTTTAATTTCGAACACTGTTATAATATCCCAATTAAATAGTCAATTGTTTCGACCGAAACACTATAATACTTTTAACTGTTAAATTTACAACACTGTTATTATACACCTTTTGATAATGTCGCGAAAGCTGTTTTGCAAACCGATGTTGGCATCATCAGGTGTGACAAACAACTGTTGTTTGTAAAACTTGATAATGCCAACATCGACTGGTGAAACAGCTGTCACAACATTTTCAAAAAGCGTATAATAAAAATTGTGATATTATAATAATGTTGTAAATTTAACAGTTATTATATCAATTAAATGACTTAGTTTCAATAAATAAAAAGAAATTAATAAATTGTGATCACAACATTGCTAAAAATTAAAGAATTGATTATTTATGTAAACATATGTTCAAAACGGGTCATTCCCATAAAAAAAGTAAAAATTCTAGAAAACAGGCATAGTCAAACTAACTAACTAACTAACCATTACGCCATTTCCCCGGAGGGGGAGGCAGAGAGGATGGATCGCCACAATGCTCTGTCCTGGCATACCTCTCGGGCTTCCTATACATTCATACATCGAGCCATGCACGCACGTCGGTTATTCCGACTTCGAATGTGGCCGCCTTTTAGTAATTGATTCATTTGGTCATGCCATGTTTTCCTCGGTCAGGCATTTTCATTTATATTAAATATTTATGATGGTGTTTTAAATAACTGATCAAGAAACAATAAATTATGTAAGATGTCTATAGAAAAATGTAAAGCTGTTTCCCCATATATTTGAGTCATATTCTATTTGACGTAAATAATTTAGTACTATATATATAACTAATAATTATTTCGTCCAAGCGAAAGCTATTTCTTCCGAGACTAATATTTAAGCAATTTAAGTCAAATAGAGATATACGCACGATCGTAAACTTTTGAGATTTCCTTTCTCAAATATCTGTTTTAGATACAGCTTCCAACGCGGACCATAAACATCACACAATGGTTCACCAAACTAAGTTAAAATAACTATCATTTTTTCACTCGACTAAAATTTGATTATCAATTTTTTTTTAACTTTGTGAAATTATGAAAAATGCATCTACAATATGTATGAATATGAACAATGATGTATAATTCTATATTAAATATTGCTGAAAAAGTCTGTTTTCTAGAAATTTTATTGTATTTTATGGGATTGATACTGCTTCTCTAAATAAAATATATGGAAATCAACATAATCGCATAATTTTATTGAAATCTTTTGGAAGCTCATGTTTAATTATACGAGTTATTAAATAAAACGATATATTTTTTAAACTTTTCCACTTTTAGCTTTTTTTCCACGGCGACCGGTTTTGCAAGGTTCGCTGGCGTCGACAGACTGGTCCACCAAGGAGCCGAAGAATAGACTAAGCTGTCAATGTCAGCGAGCCTGACGAAACCGGTCGCTGTCGAAATAAACGCAAAAGTGGGAGTAGTTCTTAAAAAACATCGTTTCATTAATTTTTATATCAATTAACATTTAAGTGAAATAATGAAAATAAAACATAAAGCTTCTTTTGATCTGGCAGCGAGCTGCCGAAACCGGTCAAAACCATAAATTTAAGTGGAATTAAACTACACATAAGATTTTTTTTAAATAGAATTTTTTAATTATTAACATTATTTATAATGAACTTCTATTATGAAATTTCAAATAACATTAATATTTAAGTGAAAGTTTGATTATCCGTGATTCAAATATCCGCCGTACCGTAAAATCGAGAGTCGGATGTTTTATTACCGAACGTGATCTGTTAAGTCTAAGCTTCTTCACAATCTTAGGGACTCTTTTGTTTTAAAAACATCGTATATCTTCCAGACCAGAGGTTCTCAAATGATTGATGCGCGTGCCAGCTATTTTAAGGTGCTCGTTACATTCTGCTGTCCCGAACGTGAAATAAGCACCGCTGTATTATGGTCCATTAGGTATACATTTATGGAAAGAATGAACGAGGAAATAATATTTATAACGTTGAATACGAGAAATGTGGAGAAACGGCGTGATAGTTTAGTTAGTTAAATCATAATATAAATAGCCAAAAACAGAGATGTTATCAATAAAGGGTACGAGAATATTTTGAATACGAACGAACGAGAGAGGAATACACAAAACCAACAATCCACCAAATCATATTTTTAACTATGTTCCCATTAGACTTCCTCCTCAATGTTCCTCTGTAAGCCAGAATATCCAAATCTAAGTCTAATGAATGGTTCTTTGAATTTTGTTCTGATTCTGAATCTAACTAACTAACTAACTAACCATCACGCCGTTTCCCCGGAGGGGTAGGCAGAGAGTATGGATCGCCACATTGTTACATCCTGACTAATTCTCGCGCCCCTTCTAAATTCACACATCGTGACATGCACGCTCGTCGATTGTTCCTACTTCGAACATAGCCGCCTTTCAGTAATTGATTAATTTGATGATGCCATGTCTTCCTTGGCCTTTTTTCGACTTCTTTTCCCATTCACACTACTAGTATATATCTTTTTAACCATTCTTCCCTCATCCATTCGTTCCATATGTCCAAACCATCTTAGTGACCCATTTTATTTATCACGCATTCATCCGCCTTTATTCTGATAATTGTTGTATGACAGAAGTGTAAAAAATGAAATGAGAACAATTCGGTGTTGTTAATTGTGAAAAATTTAACGTATGTAAAAAAAATACCTACATTTAAAGTTAAAAAATATATCTGACTACAATTGCACACTGATCCAAGTTTTTAAAGTACCCAATTTATAACTTGCATATTTTGTTCTATTATACTTTCACATTTAGATTTAAAACATGACTTAATGCGCCCTTGAGGTGATTACATCACAAAAACGGCGCTTTAAAAGTTAGCATATTATTATTATTATTGTTATTGCAACTAGAAGTGTATAATCCATATACAAGTATAAATTTAAAGTGGATATATTATCCGTTTATTAAAACACGTGTTTGTCAGATTTACAAAAACTTCAGCGAACAGCGCATAAATCGAAGGATGTCGTTGTTTTCATTAAGGATCCGAGAGATTGACGTTTCCTTTACGCATAGACAATATCGGCAGCTTCATAGAAACAAGCACTGAGCTGTTGTTTGTGGTTTGAATCTACCTACTTTCTAATGCAGGTTACCAGGGGTGGCACGTAGAAGGGATGTTGTTCAATAATTATACGCATGTTATTAAAAAAAATCGTCTGAATTAATTAATTGTAACTTTTGTCGATTTTATTCAGACAATTTATTTAGTTAGTGTGAAAACAAATTTTAAATGCATATTTATATTTGTAGTCTATTTGGTTTTTTTTTCGTAATTTGCTTTAACAAAACACTATACGAGTATTATTTCAAATCTCATAATCGTGAAAAAATGTTAATAAATATTAAAAAAATTTAAATCACTCTTACATTTAAAACAATAAAACGTGGAATTTTACTGAGTTAGCAATATGATTCAATTCAATTCAATTGAATTGAATTTTATTAAAAAAAACTTTAAAAAAAAACGACAGCAAAAAAATCATTTTCCGCGGCTTTTATGATTAACTGTTTTCTTTGAGGTACAAAAACGTAGGAAAGATAGCTTGTAGTTTTAATAAATAAAAAATATTGAAAATAAGTTAATGGAATCAAAATGGTTAATTATAAAAACGACCACTAGTTTTAAGTTCAGTAATCCGTACATAAGATTTTATAAGAAATTTTTGATATAAAAAAAATACATGTATTATAGGAGCATATTGTAATCTAAACCTTTTCGTTCTCATAATTAATACGAATGAAAATGTCTCTTTTTTATAAGTTTTATTATAATTTATAGGAATGACATTTATAATCCCTTAGAAAGGCTAAACATGTCTTTCCAATAAAGTATAATAAAATTTGTACAAAACGGACGATTTCATTCTCCATAATTTTTCCCTAATGAGCATGACTGACCGTTCTAACATTTTATTCGTCCTCGCGCACACTGTCCCTACCACTCTTACTCCACTCCAGTATATATTTCTTTCTCCATACTCGTATGTTGTTCTCTGATTTTATATTTAGTTTACTCTCTCACCCTGACAAAGCCCCGGCGGGAGTGAAACCGGTTGGTGTTACTAAATATAGTGGTTTTGATATAAAATACTTACTTACTAACCATCACGCCGTCTCCCCGAAAGGGTAGGCAGAAATAATGGACTGTCACACTTTAACCGATGCGGCACTCCATCCTTCTCTTTTCGCCCCGCGGGAGATGCGGTGTGATGGGTTGCGAACCTCATCGCCACCAATAGGCATCTCCCATACTAAAAGTTTATTATTATTTGATTTCATTCGTATTAATTATTTAATATGGAGTTTTAGACCATTGTTCAAGAAACAATAAATACTTTTGTTCTCATTTATAGAATATCTCTACCAAAGGTTTTACCCCTCGCCACTGATATTTCGAATGTATTGTATACCGATGCATATCCTCAAAGGGCCATGTGTTGTTCTTAGCAGACACGATCAATAATATATTGTAAAACAGATATAACTACAGCATTTTAAAATGTATCCTTGGAGTTCTTTCGTAGATAGGTATATAACATTTGATTATATAATCGATTTAAAGCAATTAATTATATAATACTTACAGAGTCATCTATTAGTTACATGATTGGGCTAGTTCAGGGTTATTTCCTTACCTAAAACAAAAGAGAAATGTTATATTAGTTGAAACGGAAAATAAAATTATTACTTAACCCTTACCACTCATATGTCGACATAAACTCGAAATTATTCAATTCTCCGTATTGGCTTGCACCAAAGTGTAATCTTTTTTCTGGTACTTGAGATGGCACTTGGGGCTTTTTTAATGTGGTAATGTCCCGTTGCTTTTCACGTTTTTTTTGTGTACAACAGGTTATTTTATCCCAATTAGATACATTTTTCAACTATTTATTCTCATAACATGTGAGAATAAATAGTTGAAAAATAGCTAGTCTATCGCATTTTTATTTTCACTTGAATTCTACCAGACCAAATACAGCGCTAGTATTTATTTTTAACCAATTTTGTATACGAAAATGTGGAAAGCAACGAAAAACTTATTCTTCTTCTTCAATGGCCCTACAGCCCATATCGAGCCTTATCCTCCAGTATTCTTCGCCTCCAACTCCTCCTGTCCTCCGCTTCGACCCTCCAATCTGATACTCGTAACAATTTCGCCCCATCTCTCCCAACTTCATCATCCCATCGCAGCCTTGGTCGTCCAATTGGTCTTCTACCACCTGGGTGCCACTCCAGCAATCTTTTTGGGGTTTGCGATGTCGGCATCCTCTGCACGTGACCGGCCCATCTCAGTCTATTCAGTCTGACCTGTGTGGAGAGACTGGGAGCTTTGTAAATATCGTACACCTCGTCATTATGCCGCACTCTCCAGCCTTCATCGTCATTCACAGGTCCCAGAATTCTGCGCAGCACCCTTCTCTCAAAAGTATTCAGTCGCTCTGTGGATGCAACGAAAAACTACCACATTAAAAAGCCAAGTGGCATCTCTAGGACCAGAAAAGATGTTATTAGACTTTGCTGGATACCAATTCCGAGGAATGAAACTTTAAAAAATATATATAAATGTAAAACACTTCTTCGAATATGTTTCATTGTAAGAATGTACTAATACATATTTATAAAAGTGTATTATTGTTATGTTAGGATGCTAGAAAGTTACCGCCCATATTTAATTCACTAGGATAAACAGCGTATCGGATAATTAGATATTTAGTATTACGTAAACATTAAATTCTTGTCGGTATTCATTGGTTCAAATGGTTTAAGACCGACGTCGTTGGAGGTGAGATTGCCCTGCGGTAATTATATTCTAGGATAGTGATCCGAACTGATACTTTTATCGATCTCGAGCAGTCATATTACGGAATAAAGACCCCGCTGAAATGTTTACGGGCGCGTCTGTCCCGCAATAATGGACCCAAATGACACTGCCGCGTATAGCTGTCATCGGAACATTTTGGATTTCAAAATTAACAACGCTCTCTTGTTTCTCGCGGGACGCCTCCATACTTATGAACTATAAGAAAAATATCACAGGCATTCGAATTTACTGTTGCCAGAGTCATATCAAATACGGGAGGGGATATATAGGACAGAACGTTTAACTTCTGATCCAAGGGACTTTGGTTCAATCCTGGACACAGGCGGCTACGTCTTAACCTTCTTCTTCTTCCTCAGCCTATTCCCGTCCACTCCTGGACAAAGGCCTCCTCCATTCGCTTCCATGTCACTCTGTCTTGTGCAGACTGCATCCAGATTATTCCTACGTGTCTGTTCAGATCATCCTTCCAACGTAGTTGCGGTCGCCATGCACTTCTCTTCACTGTCCACAGTCTCCAAGTCAGCAGTCTTCTTGTCCATTTTTCATCTGAGCTTCTGGCTACGTAACCTGCCCATTGCCATTTTAGAGTCGCCACCCGGTGGATGATGTCAGTGATTTTTGTTTTTACTCTCACCGTATCGTTTCTGACTCTGTCTCTTAGGCTTATTCCTAACATGTCTCATTCCATGGCTTAATAATAATGAGTTGTTCGTGATAATAATAAGTAACTGTTTAATTTTGAAACACTTTTATAGTACGCATGACAATCTAATAATTAATTTCTATAAAATCATGCCATGTCTTCCTCAGTTTACCTCGACTCCTTACTCCTTTAGCATCGTTAATGTATACTTTCTTAACCATTCTTTCTCCATCCATGCCCTCCATATGTCCGAACCAACGCAGCGATCCTTTCATAATACATACTACTTCAGCTCTACATTCCATTCTACCATACATTACGTATTAGGGATATTTTATTCTGCTCTCATCTTTCTTCTGCCAGTTCAATGTTCAATTGTTTATATTTTTGAGGTATTGTAAAATGACGGGTTCTTAATTTAAATATATAAAATCAGTCAGATTGTCTAAGCATCTGATAGAAAGAGTAAAAAAAAATACATATTTAAATTTGAAATGAAGCTAACGGTTTTATCGGTGGAATAATGGTGCACTTAAAGTTGTCATCGCAAACAAAAGCCTATCCAAAAAAGCTAAGATGGCAGTGCACAATGGTGTTCTTGTGCCGACCCTTATGTATGGAAGTGAAGCATGGAACTGGCAAAAGAAGGATGAAAGTAGAATAAATGCAGTAGAAATGAGATCTCTAAGACGAATGTGTGCCAAATCTGTTTATGATAGAGTGACAAATGCAAGTATAAGAAGTGAATGTGGTGCGAATGAAAGTGTTATGAACAAAATAAGGAAAGGGTCATTAAGATGGTTTGGACACATGGAAAGAATGAGTGAAGACAGAATGGTAAAGAAGGTATATGTAAACGGCGTGAACGGAGCTAGAAATAGAGGAAGGCCGAGGAAAACGTGGCACGATCAAATCAATCAAATATTGAATGTCGGTCACGTGAGGAGTCGGAAAAATCGACGTGCGTGCATGACAAGATGTATGAATGTAGAGGAATCGAGAGGCGTATGTCAGGACAGAACAGTGTGGCGTTCCATTCTTTCTGCCTACCCCTCCGGGGAGACGGCGTGATGGTAAGTTAGTTAGTTAGTTACTTTGAAACTTTTGTGAAATCTACCGCCTGTTTAGAAATAAAGACGCGTGACTTAATGGTAACATTATTACTCGATTTATAAAAACAAACATAATCAAATGAATTTGTAGTCATTGAAAATATTCTTGATCATATTTATGCTGTCGGTTACTTTGTCGGTTGTAGAGTGATCTTGGGCATACGTTAAAAAAATGTTTGTATAATAATATGTATTGATTCTACCATTTTATGATATACAAAGTATTTTTTTATACATCGTTTATTTTTATTTTACTTTTAGATTACGTCGCACAATCTCACAGTCAAAATTGATTTATTTAAACAACGTAAAATAACACAAGTTTTGATATGTCACCATCGGCGTGTTCTTCAGATCTTCATGAAATAAAGATCAAAAAGTGATTGGATTGAGATTTATTCGATAAAATATTAATAGCATAATTACTAACTAACTAACCAACTAATCATCACGCTGTCTCCCCGAAGGGGTTGGCAGAAAAAATGGACTGCCACTCTTTAACCGTTGCGGCACTCCATCCTTCTCTTTTCGCCCCCGCGGGAGACGCGGTGTAATGGGTTGTGAAACTCGTGACAATAAAATAATATAGGACCCCTGAGATGGTTTGGAAATATTCAACGAATGGTCAAAATATTGAATACAATCAATGTGAGTGGCAAATGAATCCGTGGAAGAAAAAGGAAGGCATTGCATGACCAAATTAATCAAATACTAAAAGGCACCCATATTCGAAGTCGGAAAAATCGACGAGCGCGCTTGTTGTAGAATGTAAAGGAACTCAAGGTATGTCAGAATAGAAAATAATTGCGGTCCATCCTCTCTGCCTACCCCTCCGATGAAACGGTGTGATGGTAGTTTAGTTAGATGTTACTTGTTTTCAACTTTTTGTTAACAATAATCCTCTCTTAGTAAGCTAGACATTATTTTTGACAGAAAAATATTTAAATTTTCAATTTTCTTATTCCATGAACTCTTTGTTATCACCTCGCATTGCTTTCCAACATTGTATCCAATCATTACACTTAAAATTCTTGAAGATCCATACGATGACTCGCGTCAAGGAGTGTTTATTATTTCATAACATTTCATTGGCTGGCACTCAACCAATCATCGCGCGGTGTCTCATTTTTACCTACATTAAATCTAATTACGTAAACATTTAGGGATTTCGGGTGACAAATTGGATTCGTTTGAGTCGCCGCCATAAGTTTAATTCTTATTTTTAAATAGTACATATAACGTTCTTCAAATCTTGCTCCACGGTGTCCCCCTTGTGACCACGACCAGCTTTTGCTACTTTGGTAGTATGATAGCAGGCTCGGGAGGTACGGAGGAAGACGTAGCCAGCAGACTCAACAAGGCAAGGGGAGCTTTCGCTATGCTTCGCCCTGTATGGCGTTCCAGTATCATTTCGAGAAAGCTCAAGCTCCAAATATTCAGCAGTAGCCTTAAAAACTGCTGTATGGATGTGAGACTTGGAAATTTACCGCGGACGTTATTGGAAAACTCCAGGTGTTTATAAATAGGTGCCTTCGCTCAATATTCAAGATCTATTGGCCCCAAACAATGTCAAATGCCGTTCTCTGGACCATGGCAGGCGAAAAGCCAATTACAGAACAAGTCGCTAGACGCAAATGGCAGTGGATCGGTCACACTCTGAGACAGAACCCAGGGCGCACTAGAATCACATTACGCACAAGTCTGTACTTCTAAAATTTAACTAAAATCACAAAATAATATGAATTATGAAAATTTTATCAAAACTTTTGTTTTGCGAAGATAACAGATGAAAAGCGAAATTATTTTGTTAATCCGCTTGTATCAATGTTTAGATTCGTAGACTCAAATCTTCAGCCGATTTGCGATAACAGATAACCTATTTTAACCCTTGGGGTCGATTTCACCAAGTTCAGATCAATGAACTAATGAAATTGGTATAAATTTATTTGTTTATCTATGTATATCTTCAATGATCGTGTATTGAGATCAGCTAAAATCATTATCAAAATGAAAATACCATTTAAATATATTGTATTAAGCTACCAAACAAGCTGTTTATAAATGATTGTTAAACTCTAAAATATTATAAATATAATTGAAATGTGCTAAATGGCAGTAGCCTTTCACATTGCGTTAAAAAGATCTTCTGCTTAATGCTTAAAATACAATCTTCATAGATGGCGTTAGTGTGTAGACTGGATAAACTACCACGCAAAGGGTGGTGTTGCAGATTAACATACTCGTATATACAACTTCCAAAAATTTGTCAGACATGGTGGTCATAAGAAAAAAAAAAGGTGGAATGGGGAATGTTGTATTACATAAAGCGTGCGCTTAACCCAACCAATGACAGGTCATAAGTCCTGTAAACACGTTGATCAACCATATTCTGTTTCCAATTTGCATCTAATCTCTATTGAGATACAATTGATTCTATAATTGAAATAAATTTCTACAAATGAATTTTACTGCTGAATGACGTAGAATCACACATTTAAAACTACCCTGAAGATGAAGACTGCAACGATCTCCGAAACGCCGGTCCAGAAAGACAAGTTACACGTATTTTCCCAAGATCCCAAAAAACATATTGCTGCCAACTGTGAAAATCTACGCAATTATTCTATGATATGAGAAATAATATTGATTTTTTTATGTACCCCTACAACAGGTCGATTGAACCCAATTACTGTAAATAATTTGTTTTTAGCCATTTCCTTAATTGATTCTCATAACAGGTAGTTAATCTATCACCTTTTTATTGTCACGTGAATTCTACACCAGACCAAAGACAGTTGGACAATCACGCTACCATCGCCGGGAATCGAATTCGGGACCTTCAGAATGGCAGTTAAAACTCTTATCACTCTGTCACGAAGGTCGTCATAAATCTGTGTATGTTAGAGTGTCGAATGAAAATGTGTACAAAAAGCAAATGCAATGCGAATGAAAGTTTTATGAACATAACAATGAAAGGATCATTAAGATGATTTGAACACATGGAAAGAATGAATGTTAATAAAAGTATACGTATACTCGTATGTTAACGTTGTATACGGAATAGAGAAAAACGTGGCATAGCGTCGTCCGCATTCAATAGACAGCTTACTGACATACCGTTCAATTTTGCACCTGCATCCAATCCTTTCAGCGATTTCATATATAGATTGAACAAGCATGGGGACATTTCACACCCCTGTTGACACCTTTATTGATATCAAACCAGGCTGTAAGATCTCCATTTACTCTGACACTAGCAGTGCTTTCCGTGTACAGCGATGTAATTGCCATGATCAGCTTTGTGCTTATTTCATATTCACAACTTAACTCTGTCGTTTCCATAAAATACCGCATAATAAAACTTGTAGAAAATAGATGTTTTCATCCCCTCGGGAACATACTTTTTTTATAAATACAATCCCAAATCTAACTGGTCTTACATTCCTTGACAATAATGTAAGACTTTATTATAAACCCTAAATCCCCCCTCGCCTTCTTCCGGAGGGATACTCCGGGCCATACATTTAGCCCCATCATAAAACAACTATCAAATCACATTCCAACAATGTTTCCTACAGACCTAAGAGGAATAGCCATTAGAGATGAACCTCTGTGAGCCAGAACATCCAAGTCCAAGTCAAAGCTCATACGTATGAATGATTTCATAGAAGTTTACACCATTGTTCAAAAAACAATCAGTATATTTGTTATGCAATATGTTTATTAACATGGTTGATCAATCAGTAAAAGGTATCCATTTGAATGTAAACACCGTGTAGATCAATTTAACAACTAATTAAATCGTTGATAATAATAATGATGAACAAAGTCTAGAATAAACTAAAATAACAATAAATAACACGTGAAAGAAAAACACAAATAATGTCTGCATTCATGTGAGGTTGGAGTGTCGCCATGCACAAGACAGGTCACCGGAGATTATCGATAAGATTGAAGACTTCATCAATATAAAGAGATACATCTGACATTTAAAATACGTATGGACCATTATCGAATACTTCTTGCGAAATTAATTCATAGTTAGAATTTTAATGTTTTTCATATAATTCTGATAACATTAATATTCATTATTTATAGGCCTGCGTACGTGCTAAAACCAGAAAATATAATATATCGCGCTTTTAAAATTTTCTAATTAACATGTCATAAAAATATGTATAACTTTAAAATCGTACATAGATTATCATGTCGGAAGAATATTTCAAAACGGGGAAGATGTCCTCATTCTCGTATAATCTCTCGAACATTCTCGTATATGATTGAACTTACCCAAGGGAAACGCTCAGCTTACCCAAGGAAAACGCTCACACGGTGGCCAGAGGAAACGCTTCAAGGACACCCTTAAAGGAAACCTACAAAATACTGGCATCGACTGTGATTGCTGGGAATTGTGATTGCACACAAGACTTTGAAGCACAGCGCAGAGACGACGTCACAGAGAGGAGGAGAAGGAGAAAGGAGAGACCACTGGGAGACGGTGACGGCTCCATTACAAGCGCCTTCCCCTGCCCCAGACGCCCCAGAATATGTGGGTCCAGGATCGGGTTCTTCAGTCACATGCAAACAAACGTGAAGGAGTGTCTTCCTCGGACACGAGGGAGAGCCGATGATGATGATGATATGATTGAACATTCTCTATCTCTATCCTAATACAAATTATTCTATGTTGAGATATTTTCGAACACTAAGGTACTTCTAACCATCTAACCATCAAGCCGTTTTCCCGGAGGGATGAGCAGAGAAGATGGATCGCCAAATTGTTCTATCCTAACATAGCTCTCGCGCCTCTTCTACATTCACACATGTGACATGCACGCTCGTCAATTGTTCCTACTTTGAACAAGACCGTTTTTCGGTAATTGAGTAATTCAGTGAGTTCCAATATTCCTTAATGGTGGAGAGAGTCCAGAATTTTTTTGCGCTTTCTTACCCCAGGAATTGGGGTAATTTCTAACTGAATTATTGCTAGGTATACTAATCTAAGGCACCAATCATTTGGGAGAAGAATGAATATCCACTTGGGAGTTAACTTCTTTCAGCTAATTGGCGACTGTATACATAACTAGGATGTCCTGAGTGATGTAAGTCTATTTGTTCCCGCGTTAAAAACAGCACAGAATGTTTACGAATGTCAGAAACGATACGGTGAGAGAAAAAACAAAGGTCATTGACATCATCCACCGGGTGGCGACTCTAAATGGCAATGGGCAGGTCACGTAGCCAAAAGTTGGACAAGAAGACTGCTGATTTGGAGACCGTGGACGCTAAAAAGAAGTGCAAGGTGACCGCAACTACGGTGGAAGGATGATCTGAACAGACATGTCGGAATAATCTGGATGCAGTCTGCACAAGACAGAAAGACTTGGAAGCGAATGGAGGAGGCCTTTGTCCAGGAGTGGACGGGAATAGTCTGAAGAAGAAGAAGAAGAAGAAGTTTTGTTTATGTTTGTCAAAATATAATAATATGGTGGTCTATCCTGTCTAACCCTTTGGCGAAACAGCGTGATGGTTAGTTGTAAGTCAGTACCTTCTTTATAAATTATCGTTGTCTCAAGGACACAAAAAAGTTATCCGCTGTTGCGCAAGACGAATGGAGCACTTCTTCCAGCCCATTGAGTCCTTGTTCCTTTTTATTATGTGTCCACACAAAGAGTGTTTTGCGAGTACAAAGGGATGCCCTTTGTAAAGGCTCCCCCTGTTCTTCACTAACACAATCAAATATTTTCTTGCACTAGTGTGTGTGGTATTCACTGGCCTTAAATATTTCTTCGGTGTCTTGTCTGATGCTAACAAAATACATACCTATATATCTTCTTCTTCTTACTTGTTGTAGATCTATGTAGTCTGTTCTCCAGAGTGTTGCTCTTCCTGTGAGGTAGATTCCCAGCTATCCTTCCATCTTTTAGGAGGTCTTCTGGTGTCCATTATTTGAACATGACCGTACCAGTCCCCTTTTCGCTGTCTGTTCCATTTTATAATATCCTCTACCTCACATATCCCTCTTATTCTGGTGTTCCTCAGTGTCTTACCTGCTATCGTCCTCAGTGTCTTCATTTCGGAAGTCCTCAAAACTTGTTTGGTCCTTACTGTGTCTGCCCTTGCTTCGACGCCATATATTATTATTGGTCTTACGCATGCTTTATAGATTCTCATCTTAATCTTAATTGCCATGTCTTTGGTTTTCCATATTGTGGATTTTATCCGTCCATCTTGGGCTTGTACGAGTATTTTTTCCCGCAGATCAGCTCCTCCCACCAGGTTTATGCCTAGATACTTGAAGGTCCTGACCTGTTCTATCGGTTGATTTTCTTTAACCAGGTTACATGTTTTGGGTGTTTTGGAAAAGGTCATACATTTTGTTTTTTCGATAGAGATCGTCATGTTGTATTTCTTACTGGCGTGATGTAGTCTGTCTAGCATTTTTTGTAAGTCATTATTGTTTTCACCTATGATTATAGCATCGTCTGCATTGACAATTTGCTCTCCCATCCTTTATCCCAGTTGTAGCGTATATTTATATATTTTTTACCTATACCTATATGTATATTATGTATATTTATATATTTTTAAATAAAAGTCTAATATTAATTTTAAATATGGAAGAGTGGCAGTGCTAAAATGGCGCTGAACAGCCCATATCAGGCCGTCCCCAACATTGAGGAGGAACGATATTAAAGACACGGCCGTTACGACTTGGATGTGTGATGCCCAGGATCAACAGAGATGGGAGCAGATAAAGGAGGTCTTTTTGGGTCCTAGACCAGGTCTACCGGAGGTTTTCCGACCACCGAAAAGATGGCGAGATTCACAGGAAGATAAAAATGGAACCAACAAGAGGTCATTAGATCTATTAGAAGATAATGAAATATATTTGATGTTGCCATCTCGTAAATAGTTTGATGTTTCTTTTGATCAAGTTCTTTAACAAAACCTATCCTGTTTTTCTATAACAATCCTAAATTCTGGATATTCTTATTGTCCGAAGCACGCACGGAACCGCAGATCAGAAAAAAGATCCATTCATACGAAAAATATTGAAGCTGTGTTTCGTTCATTTAGATAAGAAGTGGTATTCTAAAAAAAGAGCAATTCGAACAATACTACATGTTTGGGTAATGTTACTTGCCTACAAAGGCTGAGACGATCGACCTCCACGTTATTTGAGTCTCACATATCTAGCTTGTCTAGAAATAATAGATATAGCTTATAATTTACATGAGATCACTGTTTCGACGTCGAAAACTCTTCAAAAAATGCAATTTCAAAAGAATTACTACTTTGGTATTTTTCACGCCGATTTTTTGGAGAATTTTCATTATAAACCACTTGAAAATGAGTATTTTTTTTATAATTTTTATTAATTGCATATGGGTATTAAGTATCGTGAGGGGTCTATCAATATTAATACCCCACTATTTATGAAATGAACGACTCTTTTGTCTATTAATGGAGCCAGTACATATATAATTCCTAATTAAAAATAAATTAAAAATACATAATCTATTATAATTAAATTTACAATATCGTGGTATTATTATTATTGTTTATTTTAACTTTACTTCCTTTAATTACATAAATTAAAACACCCAATTCATCCCCAAGAGTCTAGGAGCAAAGGTTTTACAAGCGAAGAAATAGCTATTACTGTTTTTAATGGATTTTTAAAAGAAATACTTTTTTTTATTGTTTCTTGAATGTAAATATGATGTGATATATGAAATTTATGAAAGCGTTTGTTTTCTAAAAGTTTTAATTATATGTTGTGAAAGTGCCATGCTATAGCATTATCAAATAATACCTTAGAATGGCTATACAATTCACCCCCATTAAATATTAAAAAAACTTCTGGAAAATATATATTTTTATCAATTATTTAACCAATTATTTCTAAATCGACAATTATATATTTTAGTCTGTAAACACGTGTTTTGATTTAAAATGTCGGTAGGTACTTGGAAATTGAATCTGTTTTGAACGAGATTCTCAAACGGGACAATGAAAATTCCCCCTCTGAAGATTCTGCGACCCTCTAATTCCCCGGGGGATTATATGGCATGATGGACCACAAAAGGTCCAAGACTCAGGTGTCTAAGTATACAGACAGATAGTGATCGGACGTGTTTATTAGAAGGGTTGCATCAAGGGAAGCATTTTATTAAATCTATAATTTCCAGTTTATTTTAGTTATCTGCGCTCACAATATGACAAATGATTTTATATTCGTGTCTACGTTTCCCCTTGATCACCTATGGCCTGAAAACCATTCCGCTAACTGCCAATACGGTACATAAATTAAAATGTGCGCAAAGGTCCATGGAAAGACAAATATTAGGCGTATGTCTAAAAGACCAAATACGAAATGAAAAAATAAAACGCCGAACAAAAGTCATAGACATAATGGACCGTGTCGCTAAGCAGAAAAGGCAGTGGGTAGGTCATGTCGCCACACAGGGAACAGAGCAATGGGCACCCAGAGTCCTCAAATGGAGACCATGGGATAGAAAAAGAGGAGTGGGCCGACCCGAAAAGAGATGGGCCGACGACATTATCCCTGTCGCGGGTAGAATGTGGCAAAGAAACGCCCAAGATAGAGTGGAGTGGAAGAAAATGAGGGAGGCCTATATTCAGCAGTGGAGAGATGGCTGAAGAAGGAAGGAAAGTCTACGTTTATATCGATGGCCTTTGTGGCAGAGTGGAAACATCTATGAGTACCACACCGAATTCCCGCGGGTTCGATACCCGGTGATGGCAGTGTGAAAAAAATCATGCTGTCATTGACTACCCACCTATTACATGTAAAAAATAAGTACTGTGATCAAATAATAAGGTTAACCTTTAAACTTCGAGGGTACTACGCAATGATCAAAATTTTGGGGCTTGGTTGTACTGTCTTTGGTTTCATATCAATATATTTCATTTCTGCAGAATTACACGTGCTTTTATAGCACAGTTATTGGATTTAAATAGTTTGTTGTAACTATACAAAAATATAGAAAAAAACGGAAATCAACTACATTAAAAAAAAACACCTGGCGTCCTAAGAATCAAAAATTAGTTACAATTGCGGCAAACCAATCTCCTAGGATTAATACTTAATAAAAAATATATATCGATTAATCCGTGCACATAGATTTTGAAGATTTATTGGGTTTCCTATAGACGTAAGAGGAATATTATATCTAACAATATATCTTAATAGATGAAGGTGGTGTAGAGTGAACTAAAAAATGTGAAGATAAGCGCAGCATTCTAGCATATATACATCTTCCAAAAACTTGTCAGACATGGTGGTCATAAGAAAAATATGGAATGGGGAATGTTGTATTACATAAAGCGTGCGCTCAACCCAACCAAAGACAGGTCATAAGTCCTGTAAGCGCCTCGACCACCATATTCTGTTCCCGGAAAACAATTTAATCTTCGTCTCTATTGAGATACAATTAATCCTTATAAAAAAATATTATCCGTAATGGGTAAAATCCAGTTTTGGTCTACAGGGATTTGTATACATTCAAAATGTTGTAAGAGGAATAGTTATTAGAGCTGAAATTTTGTGAGCAGAAGATTCAAGTCCAAGCCCCAAGCATTTATAGTTAACCCTTAACGTACCGTGTTCAAAACAAAACGCTCGCTCCCATGTGGTCAATTCAGTTTACCGCTAACTTTATCTAAATATCAAGCATATGACTCGATGAATCAAAATTTAATTTATGTCATCTTGTAGGGAATTTCATTAGGAATAGATCGATATCTATAACATACATGGATTATTTGAAAAACATATCATTATTAATTTTTTTCTGGAACCATGCGATTTCTGATATGGAATGCGTCACAGCATACGAGCAACTGGACACCAAGTATAAACTTGTCTCGGGCGAGACTTTACGAGATTTTACGTATGATAAAGGCACCTAGGCAAAATGTATAGTACGTTCAAGACAACGAGTACGTATTAATATTTGTCCCTTTTGGTAAAGTGTTAATATTTTCACAGTTCTGATATTATTAAGTTGCGTGCTGCGTTTCCGTCCACAGTCGGTATTATTACGTACCTATGAAAAGGCCAAACATATAATTTATAATACGTTCAAAACAGCGAGTAAGTATTTGTCACTTTTGATAAAGTTGTAAATATTACCAAAACAAATTCTACCTTAACACGAATGAAGGTGAGGGCAGTCTTAGAAAATATTTTTTTTTGGGATGAAGGAAGTAATTTTTTGCTTTTTTTATTACGAAATATTGAGAACACTTCAATGGAGGATTACAATTTTTTTTAATAATATTAGGGTCCATAGGTTTTAAGAAAATCAACTTTAAATTGGCAGTGGAAACTCAATTGACCACATGGCAACGCGACGGTTAAAAAATTAACTGTTAAAAGCATGTGAATATTATTGATAAGGTATTTATTGAAGAGCTATGCAAATTCAAAATCTTTTAACCTTATTTGTGTTGGCATGATTTAGTTTATTTTTTTATCATACAAAACCATTCGACTCCACCCCTGTGGGAAACAGGTCACAAACACATCCAAAGTGCGCATTTGACGGTTCAATCGCAAGTGTGGTTCGGTATCAGGTTTACAGAGGGAGCTGCGCAACCCATTATTTGCTGTCACATCGCGAATTATTATTGTCCGAGCGACAACAATTATCCTTTATGATCAACACAGACACACAATACTTTAAGAGATCCGACACAATAGATATAATAAAGTAAAAAATTAAAGCGAAATGAATAACGCATTAACCTGTTTTCATACATATTTTGTAAGGATTGAAATTTTTTTTCAATTTTAATTTGAAAACAAAAACATACTTTTGAACAAAGTATCTGTAATGTTTTGTCGTATTAATTATACTTGCGAGATAATAATTCTATAGTATTAAGTATATTAATATTTGTTTAATAAAAGTCAGGTTTTTCTTTTTGCTATCAAAGTAACATCATATAATTTTTATTGTTACTTGAACAGTAATGTATTATTCCATATTATTTATTCAAAATTAATGAAAACGTCTGTTTTCTAGAAATAATATTTCAAAATCCCTAATGTTGTTATTTAAAATTTCATGGTATAAGTTCGTTATAAATAATAAATACATATATAAAAATATGTATTTCATTAAATTCCACTTTTATATGTTTATGCGATCTTCTGGTGACAATTATTTAGTAATATTTAATATTGATGAAAAATAATGTTTTCTAGAAATAATATTTAATATTGACAAAAACGTTCGTTTTCTAGAAAACATCACTGTCACAAAATTTTATGAAACTTTTTGAAATATTATTATTTTCCTCGAAAGTGACATGTTTCGTAATTGTTCAAGGCGAGAATTTAAAAAAAATAAAGCCCTATAGTGCGGCATACACTACATTTGCAGTCCAAATACATTAGTTTCGAACTGGCAGACTACATTTACAGCTCATATTATTACTAAACTACTAATTACTAAACACGTCGTAGTACAACAATAATCAGAACAAATCTCAAAATAATCCAGAAACATTCTCGGACATGTACATTGTGTGCATTTCGATTTACTCGTACTTTCGGAGAGAATCGAAGTATTCCTCTCTCGCTCTCTTGTATTCAACATATTCTCGTACACTTTCTCGATGACATCCGAGATTTTCCTATTTAAATTATGATTGTTCGTAGTAATAAAATATATGAAGTGGGACTATATAGTCCGCGGCATTATTTTAATGTGTTTTTTTTTCATTTTGAATATGTATTGTATACCTCTAAAAAAACTACCCTAATTAATTTTTTAAATATTTGATAAGCTTGTGAACTATTTTTAACCAGCGCCGTATCCGATGAGACGTTAGCGGTATAATAACATTATCTCAATTGCCCATAAGGACGAATGCGCAGTCTATTGTCGAGCAATACAGGATACTGATTGTTGTCGCCTATATCCGTCGACAATGGCGACATAATAGCGACAGTTGCGATACACAATATAAATCATACCTGTATTGTTACGGATGAAAATTGCCGTATGGCAAACGCGCAAGACGTAATAGTCTGCGGGAAAATATGAAAATCGTTGCATGAGATTACATCACAGATATACGTGTATCTGACCAATCAACAATACGCTCTTCTGCAATAAGAAAACCCGTGGAGCCTAACTGATGGCTAGATACTGTGGTCTAGAACAACTTATCAAAAATCACAAGATTCATATTAACTCCCCATTGTGCGGCATTGACTTCTCTAAGACGAATGTATGGTAAATCTGTACAGAATTGTGAAGAAGGGATATGTAAATGACGTGAACGGAGCTAAAAATAAAAGAAGACCGAGGAAAACGTGGCACGATCAAATCAATCAAATATTGAATGCCGGTCACGTGAGGAGTCGGAGAAATCAACGTGCGTGCATTATAAGATGTATGAATGTAGAGGAAGCGAGAGAAGTATGTCAGGACAGAACAGTGTGGCTGTCCATTCTTTCGGCCTACCCCTCCGGGGAAACGGTGTGATGATTAGTTAATATGTCAATTTGGAACAATTCGAATAATTAAAAGATGAGATGATAAATAAGTAAATATTCCAAAAATACATAAATTATTGCAATCAATTGTGTCATTAAAGATTTTGCATATTTATTTATTGTTTTTTCTATGTTCGCCATCACTTTGCGTTGTGGATTTTAATAACTTTTTGAAAACGTTGTATTTTCACAACACTTTTTTGTACCTTTCACAAACATTCCCTTCTTCAGTGAATTAATAAATGAATGTTAACAGTTTTTCATTAATTCATACACTTAAGAAGAGAAGTATGTGTCCCGAAACATGTTTGTGAAACGTGCAAAAAAATGTTGTGAAAATACAATATTTTCAAAAAGTTATTCAAATATGTATTGTTTATTGAAGAATGATGTAAAACTACAAATTCAATAATTAAATCAACACTAATGTCTATTGTTTATCTATTTGATAATACATTAGAAAGGCAAAACATGGCATTCCCATATATTTTGATAAAACGGGCGTTTTCATTAATTTTAAATATGTAATTGGAGTTTTACATCATTATCAAGAAACAATAGATAACTAAAGGATATTTTTTTGGTTTCTCAAATAGATTATTGAAAACAGTTCTCAATTATTCAGATCAAAACGAAATTAAAATGTATCGTATGTTTTAAATGCGAAATTTAATATCATAAAATAATGAAACTTGCATTTTTTGTTCACTTTAATAAATGGAATTGCGTTTCAGGTAGGAATTTATCTAAATAATAATCTTATAAAGTACTTAAGTGTTGAGGATAGGTACCTACCCCCAACGGCATCTTCCTGAACACCTGGGCCATTGTTAAAAATTATTCGTAGGTACTACAAAGGAAGATTAAAAAAATAGTGTTTAAATTCATAGAAATACTAGAAGGAGAGAAAGTTTTGGATTACACACAGGAATACACGCGCTAAAGGTTGACCCACCTAAATAGTCTAACTTAATTTATTTTATTTTAGATTTAGTAAATGATTTAGTCTCTAAGTGTGTGCGGGTGATACCTACTGGTGGCGATGAGGTCCGCAACCAATCACATCGCATCTTCCGCAGGGGCGAACAGAGAAGGATGGAGTGCCGCATCGAATATAAGGGGAGGCATGGAAGGAAAGTTGACGCGCGTGCATGACACGATGTATGAATGTTGAGGAAGCGAGAGAAATATGTCAGGAAAGAAATGTATGCCAGTCCATTCTTTCTGCCTACCCCTTCGGGAAGACAGGGTAATGGTTAGTTAGTTAGTTAGTTAGTCACTTGTTTCTCTTTTCGATATGCAATATTCAGTGTCTTTTTTTAATCTAAGCATCATTAGTTACAATGTTATTCAATATCTTCTCCTATTCAATTCGGTCAGACTTTAGCGTAGGTAGTATTGTTTGTAAAATAACAAAGTTGTTAAAAAAAACTTTTATGAAGGTAATCGTGATTACAATGTGCAAAGTTTACGTTAATATTAACGTCACGCGTAGTCATCGAGGAAAAATACGTGGTCAATTAATATATTAATATAATTATCATTAATACTTCGTAAAATATGTCTTTCAATTGTCAACATTTTTTTGCTATGCATTGATATGTAATTTTGGTTTGGTGATTTTCCGTCATAATGGGTGGGACATCCTTTTTGTTTGATATATAAGATTATTCATATTTTAAACATACAAAAAGAAAGAAAAACATGTTAAGATTTTCACAATTGATTTCAGTAGAACGTCGTTTATCCGAATTCATTAGGATCGGAGGTGTTCCGGATACCGAATTTTCCGGATAATCAAACTTGCGCTAATTCCTTTTTGGAAAATCCACTCAAATGTTAAATATCACGCGACAAGTTTCGGAAGATACCTCCTTCTTCAGGTGTAAGTATATAACAAGAAACTTAACAAAGAAAGACTTAACAGAACACATTAAAAAATCGATACAATACGAAGGAACAATACATTTGAATTTTAAAAAAATACCTGGACTAATTGCTTAAGAACTAATAATTAATTTTTAACAGTAATAATACCTAAAGAGATACTATTTAATAAAATTTTGATTTGTAAAAAACATACAATACATTTGAAAAGACATATTTTGCCTTATTAATATCTAATTGATTAATTTGCTTTGAAAATATTATTGGAAATGGGTATTTTCAACGCAAACGAATCAATTATTAATATCAAGGCAAAATATGTCTTTTCAGCAGTGGCGGTACTTTCATAGAAGCCCAGAAGCCCGGCTTGCGTAAGAAATTTAGAATCAAACCCCCCAAATCTAAGTAATCATGCCCCCGCATAAACCAACAACCCACCAAATCACCTTCCAACAATGTTCCCATCAGACGTAAGAGGAATAACCACAAGAGCTGTGAACCTCTGTAAGCCAGAAGAGGTTTTGTTTCAAAATTTCGTACGCAAGCCGGGCTTCTGGGCTTCTATGGAAGTACCGCCACTGCTTTTCAGATATATGTTTATTACAAATTTTTGTTTTATCACTTAAAATTATTATGTATTATTACTGTTAAAAAAATATTATAATATTAGTTTCTTAATCAATTAGTCCAGGGTATTTTAATTTTATTTTAAATAAATATATTTTTAATTTCAAAGTAAATTCATTGTTCATATTATATCTTCCACAATAAGGAGCCTGTGTCAGGAAAATCGGGTAGCGTGCTTGATAAAACGTATTAATATAGAGAAAGTACGAGATGAACACCGGGATAAAACAGTGTGGCATTCCACCGTTCTACCTACTACTTATGATTAGTTAATTGGGACGAGACGTGACCTCTTTTGCATCTGAATCACTTTGAGATAACGCTCTAATTTCCATTATTCAAATTTTTATATTCGGTCACAACAATCGTCAGAAAGTGTGTCAGATAAATAGTAATTATCAGTTGTATTACTAAATTTAATTATTAACTATACATTGAAGAGTGCTTATTTATGTCTATTGTAGATAAACGTTTAATATTGTATTTAAATGTCATTTATATAATTAACAATTGCATTAGCAATGATTTGAAACATAAAATCTAATCATACTTAATTCAATAATCGTTTTTACTGATTGATATGATTCGCCTTACTACAGTGGTAACGAAATGTCCAGAATGAAAATTAATTAAAACGTCTGTTTTCTGGAAGCTTTATTTCATATAAAACTTAAATAAAGCATCAGCAGACTTGTCTGTCAATGCAAGCTAGCCCGGCGATACCAGTCGCTGTCGAAATAAAGGCAAAAATGGAAGTAGTTATCGCGAGATTTAAGTAAAATCATAAGATTATCTTAAATACCAAATAAAGTAATTAATTTAAGATAAACTTAAAGCGTTAACACTGTCGAATTCCACAATGACGATTTTTTTTACACTATTGGTGAAAAAAAAGTGTTTTAATAAAATCAATTGTAAGCTGGTAATACTAAATGTCTGAATTAAAAATTCGGAAATGGAAACTAGAGAAATCTCAAGTATGATTGTATAGAAGGGTTTTCTACGTTACTTAAAATACAGTATAAAATATAAATAATCTTATTTATGTCTTAGTATTATTCTCGTATTACGGATAGACATAGCTGTTGGGTTGAGATTGGCAGGAAGAAATTCATTCAAAAACACCCCTGGAAAAGGGGTGACTATATATATTGTGCCTCTTTATTTTTAATATCGTTCTGGTCATTGAATTTGTAGGTTAATTTTATTAAACTCTTAAAAAATATATTATTAATTAAAATGATAAATGATATTCCATTTTACATTTTTTTTAACTATGAACAAATCACACCGTAAAATACAAACTAATGAGTGATCTTTTATCTAACATGTAATGTAATTTTTGATAAACTTAAGGCGTTAACACTGTGAAAATCCAAAATTACGATTTTTTATGAATTAAAACACTGTTTTTTTCCACATATCAGTTTATTTTCCGACATGTTTCAAAGGTTTAACACCTTCATCATCGGTGGTACGATATAATCAGTTAATATCTTTCCTCGACGATGAAGATGTAAAACATTCGAAAGATGTCAAGAAAAATAAACTCAAAAGTGGAAAAAAACAGTGTTTTAATTCAATAAAAAATGTTATGATGTAATTGTATAAAAAGATTTTAGAGTCGTTATTTGAAATATATTTTAACCCCTTAATTGTGCGTGAAACTAATGAAACTAATTATGGTAAATAAATTGTATTCAGTGAAGAGGTACAAAGACATAAATTAAAAATCTGTTAACTAACTTATTCTGATTTATAATTAATTTAATTCCATCGACAAACATGTCATTTTGATAATATAATATTTTGTGGGTAATAATAACCTGTGTCTATAAGAATATGGATAAAAGCACTGGGAAGTATTTTATTTTGGTCCAAGTAAGGGATGTTTAATAAATAATTTTAATATTAAAGAAAACACAGTTTTGGGTAGTATTTTATCTATCTATAATCTGCAATCTCTCCAAAAAATATCCAGTTGGTTTTTAATTTTTTACAATTAATATGAATAACAATTAATAAATTATTATATAATAGTATTTTATGTAGTATCTAGTTTGAAGACAACGGCAATACTGTGAAATAAAATGCATCAAAAATTGTTAACTTATTTTTATAGGTATTTAATATATTTTTATATGAATATTTTGACAATTTATAAAACCAAAACTAAAAACACAAATTTTATAAAATAACAGAATATATAAAATTTCACGAGTAGTCACTGACGCAATTATGTTTTTATATATTATTAAAGCAAGTTTATGTAACTTATTTTTGAAATTTTATAAAAGGTAATTAGTTAATATATTAATAATCAATGCGCGTTCTAGATATTGTAGTTACGCTTTTGTATCAATAAATAATTAATATAATTAAATCAAAGTGGAATGTAGGTAGATACCGCTAACATATATATTTAATTTTTTTGTTATAATATTCTACCCACAATTAATATCTAAATTTATGTCAAGTGTTAATTACAATATGTTTTAAAATAATAATTATATAATTAATTGCCTTTTGATTTCAATAAAATTTCTTATTGGTGTCAAATTGAAAATAATTAATTTGGCAATAAGCTCGCTGGAAGATACAATTTTTATGAGATTTATTATTTTGTTATGATATTTTTAAATGACATCGAACATACATGTAATTCAAAATATTATAATTACAACAATTATGAAAAACAAGTAAGTACAGGGTTACACAAAAAAAAGTTTTTTTTTTTACCTTGGGCATTTTTGATAAAGATACACGTCTGCAGATTACCTCCACTGTCGCATTTTGATTTACGAACTGTCAAAATTTTCCAATTATTTTTTGCAAGAGTTTATGAACACACTGTAGAAAAGTTTGTATCGAAACTTTGAAATAACCACAAAATGTGTGTGACAACAAAAACTAAAAACAAAAATGAAAACAATTGTTCAAAAATATTGTTCCAAATTTTAACACACTTGATGCAATTTTTTTCTGTAGTCTTTCGCACTTAAAACTATGGTTTTATAACACAAAACAAAATTTACTAAAACGTAAAAAATATTTTTTACTAGTTATATTGTTCTTAAAAATTATTGTAGTATGTATAATTTTTTTTTTCGATTTAAAAAAAATGTTTTTTTGAATTATGCAATTTTAATTCGCAGATGCGATAAAGTCGATTTTTATCATGTAAAGATTTTTTAAGGGCGTTCTCTGATAACGAGTGAAAAAATCGTGTGTAGATCTCTTCCGCCCAGTTTAATACTACCGACCGACGTCAAGTCACGGCTTATACTAACTAAATCCCATACAAACCGGAGAACAAACGGAACAAAAGCTACGTACGCTGAACTCTGCTGTCTCACTCTGGCGCAAGCGGAACGCGCCACCGCCAAACAAAATTCGACGCCTTTCTCTTTCTCGCGTCGCACAGTTACAACAATACCTAGCCGTGGCGAACGGAGAGGCCGCGAGTAAAAACGCGCGTTCCTTTTTCAAACTGCTGTCAAAATAATTTAACAATAATTTTGTTCTTATTTTAAACAGCTGTCAAAATGGTTACAATGCGACTAAAATGTGTTTAATTAATTCACGTTTTAATTATTTATATGACCGGTTTCGACTACGTTCTTGTTATTCTAATTTAATTTAATCATCTTCTTTGTAGCAATGGCAAGGAAGCTTTATACATCGCAGACCTTTATCTCATATTTATTGTCATTGTGGAGGAAGGTTTAGCCGACCTTATGTCATTTCTAGAGGTGCCGTGTGTTAAATAACACCACCCGATGAGCCAGTTCCTTGCCATTTAATAAAAATAATCATGTATTATTATACTATTATACACACTTCAGTTCTTCCTATACATTCATATATTTTGAATACATACGAGTATTAGTAGACTATTTCGACATCTTACATTGTCAATGTTTAGAATTAAGAATTATATGAATCGGTTTTTGTAATTAATATTTTTTCGTGCTTAAACCGCTGCAATATAACGTCTATAGATTGTTAAATATGAAAAAATCTAATTGGATTTTTTAATCTAAACACTGATTACAATATTTATTTAAAAAAGTAAATTTTACAGTCGTATCAAGACAGTTTGATTTGTTTGATACGATTACTAATATTATATAATGATCTGTTTAGAGAAGGAGGCATGACATGTGAGGGTCGAACACAGGGTCCATGGATTAAAAGACAAGCGTTGCACACCAAAATAAAATTGAAAGTAACTTATTTTTATAATAGAATAAAATTTTACACTTATAAATATTTTTTATTAAGTTTTTAATTGATAATTTTGGAATCCCATTGGAGGTACGCCTAAATATTATCTTCTGGGATTTTGGTCCTACTTTGAAAACGATAGCTGTCATGATTGTCAAAACTTCTATTGAATAGTATTTCAGATTCAATTATGTTTAATTCCTTTGACAATCTACCCATATATTTAACGTAATAACAACAACAAATCACGCAGTTTTCCAAAAAGGTTAGGCAGATAAAAAGGACCTATTTTGTCAAACTATTCCATCCTAACACACTCCTCTAGATCCCTCCATATTCATGCAGCGAGTCATACACGCCCGTCAATTTTAACGATCAAACCTTTAAAATTTATTGGATTATTTAATGCCTTGTATGTACGAGTATACAAATAAATGTAATTTTTAAATATAAATAGCTGAAGATATATTTTAATTTAAATAAATTACGGTGTTCTTATACCGACCCTTATGTATGGAAGCGAATGATGGAATTGGCAAAAGAAGAATAAAAGTAGAATAAATGCAGTAGAAGTGAGATCTCTTAGACGAATGTGTTGATACTCTGTGTATGATATAGTGTCGAATGAAAATATAAGAAGTGAATGCGGTACGAATGATGGTGTTATGGACAAAATAATGAAAGGATCATTAAGATGGTTGAACACATGGAATGGATTAATGAAGAAAGAATGGTAAAAAAGTATATGTTAACGATGTAAATGGCACTAGAAATAGAGGAAGACCAAGAAAAACGTGGCATGATTAAATAAATCAAATATTGAATGTCAGCTACGTGAGGAGTCAGAGAAATCGACGCGCGTGCATGACACGATGTATGAATTTTGAGGAATCGAGAGAAATATGTCAGGAAAGAAAAGTGTGGCAGTCCATTATTTCTGCCTACCCCTTCGGAGACGGCGTGATGGTTAGTTAGTTAGTTAAATAAATTTGTATTGAATGGGAAGGTGTAGCTTTATTTTCTGGTCATGATTTAAGTGAAATTATTATTAAGGAAATTAAAACGAAATCTATGACGCAAGAGTTGAACTTTTTGATGCGCGACCTCGTCGATTGTCTCGCTCGGTCTTTAGAATTTTCCTCTTGTCGCCGGACAAAAGTATAGCCTCCTCTCACTCCCTCCGGCTTTCCACCCGGACGGCGCGACAAAGAGTTCTCTCTCCCGCTCCCGCCTGGAGGATTTTCCGCCCGAAACGTCGTCGGTCCCGCTCTGCGGTCGGACGCCCCGCCCACCTGCGCGTGCACGGTGCGCGGAGGACGCCTACATTCTGCCGTATGTTCCACTGTCTTGAGAGACGTTCGCTAGGCGGAATCCTCTCAATTTTCCGAATCGATATTACATAATAAACACATCGATCGAAGAGTTATAAAGAAAATCAAAAAACGACAATTTTTTCTTAAAAAATAAAACACTGTTTTTACCCTTTTGAGTTTATTTTTCTCAAAATGTTTCAATGGTTTTACACCTTCATCAAAGAAGAACGATATAACTAGATACAAACCATATGAACCCCTACAATTAAACATTCATCACCGGAAGTTTATAATAATTATTAATACGAATGAAAACGTCAGTTTTTTAGAAGTTTTCTTATTTTTTATGGGAATGACATGTTTCGCCCTTCTAAGGCATTATCAAATGTTTTGATTTAAAATAATGGCAATGACATTTGGTAATGCCTTAGAAGGGTGAAACATGTCATTCAATAAAACTTCTAGAAAACTGACGTTTTCATTCGTATTATTTATTTAAAATGGAGTTTAACATCATTTTTCAAGAAACAATAAATAGGGAGTTTATATCGTCCTCCCAATGATGAAATTGTAAAACATTCGATGTATGTCGAGAACAATTAGCTCAAACATGGAAAACAGTGTTTTTAATCATAATAAATCTTCATTATGGAATTCCATAGTTTAAACGTTAAGTTTATCTGAAAAAATCTAAAAATCTCATTTGATTTCATTATTATTCTTTTTCTTCCTAGTCTTGTCCCATTTGCTTGGAGTCAGCTCTTCTTGAATGGCGTCTCCAGGTGATTGGCAATCTGATCGCTTTTGAGAGCACAGTAAAACCCTGATATAATGGGCTAATTGGGGGGAGAGGGTGTCCGTTAAAGCCGAAAGTCAATTATAATAGATTTAAAATAAATCAAAACCATTTTTTAAAATATGTTCACTGTATTTAGATATAAATAAACAAACAAAACACAAACAAAATTCTATTTATTGTTTTCGGACACTCGTCGAGAAGTGACGTTGCTGTCTGAAATCGACGCGCTTGCATTCGGTAATCCTGCTTTGAAAAAGGAATCAAGCATTGTTTGCACTTTTGAAGATTCCTGTTTTTTTTTTTATAATCGACTCTCTTAAATTACAAAAATGCGTATAATATAGTTGAACTTCGTTATCTGACGAACAGTCAATAAATGTTATTAAATCGTCGAGATGTGATCTTACCACTGATAACTTTATTTTTAGCAGTGTTGTTTCTTCTTCTTCGCTATCTTAACTTCCATCCTCAGTATTATGTTTCAAATTCTAGTGCTAGACGTATGACGTGATTATAATGACACGATGATTATGGCGACACTTTAATTTAAGCGTGTGTAATATTGACAGGACGTTTTTATTTTTTTTACATTTGAGCGGATTTTGTGGGTTATGTCCGAAGTTCGTTAAATAGAGGTCCATTATATCGAGGTTTTATTGTACTTTTAATGAGTCCCATCCATGTCAACTTGTGCATAATACATTTCCTGGGTCACTGGTCAATTAAAAAAAATGAAGTAGAAATACGTTACTAGAAAATAGTAGGTAATATAATATTTTATATTTTTCATATATAACGTAAAGATATACTATATAATATACTTATGAGTCCATTGAAGACAAATATGAAAAAGGAAATTTAATTATCAAATATTTCATTTAAAAGTCTAACAAACATTGAGATGTAGGTACCATATGATGGCAACGAGCTGCCGAAACCTATCTAAGCCATACCTAAACCTATTTAGAATTTAACTTAATACATGAATATACGAAATATAACAAACTTTTTTTTTTTCATTATTATTTCCTATTATTTGAGTTTCATTGTGGTTAAATATGGTTATACTAAAACAAATATTTATTTGTTCTATAATATAATGAGACATCTACTCATGGGAATACAATAAAATATTGTATGTTTATAAAATAAAAATATTAAAAAAATTATTTATAGTTAAAAAATACTTATTTTAAATCCTAATAATTAAAGTATTCCTTCTTATTATTATTATTTCTTGCAATAGATTTATGTAGTCTGTTTTCCAGAGGGTAACTACTCCATTAAAGTGGATTCCCGGCTGCCTTTCCGTCTTGCACTAGGTCTTCTACGAGGATAAGTCCCTTGAGGCTGATTATGTAGTGATATTTAGGGGAGTCTGGTGGTGTCCATTCTTTGGACATGACCGTATCGGTTCCTTCTTCTACTCCAGCTTATAACATCCTCAGCCTTCCATACATCTCTTATTCTATTCCGATGTTATAAATTAACATTTTAAAAACTATCTTAAAGTTTTAACGTGCACTGGTAAATAATGTAAAAATAATAAATGCAGCAGATTGAGGTTTCTCAAAAGAATGTAAGCAATGATTTATTCATCGAAATAGGAAGAAAATGCGGTAGAGAGGGAAGAAAACAAACATGAAAGCATACTGTGTGAATGTAACACAAAATCGAGATAGACCTACCAAACTGATATGATTCTATGTCAGTTAGGAAATAAAATAGTATTGTTATTTTATGAAACGAATTCAGTATATTTCACGTTTTTACATGAAACACTGTATCATAAATATACCTATATTAAACAAAAAACGTATGTCTTCTAGAAGTTTTATTATATTTAATGGGAATGACATGTTTTACCTTGCTAAGGTATTATCAAAGGTAGAACATTTGATAATGCCTCAGCAAGTCGAAACAAGAGACGAAAATTTCAATCAAAACCCTAAATAGGATAGGTGAGACATACCTACTTCAAAATGAGGATAAGAAATCAGAAAGATTTTGTAATTTATTCTTCTTCTTCTTCGTGTCTTATCACACCCCCGTGGTGCATAGGGCTCCAAGGAATCTCCTCCACCCGATGCATATCACTCGCACTCCTCTATCGCATGCCTGATGCTTAACATCATCCCAGGTGAGGCCTGCTGCTTTAACCTCGTCCTGCAGGGCTCTTCTCCAGATAGCTCTAGGTCTGCCCCGCGTCCTCTTTCTCTCCATGGAGGACCCGTCTAGTGCACCCTGAGCGATGCAGGCTGGGTTCCGTCTCAGAATGTGACCGATCCATTTGCGTCTAGAGACTTGTTCTCTAATTGGCTTTTCGCCTGCCATGGTCTAGATAACAGCATTTGACACTATTTGGGGGCAATAGATCTTGAATATTGAGCGAAGGCACTTATTTATAAACACCTTAGATTTCATTATTTAGAAATTCAATATTAATATTGATTAATTACGTGCAATCAACATGCAATAAAATACTATTAAACATTACATTCGCATAAAATATTTTAGATAAACTTAAGGCGTTTACACTGTGGAATTCTATAATGACGAATTTTTATGAATCAATACACTTTTTTTCCACTTTTGAAAATTCCATAATGACGAATTTTTATGAATTAAAACACTGTTTTTTCCACTTTTGAAAGTGGAAAAAACAGTGTTTTAACCCATAAAATATAATAAGATTTCTAAAAAAGATACATTTTGATTTATATAATATTAATATTCATTTTCATTCATACAACGACGATACAGTTTTGATATCAATTGGAGATTTATATATACGTAAAATGGTTTTACTATAAATTGTTTTCCGATAAAATTATATGACTGTTTATCCTCTGTTGCTACCCCTCCGGAAAAATCGATATGTATCGTTTGTATAAATGTCTATAAAAGGCATCGCTTTATATCTATCTCAACGTATGCGCACCCCCTACGGCATTGAGGCATTTTCCATGCTCTATTTACTGCCCGGCTGGAAAACCGATTGGTCCATTGTGTCCCGTCACAATAGGGTATTGTGTGGGCGGAGCCGCCGGCGCCCGGCCAATAGCAGTGCGGCGCGAACAATGCCCATTGTTCTGGCGCCGCCTCCTCAAGGCCACGCCCACCATTGTGTTGCCTATTGTGTGATGCTGTAAGACGGGGAGACATGTCACGACAAAGATGACTTGTACATCGCTGATTGAATAATAAATGGTCCTATTGATGAATTGAATACAATAAGTATAGGTATGAATATTGCTATTTTTTTTAAATTTAGAATCCCATTATGTTCTTACAGTAGCGGAACAAGATTTTTAAATCAGATATTTTTTTATGAATGCATATCTTATATTAAATCGAAGGGAGATTTAGAGCGTTTAAGTAATATATGGAAATCGCTACTGGCATGGAAATAAAAAACAAATATACGATGTAAAAAAAAATTAGTCCATTGTTTTGGCTGAAACACTTTGATACTTCAACATTATTAGGTGTAAGAATTTATAACACTGTTATTACCTATTCGCTTTTTGTGAATGCCGTGACAGCTATTTCGCCAACCGGTGTTGGCATCATCACGTGATACAAAATCAGTTTGTTGAATATCGGTTGGCGAAACAGCTGTAGCGTCATTCTCAAAAAGTGTATTATAAAAAATGTGAAATTATAACGGTGTCATAAATTTTAACAGTTAAGAAAAATTATATTTACAGTGTGAATAGTAAAAAGTCAAGGAATGCCGAGGAAAACATGGCTTAACGTTAATCGATTCATTAAAAGCAGACATTTAGAAGTTCGTAAAATCGACGAGCATACTTATAACGATGTATGCATATGGAGGAAACTCGAAAGGTGTTTTAAGATAGAACAGTCTGGCGGTATATTCTCTTTGGCTAGTTCTTCAAAGAAACGGTGTGTTAGTTTTTAAGTAATTTATTTAATCAATCAAATTATAAAGGATGGTCATGTTTGATGTCGGAAGAATCGACGTGAGTGTATGACTCGTTATATGAATGTAGAGAGGTGTGTCAGGATAGAGTAGTGTGACGGTCCTGCTTAGCCCTGTAGGAAAACTGCGTGATGATTTGTTGTTGTTGTTGTTGTTATTATTGAAATAAATAATAAACTGATTTAAATATAAACTTATTGAACGCTAAGGCATTAATACTGTGGAATTTCATAGTAATGTACTTAGGAAATTGAAAATAGCTTTGTTTAGCCACTAATTATAGAAAAAATATTTAAAAACACGACATGTTTTGGAGGATAGAGGAAAAAATCTTCAGGAAGATGGAGGTATCCTCCGAAACTTGTCGTGTTTTTTTATATATTTTTTAAAAATAATAAGTGAATTAAACAAAGTGATTTTTAAATATTGTATTTGACAATACTTTACTCATCACAGACATATTTCGGGATGGTTCTCATCCTTCTTCGTTGTTTTAATTTTAAAGCCTAAATTTTATACGCGTTAGATAAGTGCAATAAAGTGTTATGAAAATACAATATTTAAAAATAAATGTATTCAAATCTGAATCCACAACACAATTTGAACGCGAATACAGAATTTTAACCGTTGCGTTATAGCAAGTGTAGCTAGACTATGTTTCAAGTGTCTATGAGAGGTTTATATACAGTCACAGATGTAAATACGCAGACAAGTACACAGCTCTCTGTGTAAATACTCGTTATCTGCATCTCGGATTGCACAATAAATGTTAACAACCTGTTCAAAAGAATGCCGTTGCAGGCAAAATGCATTAGGCGCAGGTTTATCGAGGTACCCGGGTACCAGCGTAGTTGCGTCGTTCGTTTCTAAAACAATGTTTTACAGTTTAAAATGTCTTCACTTGTAATGATTTGTTTAACTGTATATAAAACTGAATATCTCAAATATTTTAAATAGAAATAATAAGTAAAAATAAAATATACGATCTACTCTCGTAACTGGTTTTAGTTAGAATGAATGCGGTTACTATGAGATACCTTAAACTTATATCTGGTAAAACCCTGTATGACAGAATATCAAATGCCTATATTAGGAAGGAATGTAGAGCAAAAAAAATATTAACAATATTACGAAGGATTACAAAACGCATAGATGAAGAAATGCTAATAAAAATATAACTAACTAACTAACTAACCATCACGCCGTCTCCCCGGAGGGGTAGGCAGAAATAATGGACTGCCACACTTTTCTTTCCTGACATATTTCTCTCGCTTCCTTAACATTCATACATCGTGTCATGCACGCGCGTCGATTTCTCTGACTCCTCACATAGCCGACATTCAATATTTGATTTATTTGATCGTGCCACGTTTTCCTCGGTCTTCCTCTATTTCTGGTTCCATTTACATCATTAACATATAATTTTTTTACATCCTTCTTTTGCCAGTTCCATGCTTCGCTTCCATACATGAGGGTCGGTAGAAGCACACCATTGTGCACTGCCATTCTAGCTTTTTTGGATAGGTTTTTGTTTGCGATGACAACTTAAAGGATTTTACGATCATTTAAAGGATTTTATGACAAATAATGGTCAGATGCTATGTTTGCAAAATCGAATCTACAAGACAGGCGTACGTTCTATAATGACATATGGAATAGAAACGAGAGCTGACACGATCAAAACAAAAAGTCTCCTAATAATCACAAAAATTAAGACTCTCCGATCCGTTGCGGGAACGACACTCCGAGACAGAATATGAAAGATCTACAATGAAGAAGATGTCGTGCAATGAGGAAGACTGAGAAGACGTTACTGGAGAGAACATGTGGAGGAGCATGTTCTGAAAGAGTGATAAATATAGCCGCAAATAAAGTACCAACGACCTGCAGGAAGACCACTTAAAAGATGGCGAGACAGTTGGGCATCTGCATCCCAGGAACAGGCTCCGAGAAATAACAGAACATAGTCCTAAATAAACCAGAAGAAGAAGAAATTATCAAATTGCTCCAATATGCTACAAGTTGAAGAACCAGTGGGTTAGCGAGTAATAAAATTCATCACACTTGCAGCTATGATCACTGGAAGTTAAACCAAAGTGCGTGAAACCAAGTGGGCGGTACCCGAGTACCTATTACGCGCAAGAACACGACTGGGTACGGATCACCCTGTAAATGCAAATAGATGTCATACTACTGGCGATAATTGCAGATATCAATCAACATATTATTCTATGCACATTGATGTGTGATATCAATTGTAGCTACATTAATAATAATATTCTGTATTATAGATTTTTATATTATAAATGTATTTTATATTTTTAATTATTAAATGATTTTAATGAAATCTCTTGATGGAAGTTCATTTAAAATAATAATTAAATAAAATGATGTTTTTTAACTACTTCCACTTTTGTCTTTATTTAGACAGCGACCGGTTTTGCCAGGCTCGCTGGCATCGACAGACTGGTCTGACCAGTCTGTCGATGTGGGCTGGTCTGACCAGTCTGTCGATGCCAGCGAGCCTGGCGAAACCGGTCGCTGTCTAAATAAAGACAAAAGTGGAAGTAGTTAAAAAACATCATTTTATTTAATTATTATTTTAAATTATTATAACAAAAGATGGCGAGTGGAGAAAGATATTGAAAGAAGGGTTGAAGCAGGCAACAAAGTGAATGGTGCACTTAAAGTTATCATCGCAAACAAAAACTTATCCAAAAAAGCTAGAATGGCAGTGCACAATGATGTTCTTCTACCGACCCTTGTGTATGGAAGCGAAGTACGGAACTGGCAAAATAAGGATAAGAGTAGAATAAATGCAGTAGAAATAAGATCTCTTAGACGAATGTGTGGATACTCTGTGTATGATAGAATGTCGAATGAAAATATAAGAATTAAATGCAGTTCGAATTATGGTATTATGAACAAAATAATGAAAGTATCATTAAGATGATTTGGACAGATGGAAAAAAATAATGAAGAAATTACGGTAAAAATATATACATTTACGATGTTGGTGGAACTAGAAATAGAGGAAGACCGAGGTAAACGTGGCACCATCAAATAAATCAAATATTGAATGTCAGCCACGTGAGGAGTCAGAGAAATCGACGCGCGTGCATGACACGATGTATGAATGTTGAGGAAGCGAGAGAAATATGTCAGGAATGAAAAGCATGGCAATCCATTCTTTCTGCCTACCAATAGCTATATATTTTGTCGCGACAGCTGTTTCCCTAACAGCTAACAGCCTCAGGTCTTACAATCCACTAGTGGATTGTAAGACCTGACGATGCTATGCGAAACAGCTCTCATGACAAAATATAATCAATTGTGATATTTACAACAAAGTTTTTAATTTAAACACTTAATATACATATTTATCACACATAAGTCTCAGAGATCTCTTTTCTCTACATTTATTCTAATTTCATCCTTCTTTTGCCAGTCCCATGTTTCACTTCCATAAAAATGGGTCGGCACAAGAACACCATAAAATAAAGTGGTGTATATCTATGTATTCAAGTGTTTTAAACAGTTAAATTAAATAAATTTGTTTTATGTATCACAATTGTATTTTATTTTACGCGACAGCTGTTTCGTCAACCTATGTTGACATAATCAGGTGTTACAACCAACACCTGATGATGTTAACATAGGTTGACGAAACAGTTGTCGCGAAAAAAAAAATACAATTGTGATACATAAAACAAAGTTATTTAACAGTTTAAAATGTTAAGGTATCATAGTGGACTATTTAAAAGTGTTTTATATTATGTTTAATAAATTAGTATTTTTTTATTAAACGATAAAAAAGTGTGGCAGTTCATCCTCTTTGCCTGCTTCTCCAAAATAGCGTGATGGTTAGTTAGTTAGTTAAAGATTGTCGCTAACGGTGAAGGATATAACAGTAAATAACCTTACGTCTCAGTCCTCATTAGTGGGTTTACGACGTTCGATGCTTACCCTCTTGTGGTATACAAGCGCAGAGTGTCCCAGTCAAATTTAATATGACATTAGCCGTTTTAAAATACCACGGTTTTGTCATGTTCTGTGGGAAGATGGCGAGGACCAAAGGGCCAAAGTTCCGAGAACATTTAAAAATACTTATCACGATTGAATGAGAAATTATATATATTTTTTTCCTTAGACAATAGTATAAAACCCATATTAAATAATTAATATGAATGAAAACGTTTATCTTCTAGGAGTTTTATTATATTTTTGATGGAATTACATGTTTCACCCTTCTAAGCCATTATCAAATGTTTATCATTATCATTTGATAATAAAACCCCTTGAAGACGGACGTATTCATTCATATTAATTAGAAATAATTAATGTTTCTTTTTTTATATACTTTGTATACAACATTCACATTTATTAAAAAAATAAAATATCAAACATTTTTCGGACTAACCAGCCCTTCATCAGTAATAAAATCATGAGTTATAAAATCATTATAACATTTGTCAAAACTGATCATATTTGTAAACAATTTTATAATATTTTAAATATTTATATAATATCACTGATGAAGGGGTGATTAGTCCGAAACATATTTGAAATTTTATTTTTTCAATAAATATGAGAGTTTCTTAACCCTTAACGTACCGTGTTCAAAACAAAACGCTCGCTCCCATGTGGTAAGTTCAGTTTACCGCTAACTTTATCTAAATATCAAGCATATGACTAGATGAATCAAAATTTAATTTATGTCATCTTGTAGGGAATTTCATTAGGAATAGATCGATATCTAATAACATACATGGATTATTTGAAAAACATATCATTATTAATTTTTTTCTGGAACCATGCGATTTCTGATATGTAATGCGTCACAGCATACGGGCGACTGGACATCGGGTATAAACTTGTCTGCGCGCCGCGGCCGGCGGGGCGAGGATAAAGACACCTAGGCAAAATGTATAGTACGTTCAAGACAACGAGTACGTATTAATATTTGTCCCTTTTGGTAAAGTGTTAATATTTTCACAGTTCTGATATTATTAGGTTACGTGCTGCGTTTTCATCCAGTCGGTATTATTACGTACCTATTGAAAAGGTCAAAGATATAATTTATAATACGTTCAAAACAGCGAGTAAGTATTTGTCACTTTTGATAAAGTTGTAAATATTGGCAAAACAAATTCTACCTTAACACGAATGAAGGTGAGGGCAGTCTTAGAAAATATTTTTTTTTGGGATGAAGGAAGTAATTTTTTGCTTTTTTTTTATTACGAAATATTGAGAACACTTCAATGGAGGATTACAATTTTTTATAATATTAGGGTCCATAGGTTTTAAGAAAATCAACTTTAAATTGGCAGTGGAAACTCAATTGACCACATGGCAACGCGACGGTTAAAAAAATACATTAAACATCTACAACACAAAGTAATGGCGAACATAGAAGAAATAATTAATATATCTAAAATAATAATCAAACTAACTTACTAACTAGCCATCACGCCGTTTTACCGGAGGGGTAGGCAAAGACTGCCACACTGCTCTGCCCTGACATACTTCTCCAGCTACCTTTACATTCATAGATCGTAACAACAAAAAAGATCGGCTTGAATGAAGCATACTTTAAAAAATAAGTAAATAGTTGAAAAAATATAACTATACTTTGCATTTTCATTACACTTTTCACAGGCATTTTCAATATGCAAATTTTAATAAGGACAATTATTTTTTTAATTCATATATATTGTGCTGTAATTATTATAAATTATTGTAAATCATTATAAATGACCTATTGTAAATTATTATAAATAATTGTAAATTATTATAATTTATTATAAATTTTTACAAATGATTATAAATGATTATAAATTTTATTAAAAATAATATTAAAATATTATTGTAATAATTATTATTAATTAACATAAACATGTATTACAATGCATATTATCCCTTATCAGACGCTAACTTTTGTATATGTTATTCTATAAATATTTATTTTTTAAAAGGCTAAAATGTTAATCGCTCCATTGATAATATTCCACTAAGAAAGTAATTAAGCGCAGATTCCACGGACAACAAGATTCAAAATGATTCGTCATGTCATGTGTCATACGACCGCAGCGACAAATTTCAGTTGTCACCTCAGAGGTGACTTACGTGCGTTAAGGGTTAACCTAGGTACCTACTCTTTCACCGTCCGAAAGACTTTTCAGTTTATTGATTAAGTTCGTATTTCCTTTATTATATTGCAAAAAAATCTCACGTTCCGCCCCTGCCATTAACAGCTTTTTAAATCGTTTGTTTCACCTTTCAATAAACGCGAGTCTTAAGTGTAAGGGCTATAAATTTAATTCTTAAGCACCTACTTAAGGACAGAAAATTCCTAAAATAGGTAAAGTAGGACTTCGTAATATCGCACATTATTGCCTTTTTAAAAGCTTTCACTAAAACACTCGGGAACTTAAAATTTACGACGCTTTTTGTAATAAAATGCCTGGGGAAGCTTATTATACAGATGGCCACTAAGCTGTATTATTATTATTATTATTTACTTAGATAAATCTTCATATCATAACAGCGCAAACGGAAGAGGAATATTCACTACATCCAATCCCAAGTCCAAGGTCAAGCGGATGTAGATGTATTAGGAATTGTAACTAACTAACCATCACGTCGTCTCCCCGAAGGGGTAGGCAGAAAGAATGGACTGCCACACTTTTCTTTCCTGACATATTTCTCTCGTTCCCTCAACATTGATACATCGTGTCATGCACGCGCGTCGATTTCTCTGACTCCTCACGTGGCCGACATTCAAAATTTGATTTATTTGATAGTGCCACGTTTTCATCGGTCTTCCTCTATTTCTAGTTCCATTTACATTGTTAACAAATAATTTGTTTACCATTCTTTCTTCATTCATTCTTTCCATGTTTCCGAACCATATAAATCTAAATGATCCTTTCATTATTTTGTTCACAATTCGCACCCCATTCACTTGTTATATTTTTTTTCGACACTCTATCATACACAGAGTATCAACACATTCGTCTAAGAGATCTCATTTCTACTGCATTTATTCTACTTCTATTCAACATAGGTTGACGAAACAGCTGTCGCGAAAAATAAAAAATATTTTTTCATACATAAAACCTTTTTTTTGTTGTTAAATTTAACAGTTTATAATGTTGAAGCTTTATCGTCGAAATTATAGTAGAAATCGTCTTAGCATATGTCTAAATGTATTATACGATTTCTTCTTCTTCTTCTTCTTCTTCTCCTCTTGTTCTTGAAATCAGGCTGGCCTTTCTTGGGAGGTTGACTCCCAACTATCTCTCCATTTCTTCGGCGGTTTTCCGGGGGACGGCAGCCGGCAGGATTCTGATGCGCCACAGCGTGTGGGATTTTGGTGGGATCCATCCTCTGCACGTGCTCATTCCAGTATCTTCTACGTTGATTGCCTCATCTCGTTTTTCAGAGGATGTGCGAAATATTCAGGCAATATCAAAACACAGATTTAGAAACTAAAACAGCGGGTAATCCGAAGCGATCAGTTCATCACAGTGTCCATCCGATCCGTTGTTTCTAATACATAAAAACCCGTATCAGAAAACAGACTACCAACCAATTTACTGAAAATACACGCTGAATTCGATTTTAAGTAAATCTAATGCGATATGGAATACCATAATACTTAATAATTGCTTTCTCAGAAAGAGTCGCATTTGTCATCTACGCTCCCGTTTCCAGGGTTCAATACTCCGCTCGATTCGCGCGACTGTGAAGGGAGGCGCAATGATTAATAAGATGTGAAACGGAGACGCGATGATGCAGTAAGCAGTGAACAGGAAGCGGATGCGCTGATAGGAATGTGACAATTGGCACGACATCAAGAAACTCCGCTAATCCAGAGTGTAAATGTCAAGATACTCTAAACTCTGAGTGATCATATCAAATGAATCTTTGAAAGGACTTATACTGATACAGAGTAATAGAGAGATCGCTTATTTTATTTCAAATAAAAACATTTCTGAAATCAACTTGTTAAATAAATATAAGATTTTGATCTATATCTATTTATAAGATTTATACCTTCTGCTTCTATGAAGCGCCAAAACATAATTGATCGCTCCCCAGTACCTACTTCCAACACAGACATCTCTCCTAAAAATTCAACAATACTTCTTGGCGTCCATCTAGAGACTGATCTTTCATTGAAAACTCAAATCAATAAAACAGTCAGCAGTAGCTTCTTTCATCTTAGGCAATTAAGTTCCATAAAAAGAAATATTTCTGTTGACAGTTTTAAAACATTAAACAATTCTTTCGTCGTATCGCAATGCTATGGAGTCTACGCTAACTTCCCCAAAAAGCAAACGAATAAACTCCAGTTTGCATTCAACGCAGCAGCAAGACTGATAAGACATAACACAGCATCTTGAGGAGCTCCACTGACTGAAATGTCCAGAAAGGATACAATACAAGGCTCTGAGATTTCGATTCGCTTAAATAAAGTAAATCCTTCGCTGCCACGTGAATAACGTTCTTTTCAATGTAATTTTTTTTTGCACAATTATTGAACTCAATTCATTTTGAGTATTCATTTTAACTTAAAAAATAACTGAATTTAATTCAGCTAATAAGTTTACACAACATTTCTATATTTGGAAGTTCGCCGGGTCAGCTAGTATGAATATAAACGTCTGTCTTCTAGGATTTTTTTTATTATATATTTTAGATGGAATGACATGTTTCGCCCTTCTAAGGCACTATCAAATGTTTTGAATTATCAAATGTCCATTTAAAATATTTTGAAACTCCTAGAAGACGGAAGTTTTTATTGTTATTATTTATTTAATATGGAGTTTTACATCATTGTTCAAGAAACATAAAATGTTATATAAGTTAGTTAGTTTATTAGAAACAGCTTTCAACTAGTTTCCCTGCAAACTGATATTGGAGTTATGCGTGTAGTTGTATGGTAGATATAATAATTCTCTCCACTGCAGCATCAATGGAGTTGGGTCATTAATGAATCTCAGTGACAGCGCGCCGGGCACCGGAAATGCACGGGAACAGGTGCCCAGCGTGCCGCCAAAAAAGTGCATTCGTGCATCCCGCGCGCATATCGCATCTCCCCGCTGCATCTGAAAGCGCCCACTAAAAGCTACTTTGTATGACAAACATAATAGCTGTGTGAATTAGTCAAATGTGAAATATCTTCTTCCTCTTCTTCTTCTTCTTTTTTTAAAAGATCTGCTGATCTGTGACACAGAAAACATGTCTCGTCGGATGATGAGGTCCAGCTGTCCTTCCATCGCTTAGGCGGTCTTCCAGGTGGGCAACGTCCGGAGGGGATTTCATTAGCGGCTGTATATGGAAGTCTGTCACCATCCATTCGGGCTACATGTTCCCTCCAGTATCTTCTTCTGGATCTACTCCACTGAACGATATCCTCTATTTTGCAAGTTTTTCTTATGTCTACGTTACGAACGCGATCTCGGAGAGTTTTTCCAGTAATTGATCTTAGGACCTTCATCTCCGATATTCTATGTAGTCTCATGGTTCGCACAGTGTCGGCCCACGTCTCTACAGCGTACGTCATGATAGGTCGCACGCATGTTTTATAAATTCTGATATTGCTGTCGATACGCTGTGCTTGTTCTTCCAGACCAGAATTCTTCAGACATCCTGACACGGCAGAGTTTTTACTAAATATTCAGTGTATATTCTTTCTGCCTACCCCTTTGAAAAGACGGCGTGATGGTTAGATAGTTAGTTAGATAATTAATATTTAAATTAAATATTTTGAATTGCCTTTATCTAGATATTTATTTATTTAACTTGCTGAGATTCAAAATGGTCGCCAGTCATAAACCTTAACCATTCTAATGTGTCGTCACATTTAGCAAAAGAATAGGGTGTTCGGAAACGTACGGAACATCAGCTATATGGAGTATATTTATTTGAGGGGGCTATCCATTATTTAAAGGAGACATTCGCTCGCTTAAAACATCCAAAACCTGTTCCACTTCAGAAATGGGGTAGCGGTTTTTAGGTGTGGTTCTCAAAGTGTTGAATATAACTCCCTCATTTTTCAATAAATCAATATGTAATAATCACGCTGGTATTCTGGACTACCAATCATTTTAAATTGGATGAATTATCCATTTGTGTGTTCATTTGTTTCAACTGATTCGTGGTCGAATATATAACTATGATATTTTGAATGACTTGACTTTGTTTGTCCCTGACAAAGGCAACATAGGTTATTTCACCTGCCACTGTGTAGAACCAATCTATCTAAGGTAATGCCAGTAAACAGGGCAATAATCCTTCTAAACCGCATCTCTTCGGATGTGGACATCTTCCGCAATAGTGAGGCTAGCCTCAGAAAGCATCTCTTATGTAATGTATTAAATTGATATTTGCTTCTCTTGTTTTTCTTATTGTTTCTATCTATTTAATTGTTCTTAATTCTCTTGTGTTTTTTTTCTTCTTCTTACTGTCATTTATTTTCTTACAGTATTCTCTTTATTTCTTTATTTAACGTTCTTTATTGAATTGGAACGTGGTATCCTGTAATGTTTAAATACTTTTTTAATAAATTGAATTGAATTAATCTACCGCCCACCTGGAAGACTGCCTAAGAGATGGAGGGACAGCTGGATCTCATCATCCGACGAGATATGATTTCTTTGTCACAGATCGTCAGATCCATCAAAAGAAGAAGAAGAAGAAGAATTAATCTACATAAACTAAGCACATTTATCCTTCTACCAAAGAATTTCCAAAAGCTTTCACAATAGTATAGAAAACAAGTGGATAATGCATAGAATATGAGAGAATGATAAAGCAAAATACAATAAAGATAAAGCTTGAAATATTATTAGACTGTGTTTTAGATTTTGTTTGTATTGAACATGTTTGAGAACCGTCGTAACTGTTGAGGTAAAGTTAAAAGGGTGTGGGATGGTGATGGGGAACGATGGGGGATGGCAAGGGTGGGGGGTTACTTCCTCTGTTCGTGGCAATCTCTTTGCTAATTTACCTACATACATTATTGCCTTCGAGATAAACACGTGGATATACGTATATATAATGGTTACATTCATAATAATAGACTACATGTGACTAGAATAAGTTACAAGTTACCGCGAGACTTGGATTGAGTGTGTATATAGTTTTTAAATAATTCTCGATATGTACCCACAGGAAAAAATAAATATAATTTGAAAGTAGAATCATTTTCAGGATGGAACTCATGATCCCAGGATAAATAAATAGTTATTAATAATTATTATAAAAATATGCCAACATTTAAACCGTTAAAATTGATAACATTGTTATGATATCACAATTTTTGTGATATCATATCAGTGTTATAAATTTTAACAGTTAATAATGTTGAAGTATTATAGTATTTCGGCCAACACAATGGAAAAAAAATGGTGTTTTATTTCACAAAATTATTTATTGTTCAACCTAAAGTGATTATTGATGGTTGAGATATTAGTTTTGTAAAACTCCATATTAATTAATAATAGTAAACACTATTGTTTAGTGGTTTTACTTGGATTTAATTTGTTTAATGACAATTTGTTTCGTCTTGCAAGGGCATTCTCAAACTGTTAGAGAATGCCCTCGCAAGGCGAAGCAAATTTGTCACAATTTATATAAATTAATTCTAAGTAAAAACCACTAAACAATCGTGTTTACTATTATTAATTACTAAATTGCTTACCTTACTAAGACATTTTCCGAACCCCGGTTTACCTTATTGTAACAATTAATAATATTCAAATAACGAACATCATTATTAACCCCTTCCCTTGCCATTAATATCATTACACCTGTTACCCAACCCTTTCGTAGCCAGGGGGGTACTGTTTACCCCCTGACATCCGCTTTGATGTGCTTTATTAACATCCAACTATGGGATTAATCAGGGCTGAAGTCGGGGTAGAGCAGGCCGTGGGGATGGGGTGGGGAATACCCCACAATGTTTATTGTAATGACATTACCGGATCAGAGTTTAATGTTTTAAGTGGGAACTTTGTGCCCCGCCGTTATTGGGTTAAGAAATTAAATGGCGCTCAAAAGCTTCTGTACACCCTGTAGTTAATAGATAAGCATTATATTAAATGCACTGTAGCTACCTACATACAATACTATTTTTTTATTTTAACTAATAAACTAACTAACCATCACGCCGTCTCCTCGAAGGGGTAGGCATAAATAATAGAATCACATTTTTTTCCTGACACACTTCTCTTCCTCTTTTTGTTGATTTCTTCGATAATTTCTCCGACTCCTGACATGGCTGACATTTGATTGATTTGATCATACTATGTTTTTCTCGGTTTTCCTCTATTTCTAGTTCCTTTTACGTCATTAACATATACTTTCTATACCATTATTTCTATCCATGGGTTCAAACTATGATCCTTTCATTATATTGATCATTACGCTTTCATTTGCACTACATTCGCTTCTTATATTTACATTTGATACTCTACAATATATTTAAATTTATATATCGCCTCAAAGATCTCATTTCTAATTGATTTATTTTAATTTAATCCATATTTTGTCAGTTCCATGTTCCATTTCCATACATACTAGCCGGTATAAGAACACAATTGTGTACTGCCATCTTAGCTTTTAAAAATAGGTTTTTGTTAGCGATGACAACAAAATTTCTTACGACTAACAAATCAGAAGACCAATTTCCGATCGATTTTCTATGGGGTGAGTTTTCACTTTTCTTTCCTGGAGAATTAAGTTTTTCTGTATCCATAAAGCGAATCATGGGCTGACGTTAACTTTTAAAATATTTAAAAGGGTCGACATATGTATTAAATTTGATGACTTTCATTTTACCATGTCTTCCTCAGCCTTGCTTAATTTTTCGCTTCATGAATGATCCTGTCTTACACATCTAATGAAATTATTGAACGCTAGGGCATTAATACTGTGGAATTCCATACTTAGGAAATTTAAAATAACTTTGTTTAATCCACTAAATATTTAAAAAATATTTAAAAAACCCGACATGTTTTGGAATATACCTCCATCTTCAGGTGTAAAAATACAATAAATGAAAAACATCTTAATGATCTTGTCTAACCGGGTGGTGGTCTAGGGGATAGAAAGCTTGACTTCTGAACCAGAAAATTTGGGTGCTATTATTTATTGGGAATTGATCAAAAATTCTGTCATCGTTGATTCAATGAAAATATTAATTTCATATTGTTACTGAAATATGTTTTCTGAGGGTCTTTCATACCTATTTTATTAATGAAAAAAATACATTTCATGATTGTTTGATTCGGTAAAAAATCATATTTTAGAAAAATTTCTAGAATTGGTCACTAGATGGCAGTACACAATTATATTCTGGTAGCGACCATAATGCACAGAAAGCATGAAACTGACAAAATAATAACAAATATGATAAATTGTTTTATAATATAATAGAGTACCAAATCAAATGTAAGAAGTTACTCCCAGTGCGAATGTGATCATAAGTATTATAAACAAAATGATTGAAGGTTCATTAAGAAGTTTTGGATATATGGAAATTATGAAAGTAAAAATAATTGACAATGTTAACGATGTGAATGGAGCAAGAAATAGAGGAAGATTGAGATAAACGTGACATCATCAAATCAGTCATATTTAAAATGTCAGCCACGTGGAAAGTCAGAGAAGTTGATATGCATGCATGACACGACGTATAGAAAATAATGCCGGTTCATCCTTTTTGACTACGATTTCGGGGTAGTAGTTTTTTTTTATCAGATCGTTTGAACCAAATTACCGCATACAATTTGTTAAGCTGTTATATTGATTCTCACGACATGTAATGGGTAGCTAATCTATCGCCATTTTATTGTCACGTGAATTCTACACCAGACCAAAGACAGCATGAGAATCACACTGCCATCGGCGGGACCTTCAGTGTGGCAGTCATAGCTCTTGCCACTTTTACACGAAGGTTAGTTCGTTAATTGGTTTGTATTGATTAGGAACGAAACCGGTTGACATATTTATGTGCATAATACGTCAATTTTTGTTATTTTTCAAGGGATAATAGTACGCTACGCAAGATAAGATAATGAATCATTAGGGTAGAAAATATACGAATTTAACACGTATAAAACAATTGTAAAAAATTTAAGCTCATAATTGTTACTATTAATGTGTATTATGTGCTTAATGTATCCCGTTTCACATCGCAATAATTATAGCCAAGTTGCACCCCCCAGCGGCATCTCAATAGGAAGTAACCCCCTGCTCCCCTGCAGCGGGTACGCCAGAGAGGGGGGTGGGTGGAGTTTGTGTACAAAGCAACTCGCTGTTTGTGTTTCAGTATCTCCTGAACTTGTCCAAGATTGCTCGGTAGATGTGTGGGTAAAATTTCTGATTTAATTCTAACTTACAACTAACAAGGTGAGGGCACGACATGAAAAATTGACTTCGGATTGGAATTTTTGCAGAATTTTTGTACTCTCTAAGAGTCGTATATACTCAAAGTTTTATTATTTTCTTGTAAAAGATCTGACGACAGTAGTTATATCTCTTGAGTTGATGAAGCCCAACTCTCCCTCCATCTCTTAGGTGGTCTTAAAGGTGGACGATCTTCGCAGGGGATTTCGTAAATGGCTGTATATGCGAGTCTGTAACCATCTATTCTGACTACAGTATCTTATTCTAGATCTACTTCACTGAACACTCTATTAAGCAAGTTTTTCTTATCTCTATGTTACAATACGATATCTGAGAGTTTTTCCAGTAATTTTCATTTCAGATGTTCTTCGCAGACCCTTGTTTCGTGTAGAGTCAGTCCGCGTTTCTACAGCATACGTCATGATAGGTCGTACGCAAGTCTTATAAATTCTAACCTTGTTGTACGCAGTGCATGTTTTTCCAGACCAGTATTTTCAGACATCCTGATAAAGCAGACGCTTTACTGACTTGTTCTCGTACTTTAGTATAAATGTCATTACCTAAGGTTGTAGATATCCCAGATTTGCAGGCTGCAGATGCAGATGCAGATTCCCAAATATCTAGATTATTTTAACTAACTAACCATCACGCCGTCTCCCCAAAGGGGTAGGCAGAAAGAATGGACTACCACACTTTTCTTACCTGACATATTTCTCTCGATTCCTCGACATTCATACATCGTGTCATGCAAGCGCGTCGATTTCTCTGACTCCTCACATGGCCGACATTCAATATTTGATTTATTTGATCGTGCCACGTTTTCCTCGGTCTTCCTCTATTTCTGGTTCCATTTACAACGTTAACATATATTTTTTTTACCATTCTTTCTTCATTCATTCTTTCTATTTGTCCAAATCATCTTAATGATCCTTTTATTATTATGTTCACAACACCATCATTCGAACCGCATTCACTTCTTATATTTTCATTCGACACTCTATCATACACAAAGTATCCACATATTTATATAATTTTATAATAATTAATAATCAGTATTTTATAATAATTTATTTTTCCTAGTCTTCCTCTTATCTTTTTTCCATTCACACTACTTGTGTACAATTTTAAATTATTCCTCTATTATTATCAATTATTCTTTGAGTCTTTAATGTATAAAAAAACACAAATTCGTCTCTTTGTTTCATAATTTATTGTTCGGATGATTGCAAAATGGCGTAGTGATACGTATAACTTTGTCATCTTATTGCCAAACTTTCCCCCGTCCTCCTCCTACAGTCTCCGCCACTGCATTATGAATAATTTCAATCTTAGATAATACCCTTGAGAATTCAGGAAGTTTACCCGAGCGAACGCGGGGACAGAGGAAGAACCGAGACAAGGCGCTCTCTCTCTTGATCGTTGCATCAGCCATCTTGGTCGCTTTCATTTCTTAATTACTTAAAAAACGATGAAACACTACACACAAGGAAAGACATTTACCATTTCATGTATTTAATTTGAGAAAAATATGCGCTTACGAGAAGTTTTATTATATTTTAAAGTAGTGTAGCAGTATTACATGGGATGGTCGATCCAAGAAAGACGTCGATAGTCGTATCCACCAGGCTTAACTTGCCTTCAACAAAAAAGTCGAGTCCAACAACATAGACCTGAACCTCCGAAAACAACTTTCGTGTGGTGTGTTTTACTGTACGGCTTCGAGACTTGGTCCCTGGGCGAAAGAGAGCGCAAAGGCATTTGAGATGTGGACCTACCGACAAATTGTCCATGTATCATGGAGGGACCACATTACAAATGAAGAGGTTCTCAGCAGAGTTGAAGAGAGTAGGCACATGTTGAACACCATAGCGGAGAGGCGCGCAAGATGGATTAGTCATGTGTTGCGACACGAATGGTTCCTGCGTGATGTGTTCGAGGGAATGGTCGAGGGATCAATTGGCAGATGACGACTTCGCCAGGAGTACTTAGACCAGATTTACCGAGATATGGGCTGCACCTCTTATGCGGAGTTGAAGTGAGTTGCCGAGGGCCGAGCGGAGTGGAAGAGGAGATGCGTCGCCTTGCTGCAGACCAATCATTAGATTGAGACCGGAGAAGAAGAAAGTAGTGAAATGTTTGTCAATGCCTTCTGGCTAGGCCAAAAATGTCACTCCTAAAAAAAATTCTTTTATAAAAGTACGTTCTCCGCAATATTCAATATGAATTAATTTAATGCATTCAATAGTATAGTACATCATTTATAACACCATCATTACGCTAGTGGTGACATATGATGAAAGTCGTGGACTATCACTGAAATTATCTATTGGTTTGAGAATAGAATCGTAAAAATAATCCTGAGACCTGGAATTGCAGTAGGAACTAGAAGGCATAGGAGCAACCAAGAGATCTGTACAATGACCCAGTAGCCCCTTATAACGATCATTATGAGAGCCGGTCGCCTAACATGGGTTGGGTACATATGCCGAGCTGGAGAGACCAGAACAATCGAGACAGAACAACCGACCGGAGTAAGATCTCTAGGAAGACCTAGACAGTACCAAATGGATAATGTTCTGATTGATCTGACTAGGTTGAGCGAAACGAACTGCTGGGAGCAAAAGGTTCTGGATCAAGAAGCTTGGAATAAAATCATAAAGATGGCTCTTCAATAGTTGTGCGTCCATAGAAAGACAATCAAGTGGAAAGAAAACATTACGAAGTTCATCTGTAAGATGATGTATTGAAATATAATAACTCGGCTATACAAACTATCAAGATCATCATGGATTCTATAAAACTAACTAACTATCTAACCATCACGCCGTCTCCCCGGAGGGGTAGGCAGAAATAATCGACCGCCAAACTGTTCTGTCATGACATACATCTCTCGATTCCCCTACATTATTACATCGTGTCATGCACGCACGTCGATTTCTCGGACTCCACCCGTGATACACATTTGAAAGATTCTATTATGTACCGAATTGATTATTGATGCTGTCATTCCATTTTCGAAAAACAATAGTAATAGGAACATTTAATTAAATGATTGAAGTGAAATTGGCACTAAATAACAAAAATCAAATAATGCAGTTTCATTCTGTATGGCTTATAGAACAAAACTGCATATTTAGTTTGAAAATAAAAAAACATTTTTGGTATTTACTGCTTCTTTTAATTCAAACATCAATTATTATAATGTCATGATTAAATCACGTTGTATTTTACTGAGGGTAGGAAGAAAGGGTGGGATAACGGTATATTTTTATTGAAAGCTTTCCCGTTCAATTTAAAGATTTTTAATTAAGACGTTTATTAACTAATACATGAAAAAGTCTGACTTCTAGGAGTTTTATTAAATTGTATATAGAATGACATATTTCGCCCTGCTAAGGCATTATCAAATGTAAACGACATTTGATAATACCTTAGAAGGGCGTAATATGTCATTCCATATAAAATTTAATTAAACTCCTAGAAGACAGACGTTTTCATTTAAATTAATTAATTAATATGGAGTTTTACATCATCGTTCAAGAAACAATAAATATTTAATAACTCTCTACGCGTATTTATAGAATAATCAACATTAATTTTTATTTTTACATGGATTGATGTGACTGCTATGTTTTAGTAGAATCTTGGTTTATCTATCGTTAAACGCGACGGATTTCTCTATTCCCAATCTTGCAGGAAGTATTGGCACCCTATATTCTGTATGTGCTTTTCTAACTATTGTACATTAATTTTAGAGTGACTATATCGTAAAAAAATATGATTTTTATGTTGCTTAGATAAGTTAAAGCGGGTTCAAATAATACGAATTTTAGAGGATTTTAATAGGTATATGTTTGTACAATCATACTATTTTCAACTTATCTCAAAGACAAATAAAACACTTCTTTAAACAAACATCAATTATATAACAAATATTTTATATTTAATAGGAGTGACATGTAAAGCTTCAAAGCGCTTTATCAAATGCCATTTGACAATGACAAAACAAAAAATTGACAAAACATATTAGAAAACATTCTATAAAAGTGATATATTCAATATGAATGATGTTACAGTCATAGAAATCAATACTTTAAAAAATGTGTAAACAGTAATTGGGTTCAAATAACCTGTCGTATACAAACGAGTGAAAGGAAAGGGAAACTACTGCATAAAATGAGGTATTCGAACAACCAGCAAATACATTAGAATTTGCTGCAAACTAATCACTAGGATTGTTACATAAAAAATACACCTTATTTTTAAATTCTTAATATGTAAAATATGTTTTATTTTAATTTTAATCCTAGGGATTGGATGGCAGCAAAGAATCGAATAATTTTACTGAAATCTCTTGACGGAAGTCATTTTAATATACTAATTAAATAAAACGATGTTTTTACACTTCCACTTGTGTTGTTATTTCGAAAGCGATCGGTTTTCTCCAGGCTCTCTATAAAACTTAAATAAAGCATCGACTGACTAGTCTGTCTGTGCCAGCGAGCTTGGCGAAACCGGTCGCTGTCGAAATATAGACAAAAAATGGAAGTAGTTAAAAAACATCGTTTTATTTATTTGTCTTTTCTTTTTTATACATATACTTTGCATTTACATACCTACAACGCTAACTTTAAAAAAAAAATTAATTACGTATCAGACATGTTTCGGACAACCGGTCCTTCCTCAATGATATTATGAAGATACATATTTAAAATATTATAAAATTGTTTACAAAAATGATCAGTTTTGACAGATGTTATAAAGATTTATAATATTATAATATCACTGAGGAAGGACCGATTATCCGAAACATGTCTGATAAGTAATTAAATTTTTTTAAAGTTAGTGTTGTATATACCAAGTCTATAAAAAGGAAAAGACAAACAAAACATCTACAACACAAAGCATGGCGAACATAGAAGAAAATCTTTATATTTGTTTAGTATATTAAAATCTCTGCTGATTCTTGGGCTGTACTTTTCAAAGTGATAGTTTCCCGTTGCTTTTCAAATAAATAAAAAATATTAGTAGAAAATACTGAATACTTTTTTTAAATTCAGAACATCCCTTAAAACAACCATTTGCCACTGTCCACATCGCAAGCGAAAAAAGGTTCTTTTATATCGCGCGAGCGTCACAACGGACCCACAGCGATTTCCCTTCTACCCTTCGCATTTCCCCCCTCATTCTCCGCCCCCCGCCTCCCCCGAGCGTTCCTTTCATTCTCTCATTTCTGTGTCATCATAAAACATTGTATCTCAATGCGGGATCGTTCATGCGTAAGTTTTTAAATCTCATTAAAAACCCGCCACAAGAAAGGCACATCGTCCGAAGTACCACGGTACCGCGTTACAAAGCGGTATATTGTGAAGAAAATGAAACACTCCATTTTGTGGATGGAAAATATTGTCCTTTGATGGTGTTTGCGAGATGAAACATGTCCTATCAATTTGCGGGAGATTTAAAAAATTTTAATAAAAATAATAATACAAGCTTTTCTAAATTTACAAGTTATTAACCCTAGTGCCAACCCTTATGTTTCAATGTGAAGCTTGGAGCTGGTAAAAGAAGAATCAAAGTAGGCTAAATACCGTAGAAATGAATCACTGAGAAGAACGTGCGGGAAAACAATGTATGAAAGAATATTAAACGACGAAATGAGTAAGAAATATAAGACAAATGATTGCAAAAATTTTTGCTTATGAACTTGTGATGAAAATTTTTAATAAAACTTATGATGCTTATGAACTTATGATGAAATAAGAAAGAAATGTAAGGCAGATGACTGCATCATGAATAAAATTAAAAAAGAACCCCTGAGATGGTTTGGACATGTGGAACAAATGGATGAGAGTAGAATGGTTAAAAAGTTGTACACAAGCAGCGTGAGTGGGAAAAGAAGCCGAAAACGACCGAGGAAAACATGGCATGACCAAATTAATCATTTACTAAAAGGCGGCCACATTCGAAGTCGGAATAATCGACGTGCGTGCATGGTACGATGTATGCATGTAGAGGAATCCCGAAAGGTATGCCAGGACAGGCCATTGTGGCGATCCATCCTCTCTGCCTACCCCTCCGGGGAAATGGCGTGATGGTTAGTTAGTTAGTTAGATAAATTACATGTTGTAATTGTTTTTAAATAGTTATACGAAAAAATACTTGCCATATGCAGCTTTAGATGACAAACATGACTCGTCATTTTCTTACCTGTAAAGAAAATAAAAAAATATATCATGAAAAAAGTCGTAATAATGCGAGAATCGAGAAAATGTTGTGTTAGGTTAGGTTAGTATATTTTTTGGCTATCGTCATCATCGTCATCGTCATGTGTCACATGCGTCAGTCAGTTAGAAACAGCTGTCTATATGTTGGGATAGAGAAACTCACGAAACGAGGCCAAATTAAAAAAAAGCGTACGGAAATAGCTCATTTGACCGTAACTTCACCGAAATAACACATTATGCGGCAGCGGCAGAGAGACGGCACATAAAACTCATAATCACATAATTTGAAATTAAAAACTCGAAATATTTAGACCCATTACGTTGAAATGTTTAAGTTGAATGCACTATGCCGGTGTAACTTAATATAAGAAGATATCTAATAACAATTGATGATGCCAACATCGGTTGGCGAAACAGCTGTCGCGACACTCTCAGTGAATAAAAAGAAATTGTGATATTATAACGTGTTTTTATTTTATTTTCATAGTAATAATTTGGTAATGTCATGTTTACCTCGGCATTCCTTTCACATCGTTAACCTATATTTTCTTAACCATTATTTCTTCATCCATGCGTTTCAAATGTCCAAATCAACGCAGTGATCCTTTCATATTTTTCCTCTCTGCATTCCTTTCTGATATCAGCACTTGACGTTATTTCATTCATTGTTTTAATACACATTCGTCTAAGGAATCTCATTTCAACCGCATTATGCTCTCTTCTCTGCCAGTTCCATGTTCCGCTTCCACACATAAAGAATTGGAACTAGAACTCTATTGTGAACGGTTATCCCCGCTATCATCGTTTCATAAATACTAACTAAAACTAATTAACTAACCATCACGCCGTCTCCCCGAAGGGGTAGGCAGAAAGAATGGACTGCCACACTTTTCTTTCCTGACATATTTCTCTCGCTTCCTCAACATTCATACATCGTGTCATGCACGCGCGTCGATTTCTCTGACTCCTCACATGGCCGACATTCAATATTTGATTTATTTGATCGTGCCACGTTTTCCTCGGTCTTCCTCTATTTCTGGTTCCATTTACATCATTAACATATAATTTTTTTACCATTCTTTCTTCATTCATTCTTTCCATATGTCCAAACCATCTTAATGATCCTTTCATTATTTTGTTCATGACACCATCATTCGCACCGCATTCACTTCTTATATTTTCATTCGACACTCTATCATACACAGAGTATCCACACATTCGTCTAAGAGATCTCATTTCTACTGCATTAATTCTACTTTCATATCTTTTGCCAGTTCCATGCTTCGCTTCCATACATAAGGGTCGGTAGAAGAACACCATTGTGCACTGCCATAAATACTTGTTTTTAAAACTTATTTCAATGTTCCGATATGTAGTTTTTTTGTTAGTAAGATTACTGTCAGATATCGTTAAAAAATTAAAATTTAATTCCAATGGCATTTACATCCCTTTACTAGCCACTTTAGCCACGTGATTTTTTTTTCAAAGATCTTAGGTATAGGTGGAACAATCGCACGTGTGCCCGCACAGTGGCAACTCGTGCCATAAATAGCTTCGGTAAAGTGCACTATAAACCCGCGGAAGAGACGTCGTAATGAATAAATGTACTGCAATGGTTACAAGACAATATCAGAAGCTTTATTAGCGGGTTGCAGGGGTGGCGTGTGAAAGCATTTATCAAAAGCGTACCCAATTAATTATTTTCGATATTGATATGAATTTTAACTAACTAACTAACTATCCATCACGCCATTTCCCCGGTGGAGTAGGCAGAGAGGATGGAAGGCCACAATAATCTGTCCTGGCATACCTCTCGGGTTTCCTCTACATTCATACATCGTACCATGCACGCACGTCGATTATTCCGACTTCGAATGTGGCCGCCTTTTAGTAATTGATTGGTCATGCCATGTTTTCCTCGATCATCCTCGACTTCTTTTTCCACTTACGCTGCTTGTGTACAACTTTTTAACCATTCTACTCTCATCCATTCGTTGCATATGTCCAAACCATATTTTATTTATCATCGGAACTTTATTTCAGATAATATTATTAATACTAATGAAAAAGTTTGTTTTCATGAAGTTGTATTATAACTAATGGAAATGACATGTTTGATATGTCCAAAGCATTATCAAATGTAGAGAAAATCAAACACGTTGTTGTTTTTATACACGAGTAGGAGAGAGAAAGTACAACAATAATAAAACAACGTGTTTGATTTTCGTTACATTTGAAAATGTCTTAACAAGGTAAAAGTGTTATTCCCATTAATTATATTGTAAAGAAATTGCTAAAAAACAGAAGTTGTCCTTCGCATTAATAATCACAATATTTTTTTCATGGTTGGTAGCAAATTTATTTTTAAGATTTTGGATATATCCGTGTAACTTGTCTTTCTCGCCCGACAAAATCTTAAAAAAACATTTCAATCAATTGTCAATCTTTATTGACAATCGGTTTCAATACTCTGTATAAATTAGTTAGGGCGATAACTAAATTAGATTTATTGTTTCTTGAACAATAATGTAAAATTCCATATTAAATAATTTATATGAATGAATAGGTACGGCTAATATACGAGTAAACATATCCCTTAGACCACCACAGTCACGCTGCCATCATGTCAAATGCATCTACACAGTTCTTTGTGTTCATTTTGAGGATCTAGGTCTTCACTCCGTAAAGCAATATGGACCAAATATAGCACTTGACCATTCTCTGTCTTAATTTTATGTTGATGTTGTCATTACAGAAGAATGGTATCATGTTATTATCTGGTTATTGAGCTGGTTTTAACGTACTAAAGAGCTGGAAGGGTTGGGTGTAGGTGTCAAAATGAGCGGAGTGTCAGTAAGCCGTCTCTTGTATGCGGATGACACTGTCCTACTTGCAGACAATGAGCATGAACTACAACCCCTGGTGAATAGTATGTATGAGGTATGCATGCGAAATGATCTGATGATGAATGTGAATAAGTCCAAGGTAATGATTTTTGAAAAAGAAGAAATCATGACAGTATGCAACATAAGCGTGATTGGTGAAAATTTGGAGCAAGTAGTTGAGTTCGTGTATTTGGGTAGTATATTGACAAAAAATGGGCGAGTGGAGAGGGATATTGAAAGAAGGGTCGGTGCACTTAAAGTTGTCATCGCAAACAAAAACCTATCCAAAAAGCTAAAATGGCAGTTCACAATGGTGTTCTTGTACCAACCAACGTATGGAAGTGAAGCATGAAACTATCGAAAGAAGGATGAAAGTAGAATAAATGCAGTAAAACTGGGATACTCTGTGTATGATAGAGTGTCGAATGAAAATATAAGAAATGAATGCGGTGCAAATGATGGTGTTATGAACAAAATAATGAAAGGATCATTAAGTTGGTTTGGACACATGGAAAGAATGATTGGAGAAAGAATCTTAAAAAAATGTCATTTAACGATGTAAACGGAGCAAGAAATAGAGGACGACCAAGGAGAACGTGGCACCATCAAATAAATCGAATATTGAATGTCGGCCACGTGAGGAGTCAGAGAAATCAACGCGCGTGCACGAGAGAAATATGTCAGGAAAGAAACGTGTGGCAGTCAGGCTTCGGGGAGACGGCATGATGGTTAGTTAGTTAGTTAGTTAGAGTTGGTATTAACTTCGGACGCCACTGGAGCCCTCTCAAAGACATTGCGAAGTGCCATTCTTGGATCGACCATTTATTATATTCGTTGGGCGACAAAGCAAAATGCTATCTATTTCTGTATTATAATGAACAGTTCTGACCGGATGCCGCGGGCCGGTTGCTTGAGTGCTCCAGGACCGATTAATAACTGAGTTAGAGCTGTATCGGACTTGTTGGGTGATTGTATCATTATATAGGGCAAAATGATTCATTATTTTAAACGACAAAAATCATGTCACTTCTGTTTTGGTTTTCGTTCATTCATCTTCAGAGTTACAATCCTTGGTTGATCTTAGCTTCCTTCAGGAAACGTATGCATCTTTTCCTGTCTTTAATATCAATATTTAACTAACTAACTAACTAACCATCACGCCGTCTCCCCGGAGGGGTAGGCAGAAAAAATGGAACGCCACACTGTTCTGTCTTGACATACTTCTCTCGCTTCCTCTACATTCATACATCTTGTCATGCACGCACGTCGATTTCTCCGACTCCTCACGTGTCCGACATTCAATATTTGATTGATTTGATCGTTGCAGACAACGAGCACGAACTGCAAGCCCTGGTGTCTAGTATGTATGAGGTATGCAAGCGATACGATTTGATGATGAATGTGAATAAGTCTAAGGTAATGATTTTCGAAAAAGAAGGAAGCATGACAGTCTGCAACATTAGTGTAAACGGTGAAAATCTGGAACAAGTGGATGAATTTGTTTATTTAGGAAGTATGTTTACAAAGGATGGGAGGGTGGAGAAGGATATTAAAAGAAGGGTTGGGGCAGGCAAAAGAATAAATGGTGCACTTAAAGTTGTCATCGCAAACAAAAGCCTATCCAAAAAAGCCAAGATGGCAGTGCACAATGGTGTTCTTGTGCCGACCCTTATGTATGGAAGTGAAGCATGGAACTGGCAAAAGAAGGATGAAAGTAGAATAAATGCAGTAGAAATGAGATCTCTCAGACGAATGTGTGTCAAATCTGTATTTGATAGAGTGACAAATGCAAGTATAAGAAGTGAATGTGGTGCGAATGAAAGTGTTATGAACAAAATAATGAAAGGGTCATTAAGATAGTTTGGACACATGGAAAGAATGAGTGAAGACAGAATGGTAAAGAAGGTATATGTAAACGGCGTGAACGGAGCTAGAAATAGAGGAAGGCCGAGGAAAACGTGGCAAGATCAAGTGTGGCAGTTCATTCTTTCTGCCTACCCCTTCGAGACGGCACCATGGTTTGTTAGTTAGTTAAATTATTTAGTCCATTGTTTTGGCCGAAACACTTTGATACTTCAACAAAATTAACTTTTAAAATTTAAATGCTGTTTAGTATCACAATTTTTATTTTTTTTTTATTTTTCGTGCACCTGATGATGCCAACATCGGTTGGTGATTTTGTAAACGCAATTGTTTTTCGATTTTAAAGAGATTTTATTATATATACAATATTAAAATACTTATGTAAATACTCGTTTTATATTTATAATGAATTTGAGAATGCCCTCGCAAGGCGAATCAAAGATGTAACAAGTATTCATATATATTTTTTATACTCGTAGAATATGTAAATAAAAAATCTATCTACAACTAATAAAACATTTAAGTTTTCACAATAACATATTTTATTATGGAGTATTACAAAATAAATACCACAACAATCAATAAGTTAATTTATTATTAATATGGTATTGTTATTATTATAACTAACTAACTAACTAACCATCACGCCGTCTCCCCGAAAGGGTAGGCAGAAAGAATGGACTGTCACACTTTTACTGATGCGGCACTCCATCCTTCTCTTTTCGCCCCGCGGGAGACGCGGTGTGATGGGTGATTAATTATATTATTTGATATTAGAAGTATTATAGAATAAATGACATTGCACATTGCAGTTCTTGTGCCTACGAAGGGGACCATTGAAACTGGCACAATATGGATCAAAAGAGAGATATAAGTTAATAAATATTTTTAATAGAATATTATAAAATTGATTAGTGGATCTGTTCACCATTCATTTGTATAAGGGAGAGAGGTAGTTCCACTTATGATAGAACTTTCTTCCTCTGCGGCCGCATTCTGGGGTAATTTTAGTTCCGCGCTCATGAATGGAGACTCGAAGAGATGAGGTTTGGGGGGAGCAAATAATAATCTCGGGTCCGGACCAAGATGCTCCGTTTGTTTATTTTGCAGTTCCAAGTCCCAACATCCGGTCGGCTGGAAGCTGGGCAGTACAGAGAGCAATTTTGATTGCGATGATAATATTTGAAAAAAAAATGGAAGTTTTATTACAAACATGTTTCGGAACGTAGACGTCCTTTATCAGTGCATAAATATAGTAATAATAAAGTACGTCAAAATTGTTAGGGGGGGGGTGGAGTTTTGGTAGAGGTAATTATTATTGGGATGTATTGAATATAAATTAAAACGTCTATTATCTAGAAAATTATTTATTTTTGATATTTATTATATTCATATATCATTTACCAATTACATGGTTTTAATACCTCCAAATTTTACGCATTTTAGACACTCTATATAATCTCGATAAAAAAAAATTATTGGAGAATAAATAGGGAATAAGGCGAACATAACAAATCTTAAAGTGTCTTAATTTAAAAATAATTGTCTTACATGATATATTAACACTATTTTAATAAAATAGTCCATTGTTTTGGCCAAAGTTGATATATTATTGTAACACATGATGTTGTCAACATAGGTTGACGAAACAGCTGACGCAAAAAATAAAAATACAACTGTGATAAATAAAGAAAAGTTTTTTGATTTAACAGTTTATATACTATTTTAATAAATGTGAGTGCTGTATACAAAGTGTATAAAAAAGAAACACTACTTTAATGCTTTAAACTTATCTTTAAAAAGTGTGTTTAATTCAAGCCGGCTTTTTCTTATTGTCTTTGAAGTACCATAAAAAGTATTAGGGTGTTTTTCAAAAAGTTTGCTCGTTGCGTAATAATTCCACTACGTCACATTTGGCGTTCCACTAATACATCACGTCGCGTAGTGGATGTGACGTATGATGCCAGTATTGAAACAAACTCCAAAATGCAGGTTTATGAATATGATTTTACTAAATATTACATTGAATTCAGATTCTAGATGTCGGTCATTTTTACCCATGAAAAGCTGTAAGTCAAACAATCAATACTTACATTATAGAATCACGTTCGTAGTGGAAAATAAAAACAGCACGTCGTGACGCCCGACCACTATTTCACATAACATAATGCGACTGGTGTCAATTTACGAACATGGCGACCGTTGACGAGCTATAAAATGTTGCCATCAATCAAATATATACTCGTACTTAGTTTATAGTAAATTTTTCGTTTAAATCAGTATATCGACGTAGCGTATACGGAATTTTCCACCAACGTCGTTTTGAGTGACTAAATAAAAACAGTATTTTATATTATTTTGAACTCTAATACGCTGTTATCTAGGAATATTATTGAATCATATAATCCTTCCAAATAACATAAAACTCTTGGACAAGAAGTAGCTTATCAATGAATATTTTTCGTTTATAAAGTGCAAAAGGAGCGTGGGACACTAGAAAAATCACCACTTTTCTATCGTATATTCCCAATAATTAAGCAAAATAAACAGATATAAGTACTTTTGGATATGTGAATAATCAATTTGTGAGTTATTCTGTTGTTTTGAGATATAAAAAAAACAGTTTTAAAATCAATAGCCTGCAGAATTACCTCGAAAGTCATAGGACATGTAATTTTCGAGTAAACATTTTATTTGAAAAACACCCATTAATATATTAGGAATTAACATCATGATGTATTATGGGAGTAACTAGTTTCATCTTGCCAGGGTAATATTGAACATTTGATGAAGTTCTTTGAAAGGCAACATATGTCACTTAAAAAGTACGTCTCGTGCTAGAATATAATAGAAAACGCGATGTTCTTAAATATTATTATAAATATTTATATGAAGGTAAAATTTTCATAAAATTCGGTTCGTTTTTTTTATAACCATGCCCTTGATAGTATAGAAATAAAATTTGTCGTTTTTTTTATCAAACTTTATTAGTGGAATAAAACATTGTTGTGATTCACAATATTTAACAAATACCCATTTTTTATAATTTAATAAATGTTATCAAAATGATGGTTTATGCAGCATCCCTATTAAATATCGCGAGATTCCGAAATGGACCACAAGCCAATCTGAGTTTTCCTTTTGGAATCAGCATTAGTCTTGAACGTTCTGTCATCTCGATATGCGAGATAATTCTGAAATCAAATATTTCATACTCTCTGCAATATATATAATATCTCGTTCCAAACTATCTTACATTATCAACATAACTACAGATGAATCAGTCGGGATAGGAAAATTATTTACCCTATAAAACTAAATATTTCGCAACGCTCATATTCACATGAATTAGAAGTACTTTAGAGAAATTGATTATCTAGAGATACACGAATTGAAAATGTCCAAGAATATACATACCTAGGACACAATATTCGATTGGGCCGAGATAACAAACCGCCGAGATAAAAAGAAGAATTATACTAAGCTGGGCAGCTTTCGGAAACATGAGTTACATCCTTAAAAACCGGGAAATACCGATCAACCTGAAACGAAAAATCTATGAAGCCTGCGTCTTGAAACTGTTACATTGTCCAAACAAAGTGCCGAGAAACTACGAGTGATCCAAAGAGCCATGGTAAGAGCCATGTGAGGAATAAGCCTAAGAGAAGGAGTCAGAAACGATACGGTGAGAGAAAAAACAAAGGTCACTGACATCATCCACCGAGTGGCGACTCTAAAATGGCAACGGGCAGGTCACGTAGCCAGAAGCTCAGATGAAAAGTCAACAAAAAGACTGCTGACTTGGAGACCGTGGACGGCAAAGAGAAGTGCAGGGCGACCGCAACCACGGTGGAAGGATGATCTAAACAGACTCGTTGGAATAACCTGGATGCAGTCTGCACATGACAGGTGACATGGAAGCGAATGGAGGAGACCTTTGTCCAGGAGTGGACGGGAATAGACTAAGGACGAAGATCAAGAAGAAGAGATACACAGGGTGGTGGAAAATGAACTACATGTTTTTAATTTTTTTCCTGTAGAATTTTACTTACGAACTTGAAGAATTTAATATGGAAACTATATAATGAAATATTGATTTTAACACATGAAATTTTAATACGAATAAAAACGCATATTATCTAGAAGTTTTTAATTGTAACTAAATATACTTGCTTGTAAAAAATTGTTTCGATTTTTTATTTTATTTTCATTATTTAAAAAGTAGTTACATTATTGTAGATGGCATCATTTTGTACCTGATACGTAGGTGTTAAGATGCTGCTGTGTGAGCTATGGCAATTTTAATTTTCTTTAGCTCAGATGTGTAATTTTAACATGACGAGTGTCACATCAAAGATTTATCTCTTAGATGATTGCACAAATACTAGAAACTGGAGAAAATTAATTCAATTAACGTGTTATTTGATTTATCTAACAACGGAAATAATGTAACGCAAATAAAATAAATCCATTGAGATATACGACAAGATTCAAAGTAATTTATAATTCGCTGCAGATTTTATCTCGTTTATTTTTAAACGTTTTGTGTGGGAAACGAGATTTTTATAACTGTGTTACGTGTTAGATATTCGGGAGTTATATTATTCTTCTGACAGAATAACGATGTTCTTTTATTTAACAAGCATTCCGAATAATAAGCGTTTCCGGTCCATCTCACTCCTCCATCGGATGCTGGGATCTCGGATCGTCCATTATAATCTCATGGCTCCGAGGAAAAATCGTGTAACTTCAAGGAAGCATTTTCTCTATGAAAACATTTTTAACTGTTCATTGATTTAATTTTTATAATATATTTTTTTTAATATAATGCAAAACTCTCTAATTAATACCTGTAATAGGTATTGCTAAAAAAACTTCTATAACCCAAAGTTTTATCTTGATTAAAGAAATAACGAAGATTTTTTATCCAATTAGAAGAAGATTTTTTTTACACATCCAAACTTATTTTATCCACACGATTCAAAGATTTATAATAAAATCTACGTCACGGGATGAATGATTATAATACAAAATCAATTAAAAATATTGTATTTCCAGATTAAAATTAGACAAGATAACTAGAAGAGAAAATGTTTTAGAAAAAATATGATTATTTTAATATAGATTGAAATGGTAAAATATTGAATTGAATCGAGTATTTTAAGCAAATTTGTATTTATTTCATATCAAAATAATAAAAAATTAAACAGATTTTGCAGATTGAAATTAATAAAGCGGAATAAACTAAGTAAAATAATATTTAAAATGTATAAAAATAAGTTATAAAAGAAAAATTGTTACGAATTAAAACACTATTATGAATTATTATTCAAACCCTTTTTTTCCTTGAGCTAATTTGTTTCGATGCATTACAAATTTCCCGATGCCGAAGTGGTAAAATCTTCGAAACGTATTGAGAAAAACAAAGTCAAAACTGAAAAATAAAACAGATTTTTATTTCATTCAATAAACCTCATTATGGAATTTCACAGAATTTTGGAATTTCACAGCTTTAATTTAAATAATCATTAAAATTACTTAAACACGGAATGCTGGTCATAAATGATATCAACTTTATACCAATAAGGACAATATAAGAACTTATATTCAGTTATAATTCAGGCTTCAATTATAATTTTAATTCGTGGTTGATCACAAAGTGACTATTTCATTTGTAATATTTATAAAATTAAAATGTCTTACCACAAAGTGAGTTCCTCGAATGAAATTTAAAAATAATTTTTCTTAAATATAAAGATACAACCCTTTTCTCTTGATTCAAAATCAAAATACAATCTAGCGACTGAAAGTGGGTCAATTCGGCTCTCATTCTTTCTGTCTTCATTAATGGCTGCGTTTAAAAGTGATGCTGCGTATTCTGGACCATTCTCGTGCCGAGATTCGCTGCTCCTCCTTTTTGTTGGCCACATCCTGCCATTCTTCTTGGCGCGTGAATGAACTGACACGGCGTTCGGGATTTTTGTATGTGAACCGATTAACGTTTCGCGGCGGATCGTATCGCAGTATTGGAGAGAAATAAAGAAGTTCAATTAATATACTTCATTCACAAAAACTTTAGTGTTGCTATAAATAATTCCCCTTAAATTATATAATTTAAGCCGTGAATCAGGGTCATACAAACTGTTTGTGTATAGTCTTGATTAAACTCGCAACAGTGTGAAACCGGTTGGCGCTGCAAACTCAGTAAGGTATTAAATTTATTTAAAATAATAATGCACTTTTAATATTTGTATCTAAACCATTTTATTTGTTAATACTTCGCTCCCGTAAGAGCTTCATCAGGGTGAGAGAATAAACTCAACTTCGAATCAGAAAAAAAAAGTTAAGAAAGATATATAAAATGGAGAGAAAGAGGGATAGGATAAAGTGTGCGCGAGGATAAATAGGATGTTAGAACGGTGAGTCATGATCATGAGGGAAAATTTCTAATACATTCTAGTGGCGGACAGGGGAGTTAAATTTTTTAATTTATTTTTATTTTCATAAGTATGTATTAAATTATTTACACTTAGGAACATGGTTAAAATGGGGCAATGGGAAGATTGGTTTGATTATTAGTTACGGGTAAATTATTGTTAAAGGCTTTCTTAATTTCTAATGCTTTCAATTTATCTAATTTTAGATCCGGGGAATTTTCGTTAAGCATTTTTAGGCCACAAATTAAGTGTTTTATTTGAAAGTTTTTAATTTATTTCTTAAATTTGTCAAACAACCAAGTAATGGCTTCCTATCAAGTTACAAATACATGGTTTCCAAGAGATTTGAATTGTCATCTTTCGTCTTAATATAGCATTATTAAATTGGGTAATATCTTTTTCGATTCATATTTAAAAAGACCATTCTGCCTGCATCTTCAGAGCAACAACGAATTGGGTGGTTAGTTTGAAGATTTTTGGCAAATCGATATCTGCATTTTTTTTAAAATTAATTTTAATAAATTTACTCTTCTGACATAATCTGTCTTGTAAGTATGCATATTAATTTTTATAAATAATGTTAGTAGTATTCTGCGACTATTATAATATTACTATTGAGACATAAAACGCAGCTCACTAATTATTAACTTACTAAATCCCGCGTCTAATTTCGCCCGTGCGCAATAAACCACGCGTTATTAAACATTTCGCATAAGAAGATAAGTACGTACGTTCATAACCACATTATTCCTATTGTTTTATTATGCGAGCGATATCCAAGAATAGACACCCTAGTATGAATGAATCCAACGGGACTGCTGCGTGTGTTGTTTCTTGCACATCCGCCTGAATGGACATTTTTTAGAGTCCACTTTTCGACGCCTTTGCATTCCTTGCGTCGGCGTCGTGAAAAATCGCCGCGACGCATTTCCGGTATCAATTTAAATTTCGAACAAAGAAAAGTGACGTATTGTGAATTGGAAAAGGGATGTTTCTTATAAAATAACGTATTATTGTATATCTATATTTAAACTGCATTTTTAACGATTTCAAGTCAATGTTGAAAACCGTAATTTTTCAGCATTTTTTACCAAAATCAAAGCTTATTATCAAATTATCAAATGTTTTTTTTGTGAACTGACAAAAATCAGACGAATCATTCATTATTTATTTGAAATATTTCTTAAAGTGATAACATCACGAAAACAGCTCATATAAAATAGCGGATATTCATTATCAATAAAAATTCCGAAAAAAATATGTAATAATATATATATTTATTTTTACAGCAAGGATTCCAGAAAATAGCGTCATCAGTTAAACGGCGCTCTTCCCAGAAAAGAATGAAACCCGGTAATTTTTTACTTATTTTTTTAAATGCTATATACTCAGGCTATACCTGGTTTATATCAAATTTAAACCTATTGATTATGTTTATTTGTTAGCAACTGGTTAAGAGAGATTTTTCATAAAAGCTTTTACAAATATCATTATAAAAATTAAGATATTTTTGATATCAAATCACATTATACATTATTGACGAAATTGTCAGTTTTCTGTAAACTTTACTACATTTTATGAGAGTGACATGTTTTACCTTGCAAGAGAGTTGATTCTCTAATGTTTAATGTAAGGCAAAAAAAATAGGTAGGTACACATAAAAATATAAAATAACAAATATATAATATAATTAAATTATGGACGAAACAATCCATTTTAAACAAGTTTGAACATAAAAAATAAATATTAAATATTAAGATAAAACGTAAATATGTCCATAACTGTACAAACATTACGTTTAAATAATTTTTATTCAAATTTTAAATCATTGAATCGAATTTTAAATGCATTTTTATATTGGTCTTTCTTTGTTTAGTTATTATTATATATTTGCGCCCTTGAGGTGATTACATCACAAAAACGGCGCTTTAAAAGCTAGCATATATTATTATTATTATTATTATTTACACCTGAAGATGGAGGTATCCTCCGAAACATGTCATTTTATTTAATATTTTGTGAATAATACCAAAGAAAATCTCTTGATAGAAGTTCATTTTAAATAATAATCAAATAAAACGATGTTTTTTTACTACTTTCACTTTTGAGCCTGGCGAAACCGGTCGCTGTCGAAATAAAGACAAAAGTGGAAGTAGTTAAAAATCACCATTTTATTTAATTATTATTTAATAATACCAAAGTTGTTTTCACTTTCCTAAGTGTATTACTATGGAATTCCACAGTGTTAATGCCTTAGTTTTAAATATTTTTTATGGAAGTTATTGAAGACAATATTCTATATTAAGATTATATAAATACACAATTTATCTTTTCATTTAATATTTTTTTGCTGGCAACATATTTTTTGTGTTTTAAGTTTACTTGGTATTTTTGCATTTTCTTTCAAGTTGAGCCAGTATTTGTGAAATAAGATGGGAAAGAAATGTTGCACCCGGTACATGAGACCATTGAACGAAATGAAACGCAATATTCACTTATTGGTGAAAATTTGGAGCAAGTAGATGAGTTCGTGTATTTAGGTAGTATGTTTACAAAAGATGGAGAGGGATATTGAAAGAAGGGTTAGGGCAGGCAACAAAGTGAATGGAGCACTTAAAGTTGTCATCGCAAACAAAAACCTAACTAAAAAAGCTAAAATGGCAGTGCGCAATGGTGTTCTTGTACCGACCCTTATGTCTGGAAGCAAAGCATAGAACTGGGAAATGAAGGATGAAAGTAGAATAAATGCAGTAGAAATATAATTGACCAATGCTTTAACTTATTACGTATTTTAATAGTTCATCAAATACCAATCGATACGCATTTAAGTTTTTTATGCACTGTTTTTGTCAAATCAATTATTTAAATGTTGCTTAAAAGTTTACACTCACAAACTATTTTCAAAATGATGAAGTGTTAGAATATTCCATGTTTAGCTTACACGTGTCTGTTCGTGGGTTGTCGCTGAATGCTTGTTTGCAAAAGTTCACGACAAGAATTAAACACGTCCTTTACACTTGCTAATAATGTGTGCAAGATGTACACAAGCAATCAATAAACCTTGTCCAATTTAAGACAAATGTTCTCATTCCTAAAATAAAGATTTTTATTAAATTTTTTATATTTTTTCTAATATAAAAATACTCGACGTCCGACGACAAGGAATTAGAATTTATCAGAGAATCTTAAGAGTAAGCAGACAATAGTACATTATTATGAATAAAGAATCGCGTCTCGTTTAGTTTTTAACCACATCCCCTAGATATAAAATAGGAGATACATAAAAAAAATAAACCTCGTAAGTACGATTTCATTATAAAACCGACTTTGGATTTCTTGTTGAAAAATGTGCATAAAATATTTAAAAAGAAAATATATAAATTCATAAATATAGTAAAGGAAACCATCATATGGAAAATATTTTTATTAAACAGTTAATTTAGAAGTTCCTAAAGATTCAGTGAACATTTTTAATTGAAACTTTATGTATAAGGTTGAAGGCATCGGATCATGAACAGGCTAGATTAGGAGCCAAGCATTATGTCCCCTAGACTACTCACTACCAGTTCCTATTCTTATTACTTTTTTTACTTATCGTCTTTGAAAATAATTTTGTTTTATTTATAATATAAATATTAATAGAAGTATATTAATGTATTTATTTGAAATTTCGTGGTAGAAGTTCATTGTAAATATGAATATAATAAAAAAAAAATTTAAAACGGGTGGTGGTCTAGGGGATAGAACGCTTGACTTCTGATCCAGGGGACCTGGGTTCGAGCCTGGACACGACCAGATTCCTTCTTCATAATAATGAGCTATTTTCTGCTCATATTGAAGATTGTAAAGTAAATTCTAATAGCATTGATTGAAATCTTTGGTATTAGACTTTAAAAAAAAAAAAAAACTTTCTGTATAGTATAATAAAGGTTTGACTGACTTCGATATGGTCTGGTCTAGAAGATAGCAGCGAACTGCTGAATTCGGTCGAAGCCATAAACCTAAGTGAAATTAGACTTAATATATAACTATTAATAAAACTTTCATTATATTTTATTTTTATTATTAATAGCAATCACTGTTATTATAATTTTAAAATAAACAATGGAATCAAAGTATACAATATGAAATTGTATTAACGAGTTGTTTATAAAATACGTTTCAGAATCTAGAATTATTTTCAAATGTGAATTCTTCAAATTCAAAAATTTGAAGTGTACTTATTGACAAACATCGGCATGTTCGAGAGGCGGACACAAAAGTGCTAATACAAACGTTAAAAAATAGCATTGTGTTCTCTTTTCAAATATTTACCCAAACAATAAATCATACGGGTGTTTGTTTTTTGTCTTTGCAAAATTAAATCACAATGAGCTGTGGGCCGAACAAATTGTCTTTGATTTATTTGCTCGGACGGAACAATATTTTTCAAAACTCCCGCCAATTAATCTCGCCTCGGCGCATTGTTCGCTTTTCGCGTTAATGAAATGACAAAACGGCGGAAAATAAGAGAAAAAATATATATTTATTGTCAATGATGAGAAAATATGTGGTGAAATGCCATAAAAGAAAAATAACTAACTTACCATGATGCCCTCTACCGAAGGGGTACGCAGAAAGAATGGACGGCCAAACTATTTTTTATTTTATTTACTTACTTAGACAGCCGTTGTCGTCCACTGCTGGACATAGGCCTAGAAGTCAGAAAAATCGACGTGCGTACATGACACGATGTATGAATGTTAAAAGAGAAATATATCAGGAAAGAACGGTGTGGCGGTCCATTATTTCCGCTTACTATATCGGAGAGACGACGTGATGATTAGTTAGTTTTTTCTCTTCTTTCGGTGCCGTGTTAGGTCCCCCCAGCGTTGGCGATCACTGCAGTAAAGGCATCTCTATCCTGCGCCACTTTGAACAGGTTCTGAACTCTTGTTATTCCTGTCCACTCTTTGATGTTCCGCAACCAGGAGCCTTCTACGAAATCCTCGACGTCCCTCCACTTTACCCATTATTGTCAGTCGAAGGAGGTGGTATTTTTCTCCCCTTAGCACATGACCCAAATATGATATAGCACATGGCTCACTGTTGTACGTCTGCATTACTGACCCTATCGGTTCACGGTAAACGGAAAATTCTGCGGTATATCCACATCTCGAACGCTTCCAACCGGTTCATTACATTCACTTTCAGAGTCCAGGTTTTGAAGCCATATAGTAGAACATGCCATATATACCATTTTACCATTCTTTGTCGGAGTTTCAAGTTAAGATTATCGTTGCAAAATAATCTTCTCATTTTATTAAATGCTGCTCGTGCAACTTCAATTCTGCTTTTTATTTTAATGTCCGTGTCAAGCGCTGTTATGATAATGCTGCCACGGTATTTAGTTAGTTTTTAATTAAGTTTATTGACTTTTTCCTCTATTATTCTTTAGCATTTGGGCATCCAATGGGCAGTGTGGTGAACTGGCGGTAAAAACACAACGGAGATGAACAAAGGAACGTCGGATGTGAAAACAGAAAGACAAATGAATGACAAGAAAAGAATGGCACAATCAGACCACCTATGACGTGGGCGTCTCTGCCCGTACAATCCATTCGGCGATAGTTGCGGCATGTCAACTTAATTAACTCTAATTGGATACAGGATTTTTCAATGTCTCGTTATATTAATTCATAGTTTCTTCCTCGCGAAACGTTTATTTAATTTTTTTAATATATAGAAAACAGGAGCTGAAAGATACTAGAAGTCAATCTAACTTAATCTTATTTTAAGATGCACATAATCGTACAATGGTTCTTATGGCATATAATCTCTTCTTCTTTCCCTTTGCCATTTCCCATCATCTGGGGTCGGCCCTCTTCGTACGAAAATGCCAAACTCTTCTATTTTGACACATCTCCACTCTCAGGTTCTCGCATTGGAGCTCCTTTTCCATTGGGCGACCTCTTCTTCTTGGTTTTGTGGGAATGCTGAAGTATGTCATATAGTAATTAATGGCATATAATAAAAATAATAGTAAATTGGATAATTTATAGAGCGCCATATTTATGAATTAATCATTTCATGGGCACTGCAGAAAATCTTCCGTTTTATAAACTAGTTTACCTAATAACATAATTAGTAAGAGGGCTGCACATGACGCAGTCGATCAACATTTAAATCAGGAAAGGATAATTTAAAAATATGCGTTTTGAGTCTCGATCTAAACTCAGGCGGATTCTCGATTCATTTGAGGTCTGCTGTAAGACTCCAGGCTGAAGAGACGATTACCGCAAAGGCTCGGTCGCCAAAGTTTGTGTGAGGACAGCGTTTTGGCACAGTCAATCTAATGATCGCAGAAGACTTTGCTCATCGCAATGTAGGCTGTCTGGCATTTAGGTTCTCGTTGATGCAGAGTTCAGATATATAAGTCGGTGCCAATCCATGCAACGCCTCCATGCTTGTATTATCCTTTCTGTACATTTCAGTCAAGGAGTTACTTAAGATGCTGGTTTATGTAACAATTCTTTGGCGCACCCTTTATCAGTCTTGCAGCATCAGATATAAAAGTATAATTTAAATTTCGTATGAATCACCCAATTTGTGGTGTGATATTATTAAAACTAAATTAAAACAATCGCGTATTTTGTTTTAACATCACTTATTTTAGTATCAACTGGTTTAGCTCCAGCCAGAGTTTCGTCTGAGTTTATTTTGTTACCCTGGCGAAGCTCCGGTGGTAGCTAAACCGGTTGGTATCTTAAAAACAAATAAAGTGATGTTTAAATTTCAAATCATACTTATTATATTTCTAGGCATTTTTTGTACTTAAATTTTTTTTTTTTGGGTTTCATAATTATGAAATAAAAATATGTTTAAAATTTATTTATTGGTACAAAAGAAAAAAAAAACATCTTAAGAGGATCACTACGATGATTTAAAATACGGAATTTTGGTTATTATTTGTGCATTTTCGAACCAAGTTATTACCCTAAGATTAATGCAGTATAATTAATAGAATGTTACCTTTTTTTATTGAAAACTAGTTTCAAGTAAATAAGTTGTGCATTTAAAATTCGAACAGAGTATACGCATCGAAGAAGGGCGATTGTTGATTGGTCTGTTTGAAAGGTGTCAGATTTGGAATGCAGGAGCATTGGGCAGCCCGCCCCCTCCCCCGTGCCCTAATGCAGCTCATTTTAAATATAGAACATGAACTTGACGTCTGGAATAATGCTTTTGTTTTAATTGACCGTTAGAATGTTGTTCCGAATATAAATATCGCGGTCTAATACCATTCGGTTTATATTATGCATACGGGAGGATAAAACCGTAGATTAACTATCATAAATTTATTAACTAACCATCACGCCGTTTCTCCGTAGGGGTAGGCAGAAAGGATGGACCGCCAGATTGTTCTATCCAGACATAACTCTCACCGATTGTTCATATTATGCTTAGAACAAGGCCGACTTTTAGTAATTGATTAAGATTGCCACACCGAAGGTCTCCTGATCGATTCCCGACGACGGCAGTGTGATTGTCACACTGACATTGGTCTAGTGTAGACTTCATGTGACAATAAAATGGCGATAGATTAGCTACCTATCACATATCATAAGAATCAATATGACAGTTATATCGTTTACACCGATTTGGGTCCCACTGTAATGATGTAAAGAGATATAGGTACAACAAAATAATAATATTATTATTACAAAACAAACAAACAAACAAACCATCACACCGTTTCCCCGCAGGGGTAGGCAGAGAGAATAGACCGCCACACTACTCTATCCTGGCAAACCTCTCTAGCTTCCTCCATATTCATACAACGATTCATACACGCACGTCGATTCCTCCGACTCCTAACATGACCAACGTTTAAAAATTGATTAATTTTGTCATACCATGTTTTCCTCGGTCTGCCTCAACTCCGTATTCCATTTACATCATTAAAGTATACTTTCCTTGTATGTGATCAAAGTATCTCGCAGTTCACCTACCTAACGAGCAATAATGTATCGTTATTTAAACAAATTTGTCATTGACTTTTAAAAGTAATTTTCAACACGCCACTGGTGGTAGAATCTAGAATATATAAAGGATCATTTTGCAATAAACTTCTGTAACATTCAAGCGTTCTCCGTGACGGGAGTCATTTAGACGGTTCAGACGGGTCGTATTAGTGTCACAGGGCACATCATTAGCCGGACAATAGATGGCGGCTCATCTCTAGCGCAGGAGAATTTACTTCTTACCTCGTAAAACAGCGAACGTTCCAACTATAGCTTTAAGACAATCATAAAATAATTCATTATGTTCGAGTGAGTGACTAACTAAATAAGTGCATTCTAAAACACATTACGTTTCAAGATTATTTTTAACAAATAATTAATATTAATGAAAACGTCTGTTTTCTAAAAGTTTTATTATATTTTATGTGAATTACATCTTTTGCCTGTCTAAGGCATTATTAAACTTCACTTGGGTGTCCATTTCTTTCGACTGATAGGCGGTTGTATACACAACTCAGAAATCCTGAGTGATGTAGGTCTGTTCGTCCCTGATAATTATCTTCGACAAAGGGGCCATAGATTGTTTTATCTCCCACGATGCAGAACCAACCTGCCAATGGTTATGCCGGTAGGTAAAGCAATATCTTTGCTTAATCGTATCTTAACCTCGGAGTTTGACATATTTTGTGATAGTTTGGCTCATCTGAGGGAAGTACTATCTTTTTTATAATTGTATGGTATATTTATTTTATTAATTTGTCATGCATCTTATGTTTCTCGCTCTTTTTATTAATCTAGTATGTATTACTTATTATTGTGTATCTCTAACTTGTATCTTTAGTGTATTGGGGAAAAAATTCTGTAATGTTTTATATATGTTTAAGATAAATAAATGAAATGAAATAAAATAAATATCAGGCATCAAGGCATTTGATAATTCATTAGACTTAACTTCTAAAAAACAGAAGTTTTCATTCATATTAATTATTTGATAGAGAGTTTTACACCATTGTTCAAGAAACAATAACAATATTTTTTTATAGTTAATGAGAATGATATTTTTCGTATTTCTAAGGCATTATCAAATGTGATAAAGTAAACATTTGATTATGCCTTAGAAAGGCAAAACATGCCATTCCCATAAACTATAATGAAACTTGTATAAAACAGAAGATATTATTCGTATTAATGATTTCAAATGGAGTTTTGTATCATTGTTAAAGAAACAATAAATTATTCTTAACCCTATTTAAAACATACAAAACACTGATCTGGCTTGTTTTAACGCATGTCTCGGTTATTAAACAAGATGATACTTGATTTATCTGCTTCGAAAGGAAAATAAACCCCAGAATCCTCGAATAAAAACAGTGTTTTAATTCATATAAAAAAACGGTATTCTCGACTTCCTATAGTGTAAACGCCTTCATTATTACAACTGCTTTCTAAAAAAAATATTATATTTTTTGTAAGTGACATGTTTAGCCTTGTTAAGAAATTATCAAATGTTCGTTTGTGTCGCCTTGTAAATGCATTATCAAACATCACTTAACAAGATGAAACATGTCACTTACATAAAATATATTAAAAATTCTTTAAAACAGTCGTGTTCATTTGTATTAGTTATTTGATATGGAGTTTTACATCATTGTTTAAGAAACAGTAAATTAACGCCTTAAGTTTAGACCATTGTTTTGGCCGTAACACTATTATACTTCAACATTATTACTGTTAAAATTTATAACACTGTTAAAATATCACAATTTATTTTTATTCACTGAGAGTGCCGCGACAGCTGTTTCGCCGAGCGATGTGTCACAATAAACTAAAGTAATAAATGAAAAGACTCACTATTTATAGGGCAAAAAACTTAATGAGTATGCGAAACTTATTAAGTATGCGAAATCTGTTGACAATTTTGTAAACAAATATAACAAAGGAGTTTTTGCCCTATAAATAGTAAAACTAACTAACTAACCATCACGCCGTCTCCCCGAAAGGGTAGGCAGAAAGAATGGACTGCCACACTTTAATCGATGCGGCACTCCATCCTTCTCATTTCGCCATCGCGAGAGACGCGGTGTGATGGGTTGCGAACCTCATCGCCACCAAAAGGCATCTCCCGCGCACACTTCGAACGTTAAACGTCTACATAATAAATCTAAAACAAATTATCTGAAATACAATGATATAAAATAAAATAACAAAGAAAAATAATTTAACACATAATGTTATTTTAGATGGTGCACTTGTCGTCAGCTGGACGATCCGGACATTTGTGTTTATTTAATTTTTATTCCACGTTAAATAGTAAGTCTTTATATTAGTTATTTGAGTTTATTGTAGCACCTGATGATGCCAACATCGGTTGGCGAAATAGCTGTCGCGACACTCTCAGTGAATAAAAATAAATTATGATATTATAACAGTGTTATAAATTTTAACAGTAATAATGTTGAAGTAATTGTTTCGGCCAAAACAATGGACTAAACTTAAGGCGTTAATTTATTGTTTCTTGAACAATGATGTAAAACTCCTTATCAAATAATTAATACGAATTAACACGGCTGTTTTATAGAATTTTTAATATATTTTATGGAAATGACATGTTTCATCTTGTTTACTGATATTACAAAATGCATGGTGATATTTTAACAGTGTTATAAATTTTAGCCTTAAGTTTATATGATTTTTTTTTATCTATGAACATAAAACAAGAATCAACTTGAAGTTAAAATGGCTACAAGCATTGTACAGATCCCGATGGCAATTAGAGCGCGGTTCCACCATTCAACCACAATTCAACCGAGTAATTCAACAGCGAGCATTCGCGTATCTTCGTCAACAACTTGCTAAACGCCCCACAATCGCTTTGTTTGCGGCGCTTGTTGACAGTTAGGGCCGCCACCAGACAAATGTTTGCTCATCCGCTCACCCCTTTGTCCGCTCACTGGGGGCGGTTTGATAGTGCGGGGGTTGTGCATTCTTACCCCGTAATTGTTATGAAAGTTGGAGTATTTTATTGGAAAACAATTCGCTTTGTTTAATCTTATTTTTTCGCGTTAAATATTTTTTTAAATTATGTGAAAACCGTTATTCAAAATGAAAATTTATCAAAAAAAAGGAAAATGGTCATTCACAATGGCGTTTTGGTTCCAATCCTTATGTATGGAAACGAGGCATGGAACTGGCAGAAAAAGGATCATTGGTGTATTGGAATGTAGTTCTGTGTTGCTTTTGATGTATTTAAATAAATAAATAAAAATAAATTAAATAAATGCAGTTGAAATACGATCTCTTAGACACATGTATGTGTGGTAAAACGATGTAGTAAAGAATTTCAAATGCAAATATCACGGAATGTGTATTATAGAGCGGAAAAAGTATAATGAACAAAATCATATAAGATCACTGTGTTAGTTTGGACACATGGAATTTATTGATGAAGAAAGAATATTTATGGAAACAATGTAAATGGAGTACGAAGTATAGGAAGACCGAGAAAAAATATGACATAACCAAAAAAAATTCAAAGATCGTACATGTCATGGACAAGCCGAAAGAAATGACGTGCGGGTATGACTCGCTGTATGAATGAGGAGGAAGCTAAAGAAGTGTGTCTGGATAGAGTAGCGTGGCATGCCATCTTCTTGGCATACCCATAGATGGAATGAACGGGGTGATTTGATAATGCGTTAGCATGGCGAAACATGTCATTCCCGTAAAATTTAATGAATCTTCTAGATAACAGACGTTATCATTTGTAATTAATATGAATGAAAACGTCAGTTTTCTAGAAGTTTTATCATATTTTATGGGAATGACATGTTTCGCCCGAGGCATTATCAAAACTTTGATAATGCTTTAGAAGGACGAAATATGTAATTTCCATAAAATATAATAAAACTTCTAGAAAACTGACGTTTTCATTCAAATTAATTATTTAATAAAGAGTTTTACATCATTGTTCTAGAAACAATAAATAAGTTTTCATTTGTGTTAATTATTGTAAATTATATAAATTAATATAGAATTACACACTAAAACTTTTCACATGCCTATATATACGCATACGTAACAAATAAAATTATTGCAGAATATTCATCATACAATAATCCATATCTCATCTCGATATTACAATAACAGGAAGCATAATTCCGCATTCTCTGGGTGCCATCCAGGGTCCCTTTCTTTGTTTCTGGATGCAAATCTGTTTTGGCTCTGGACCAGAACTTATCCCAAGTGATTGCCGGCAGTCGATTTACTATAACTCCGGTAGAACAGCGATCGTTTATTATTATTTGGGTACTCGCATCGTCTAGAATCCTCTCAACTAGCGTTTTATTATTTCTGCGGTGTGAACGCAATTTACCAAGAAAAGATTTTTAAAGGGATGTACTCAATAAATAAGATCATGATGAATACTTTTTTATTTTTATTAAACATTTGTTATCTTATTTAAAAATGCCTTAGCATATGAATTAAACTTCTAGAAAATCGGCGTTTTCGTTCATGTACATTAAATTATAAGAAGCTTCAACCAGTGATGTTTCATGTCCCAAAGTGGTCTATATAGCCCTAATGGTCCAAGACAACTTGCTAGGGGTCTACGAGAGTTGTAAAAAAATTGGGGGTCCATGAGATGGTTTAACTAAATTGAAGCTGAATATTGAAACGCAATATATCGAAATCGTTTTTTTTTATCTCGACAACGACTTCCGGCCAGTGGAATTCGGCAGCGACCATTTTTTTTAGCAATCAATTCGAAAAATCACTTAGGAAAACAGGGGGTCTACACAAAATAGAAAAAATCGGCAAGGGGCACAAAAAGTTGAGGAATCTCTGCTTTATACTATTATATATGAATTTTAATTATATCGAGAATTAGTTATAGGTACAAATGGAGAAAAAATTAATTTAATTAATTCTAATTAACCATCACGCCGTCTTTCCGAAGGAGTAGGCAGAAATAATAAAATGCCACACTTCTCTTTCCTGATTCCTGATTTAACATTCATGTATCGTGTAATGCGTGCACGTCGAATAAATATTTCTCCGAATCCCCACGTGGGCGACATTAAATGTTTGCTTTATTTGATCGTGCCACGTTTTCCTCGGTTTTCCTGTATTTCTAGTTTCATATACATCTTTAACATATACTTTTTTCACCACTCTTTCTTCCCGTGTTTATTAATTTAATTAATTTCATTATTGCGGCTGGAGTGAAACCGGTTGGTTTGGTGAAATTAAATTAAATAGTGTAAAAACAAAGTTCACCAGTATTTTTAGTTATTTCAATAATGCCACACCACAAATAAAAGGCTTCATACAAAGGTACCCTATTTATATACTAAATAGTTATTAATTATGGTGCACTTAATGCAGTGCACAATGGTGTTCTTCTATCGACCCTTATGTATGGAAGCGAAGACTGGAACTAGCAAAAGAAGGATGAAAGTATAATAAATGCAGTAGAAACGAGATCTCTTAGACGAATTTGTGGATACTCTGTGTATGATAGAGTGTCGAATGAAAATATAAGAAGTGAATGCGGTGCGAATGATGGTGTTATGAACAAAATAATGAAAGGATTATTAAGATGGTTTGGACATATGGAAAGAATGAATGAAGAAAGAATGGTAAAAAAAGTATATGTTAATGATGTTAATGGAACCAGAGATAGAGGAAGACTGAGAAAAACGTGGCACGATCAAATAAATCAAATATTGAATGTCGGCATGTGAGGAGTCCGAGAAATCGACGCGCGTGCATGAATGTATGAATGTTGAGGAAGCGAGAGAAATGTGTCAGGAAAGAAAAGTATGGCAGTCCATTATTTCTGCCTACCCCTTCGGGGAGACGGCGTGATGGTTAGTTAGTGAGTTAATTAGTTATTAACACTTTTTGTACTTGGTATAAAACCACTTTATTTGTGTGGTCTCACATGCTGTGTGTCAGTATGTGTAAAGCCCCGAAGAAGCTCGCATAGAGCGAAACCGGTAGGCCCTCATCCTCACAAATAAAATAAAGTCTTTGTTGTTGGTATGTTGGTGGTTGCATACCAAGTACAAAAAATGTTTAACAACAACAACAACAACAAACCATCACGCCGTTTCCCCGCAGGGGTAGGCAGAGAGAATGGACCGCCACACTACTCTATACTGGCACACCTCTCTAGCTTCCTCCACATTCATACATCGAGTCATACACGCACGTCGATTCTTCCGGCTTCTGACATGACCAACTTTTCATATTTGATTAATTTGGTCATGCCATGTTTTACTCGGTCTACTTCGACTCCTTACTCCATTTACATTGTTAACGTATACTTTTTTAACCATTCTTTCTTCACCCATGCGCTCCATATGTCCGAACCAACGCAGCGAACCTTTCATAATTTTGTTCATAATACCTTCTTTCGCTCTACATTCCTTCCTAATATCAGCATTTGAGATTCTGTCGTACATCGTTCTACCACACATACGTTTTAGGGATTTCATCTCTACCGCATTTATTCTGCTCTCATCTTTCATGCTTCGCTTCCATGCTTCGCTTCCATGCCAGTTCCATGCTTCGCTTCCATACATAAGGGTTGGAACCAGAACTCCATGTGTTAAATATGTCCAACCACCAAGTAATGGCTTCTTATCAAAATTAAAAAAGTTTTAAATTAATATTATGGATTAAAAATTCGATCGAATAATGGCGCTAAAAGCATTCAATAATAACACAGTAGCATCAAACTCATTACATAGGAAATTCTGAGTATAATGGACAATAAATGATAGATTTATTCACAACGTAAACAGACAGACAGCCGCGAGGCGCGAACAAATATTTGCTCTCGTTATTGTTAGACGGAGCTTTCATTATGTCAGGTGTATGTCAGCTTTACAGACAATAGCGCCGTGAGAAAAACGGCAGAAGGTTTTCCTTCCAATTATTTCACAAGCTAAAAGCTCGACTAATAATACAATCTATTGAAAACAAATAATAAATAATAACGACCACATTCATGAATTTTTTTTAAAATATTATTTAAACTCACCAACCATCACGCCGTCTCCCCAGAGGGGTAGGTAGAAATATTGAACCGCCACACTATTCTGTTCTGGCATTACTCTCACATTCTCTCGTTTCCTCTAGATTCATACATCGTGTCATGCACAAACGTTGATTTCTCCGACTCTTCATGTGGCCGATGATGACTCTCACATTCTCTCGTTTCCTCTACATTCATACATCGTGTCATGCACGAACATCGATTTCTCCGACTCCTCACGTGACCGACATTTAATATTTGATTGATTTGATGGAGCCACGTTTTCCTCGGCCTTCCTGTATTTCTAGCTCCGTTCACGTCGTTTACACATTAACTTTTTGACCATTATGTCTTTGCTTATTCTTTTCATGTATTCAAACCATCTTAATGATCCTTCGAATATTTTGTTTATAACACGACTTATAACTTTCATTCGCATCGCATTCGCTTCGTATATTTGAATTTACCTCACATTCGTCTAAGATATTTTATTTCTACTGCATTTATCATCTTAATGATCCTTTCATATTTTTTTTATAACAATATCATTCGCCCGCACTCATTTTTTTATATTTTCATTCGACACTCTATCATTCACAAATTTTCCACACTTCTTCTTCTTCTCAGTAGTATTCCTCATGATTGAGAGTCGTGTCCATCCTGTAAACCATTGACCATTGCACGCCATGCGCTCCTGTCACCCGTCAGTCTCCAGGCTGCAGCTAATGAGAGACCAGTCAGATCCCTGATTTGATCGGACTAGTGGCTCGGTGGTCGTCCCTGCGGTCGCCTTCCTTCCACTTCCATTTTCCACATAAAAGTTCTCAATTCTACTGCATTTATTCTACTATTTTCCTTCTTTTGCCAGTCCCATGCTTCGCGTCCATATATAAGGTTCGGCACAAAACACCATTGTGCACTGCCATTTTGTTTTTTTATTATAATATTTTCATATCAGTTTAATTACCCATGGCTACATAATTAAAATAATAATCTTAATAAACTAAGTACCAAGCAATATTTTTGCGCCAAGCAAATTCATTACTTTACTTACATCTTTAAATGAGCTTTCTCTTGTAAGTATTCAACTTTCGCGTTAATAACTGACCCTCTAGTAGACTATCGATTTTACATTCATTTTGTTGACAAGACATCGTGGGAACCCGACACATGCTAGAAGAGAAGGAAAAATGGGTTACTCTTTTCTCCATTTGTGTGGCTAGGTACTCATGTATAATGTAAGTTGGTAAAAACCTTAATAAACCTCTTTCCAAGGAAGGTGCGTAGTTTTTTTTAAAGTGAAATAAAATTTTGTTAAAAAAAATCTTTGCAATGATGACGACAAGATAGTGTTCAAAACATAATTTATGAAAAAATAACTAACCAATTAGCCATCATGCCGTTTCCCCGAAAGGGAAGGCAGAAATAATGGACTCCCACACATTTGTTTCCTGATATATAATACTTATTTCGCGTGTCATGCACGAACGTCGATTATATCTAGAATTTCAGTTTCAACAAATGTACCTACACAGTTTCAGTTTCTGAAAATTCCATTAAATATTTATAAACTAACTAACTAACCATCACGCCGTCTCCCCGGAGGGGTAGGCAGAAAGAATGGAACGCCACACTGTTCTGTCTTGACATACTTCTCTCGCTTCCTCTACATTCATACATCTTGTCATGCATACACGTCGATTTCTCCGACTCCTCACGTGTCCGACATTCAATATTTGATTGATTTGATCGTGCCACGTTTTCCTCGGCCTTCCTCTATTTCTAGCTCCGTTCACGCCGTTTACATATACCTTCTTTACCATTCTGTCTTCACTCATTCTTTCCATGTGTCCAAACCATCTTAATGACCCTTTCCTTATTTTGTTCATAACACTTTCATTCGCACCACATTCACTTCTTATACTTGCATTTGTCACTCTATCAAATACAGATTTGCCACACATTCGTCTGAGAGATCTCATTTCTACTGCATTTATTCTACTTTCATCCTTCTTTTGCCAGTTCCATGCTTCACTTCCATACATAAGGGTCGGCACAAGAACACCATTGTGCACTGCCATCTTGGCTTTTTTGGATAGGCTTTTGTTTGCGATGACAACTTTAAGTGCACCATTTATTCTGTTGCCTGCCCCAACCCTTCTTTCAATATCCTTCTCCACCCTCCCATCCTTTGTAAACATACTTCCTAAATAAACAAATTCATCCACTTGTTCCAAATTTTCACCGTTTACACTAATGTTGCAGACTGTCATGCTTCCTTCTTTTTCGAAAATCATTACCTTAGACTTATTCACATTCATCATCAAATCGTATCGCTTGCATACCTCATACATACTAGACACCAGGGCTTGCAGTTCGTGCTCGTTGTCTGCAAGTAGCACAGCGTCGTCCGCATACAACAAACAGCTTACTGCCACACCTTCCATTTTTGCACCTGCTTCCAACCCTTTCAGCTCTTTCATACACTTGTCCATATATAGATTAAACAACCATGGAGACATTACACACCCCTGTTTGACACCTTTATTGATATCAAACCAGGCTGTAAGATCCCCATTTACTCTGACACTAGCAGTGCTTTCTGTGTACAGCGATGTAATTGCCGTGATCAGTTTTGTGTTTATTCCATATTCCGACAATATTTCCCACAGTTTACCTCTATCTACGCGATCATATGCTTTTTGCAAATCGACAAACGCACAGAAGAGTTTACGGTTTTTGGCCATAAACTTCTCTGTCACTGTACGAAGTGCAAAAATTTGATCCATGCATCCTCTGCCATTCATAAAAGCGCCTTGCACATCCCAAACTCTATCACTCGTCGTCTTTCTTACTCTTTCTATTAAAATTCTGCCATAGATTTTACCAACAACACTCAAAATACTAATAGCTCTGTAGTTTCCACAATCCATATGGGATCCTTTTCCTTTGTACAGAGGCAATATATAATATTTATAATAAATATTTATATAAATTTTTTATATAAAAAAAATATTTATATAAAAAAAAATATTTATATAATATAATATAATAATAATAAATATTTATAAACTGTTAAATTAAAAAAACTTGTTTTATGTATCACAATTGTATTTTTAATTTTAGCGACAACGAAGAATAGGTTGACGAAACAGCTGTCGCGAAAAATAAAAATACAATTGTGATACATAAAACAAAGTTTTTTTATATTTATTTGTGAAATGTATACTTACATCTGTATACGAATCCTGGATTTTCACCTGTGGGTGGTTAATTTAAATTTTTAATTGTATCTCAATAGAGACGAAGAAACAAACTGGAAACTGAATATTGATGATCAAGGTGTTTACAGGACTTATGACCTGTCATTGGTTGGGTTAAGCTGCACGCTTTATGCAATTACAACATTCCCCCATTCCACCATTGTTATTATGATCATGTATGATACATTTTTGGAAGTTGTATATATACTCCAAATTCATACTTATCTTCACGTGGCAGTTCCAGTTAGCCATCTATGTAGATTTGATTGTACTAATTAATTTTTTAATATTAATCTATACAATCCATCCACTAACGCCATCTATGAAGAATGATTGTTTAGCATTTAGCAAACTACTTTATTAACACAATGCGAAGAGGCTACCGCCTCCTAGCGCACTGTTAGAAGTCGCCTGGAGTATCACTCCTATTTTATACGCCAAATAATTGACCAGAATATTTACAAATATTTGTGAAATGTATACTTACATCTGTATACGAATCCTGGATTTTCACCTGTGGGTGGTTAATTTAAATTTTTAATTGTATCTCAATAGAGACGAAGAAACAAACTGGAAACTGAATATGGATGATCAAGGTGTTTACAGGACTTATGACCTGTCATTGGTTGGGTTAAGCGCACGCTTTATGTAATTACAACATTCCCCATTCCACCATTGTTATTATGATCATGTATGATACATTTTTGGAAGTTGTATATATACTCCAAATCCATACATATCTTCACGTGGCAGTTCCAGTTAGCCATCTATGTAGATTTGATTGTACTAATTAATTTTTTAAGATTAATCTATACAATCCATCCACTAACGCCATCTATGAAGAATGATTGTTTAGCATTTAGCAAACTACTTTATTAACACAATGCGAAGAGGCTACCGCCTCCTATCGCACTGTTAGAAGTCGCCTGGAGTATCCACTCCTATTTTATACGCCAAATAATTGACCAGAATATTTACAAATATTTGTGAAATGTATACTTACATCTGTATACGAATCCTGGATTTTCACCTGTGGGTGGTTAATTTAAATTTTTAATTGTATCTCAATAGAGACGAAGAAACAAACTGGAAACTGAATATTGATGATCAAGGTGTTTACAGGACTTATGACCTGTCATTGGTTGGGTTAAGCGCACGCTTTATGCAATTACAACATTCCCCATTCCACCATTGTTATTATGATCATGTATGATACATTTTTGGAAGTTGTATATATACTCCAAATCCATACATATCTTCACGTGGCAGTTCCAGTTAGCCATCTATGTAGATTTGATTGTACTAATTAATTTTTTAATATTAATCTATACAATCCATCCACTAACGCCATCTATGAAGAATGATTGTTTAGCATTTAGCAAACTACTTTATTAACACAATGCGAAGAGGCTACCGCCTCCTATCGTACTGTTAGAAGTCGCCTGGAGTATCCACTCCTATTTTATACGCCAAATAATTGACCAGAATATTTACAAATATTTGTGAAATGTATACTTACATCTGTATACGAATCCTGGTTTTTCACCTGTGGGTGGTTAATTTAAATTTTTAATTGTATCTCAATAGAGACGAAGAAACAAACTGGAAACTGAATATGGATGATCAAGGTGTTTACAGGACTTATGACCTGTCATTGGTTGGGTTAAGCGCACGCTTTATGTAATTACAACATTCCCCATTCCACCATTGTTATTGATCATGTATGATACATTTTTTGGAAGTTGTATATATACTCCAAATTCATACTTATCTTCACGTGGCAGTTCCAGTTAGCCATCTATGTAGATTTGATTGTACTAATTAATTTTTAATATTAATCTATACAATCCATCCTCTAACGCCATCTATGAAGAATGATTGTTTAGCATTTAGCAAACTACTTTATTAACACAATGCGAAGAGGCTATCGCCTCCTATCGCACTGTTAGAAGTCGCCTGGAGTATCCACTCCTATTTTATACGCCAAATAATTGACAGAATATTTACAAATATTTGTGGAAATGTATACCCCATGTATACGAATCCTGGATTTTCACCTGTGGGTGGTTAATTTAAATTTTTATTTATTTATTTTTTTTTTTTTTAATTATATCTCAATAGAGACGAAGAAACAAACTGAAACTGACTATGGATGATCAAGGTGTTTACAGGACTTATGACCTGTCATTGGTTAGGTTAAGCGCACGCTTTATGTAATTACAACATTCCCCATTCCACCATTGTTATTATGATCATGTATGATACATTTTTGGAAGTTGTATATATACTCCAAATTCATACTTATCTTCACGTGGCAGTTCAGTTAGCCATCTATGTAGATTTGATTGTACTAATTAATTTTTTAAGATTAATCTATACAATCCATCCACTAACGCCATCTATGAAGAATGATTGTTCAGCATTTAGCAAACTACTTTATTAACACAATGCGAAGAGGCTACCGCCTCCTATCGTACTGTTAGAAGTCGCCTGGAGTATCCACTCCTATTTTATACGCCAAATAATTGACCAGAATATTTACAAATATTTGTGAAATGTATACTTATATCTGTATACGAATCCTGGATTTTTCACCTGTGGGTGGTTAATTTAAATTTTTAATTGTATCTCAATAGAGACGAAGAAACAAACTGGAAACTGAATATGGATGATCAAGGTGTTTACAGGACTTATGACCTGTCATTGGTTGGGTTAAGCGCACGCTTTATGTAATTACAACATTCCCCATTCCACCATTGTTATTATGATCATGTATGATACATTTTTGGAAGTTGTATATATACTCCAAATTCATGCTTATCTTCACGTGGCAGTTCCAGTTAGCCATCTATGTAGATTTGATTGTACTAATTAATTTTTTAATATTAATCTATACAATCCATCCACTAACGCCATCTATGAAGAATGATTGTTTAGCATTTAGCAAACTACTTTATTAACACAATGCGAAGAGGCTACCGCCTCCTGTCGCACTGTTAGAAGTCGCCTGGAGTATCCACTCCTATTTTATACGCCAAATAATTGACCAGAATATTTACAAATATTTGTGAAATGTATACTTACATCTGTATACGAATCCTGGATTTTCACCTGTGGGTGGTTAATTTAAATTTTTAATTGTATCTCAATAGAGACGAAGAAACAAACTGGAAACTGAATATGGATGATCAAGGTGTTTACAGGACTTATGACCATTGGTTGGGTTAAGCGCACGCTTTATGTAATTACAACATTCCCCATTCCACCATTGTTATTATGATCATGTATGATACATTTTTTTTTTTTTTTTGGAAGTTGTATATATACTCCAAATTCATACTTATCTTCACGTGGCAGTTCCAGTTAGCCATCTATGTAGATTTGATTGTACTAATTAATTTTTTTAATATTAATCTATACAATCCATCCACTAACGCCAAATCAAATCTACATAGATGGCTAACTGGAACTGCCACGTGAAGATAAGTATGAATTTGGAGTATATATACAACTTCCAAAAATGTATCATACATGATCATAATAACAATGGTGGAATGGGGAATGTTGTAATTACATAAAGCGTGCGCTTAACCCAACCAATGACAGGTCATAAGTCCTGTAAACACCTTGATCATCCATATTCAGTTTCCAGTTTGTTTCTTCGTCTCTATTGAGATACAATTAAAAATTTAAATTAACCACCCACAGGTGAAAATCCAGGATTCGTATACAGATGTAAGTATACATTTCACAAAATATTTGTAAATATTCTGGTCAATTATTTGGCGTATAAAATAGGAGTGGATACTCCAGGCGACTTCTAACAGTACGATAGGAGGCGGTAGCCTCTTCGCATTGTGTTAATAAAGTAGTTTGCTAAATGCTAAACAATCATTCTTCATAGATGGCGTTAGTGGATGGATTGTATAGATTAATATTAAAAAAATTAATTAGTACAATCAAATCTACATAGATGGCTAACTGGAACTGCCACGTGAAGATAAGTATGAATTTGGAGTATATATACAACTTCCAAAAATGTATCATACATGATCATAATAACAATGGTGGAATGGGGAATGTTGTAATTACATAAAGCGTGCGCTTAACCCAACCAATGACAGGTCATAAGTCCTGTAAACACCTTGATCATCCATATTCAGTTTCCAGTTTGTTTCTTCGTCTCTATTGAGATACAATTAAAAATTTAGATTATTATTATTATTGATATTATTATTTTGTTGAATCGCTCTTTACATCATGACACATGAGCCTAATCGATGTAAAGGGTATTATAGCTATCGAGTGATTCTCGTGACATGTGATAGGTAGCTAATCTATAGACATTTTATTGTCACGTGAATTCTACACCAGACCAAAGACAGTCCTCACACTGCCCTCGCCGGGAATCGAACCCGGAACTTTTGGGGTGGCAGTCAATGCACTGACTCCTCGGCCACGAAGGTCTGGGCTTCGCCAGGGTTACAAAAAAACACACAATTTGTTCATTCATCGTGTCATGTTCGCACGTCGATTTTCCGACTCCACCCGTGACCGAAAATTAATATTAGATGGATTTGATCGGGCTACGTTTTCCTCGGACTTCCTTTATTTCTATTACCGTTTTCATTGGGAATTTGACACTCTATCATATACAGCATTATTTTCACATTCATTATTTTGCCAGTTCCATGCTTCACTTCCGTACATTAGGGTTAGCTAAAGAACTATGAATTTTAATTGAGCTATTTAACTATCTTATTAACTAACTAACAATCATACAGTCTTTCCGAAGGGGTAGGTAGAATAATAAACCGCCACATTGTTCTTTTCTGACATAGTTCTCTCAAATTTCAACATTCATACATCGTGTCATGAACGCACCTCAATTGCTTCGACATTTAATAGCTACTATATGTGCTAACTATAAATTATAAAATTTTATAATACCTATTTAAGATTTTGCTTTTTAATGAAATACCTGCAACAGGTTATGAAATTAATATGTAGATTTGGTATGTATCAAGTTATTGATTCTGACACTTCCCCAGAATTTCCCAGAATTTCCCTGAATTTTTCCCCAGAATTTCCACCCCGTTTTTGGCTTTGGAGGGAGTGGCCCACTAAAATTTTACGCATTATGACAATAATCCAAAACGTAATTTTGCAAAATCGAAACAACGCCGTTCCGTTTTTTTATCGCCCATACACTGTCCTTGTTAATCCAACCCGCTTCGTCCCCGGAGAGACATTCGCTTAAATTAAATTTAGATTTTCGACAAGTAAAATGTGTTCGCGAAATTTCAAGTACTCTTTGCCATCCGGTCTTGAGATGAATGGGAAGAAATGTATACGTCCCATTTGTAGAGAGGCGTTCAATCCACACGGAAAGTTAAGCGGATAGTTGACGCTTTTATGGGCGAAGGAATAATGATTTTACGCTTTTTGCTAATGGATTATTGTTCTATTATCATCAACGAACGCTCATTCCGAAAAGAAAGGTTATTTAAATACAATTATTTGTTCTTGTTGCCCAAGTTCATTTGTTGATCATTTGTCTAAATGGCCAATTTGTGTTTAAGCATTCCTTCGATGGGAGGTTGAAGTTGGGAAGGATGTAGCTAAATTGTTGAAAGGTGGAAGCAGAAGACAGAAGGAATTGGAGGCGAAGAATAATGGATATCGATGAAGAAGAAATAAGAAGTATAAATATTCACAAGAATCCATGCTTGTGGAAATTAGGTTTTTACTTCATTCCTGTTTGCGCTTCTCAGTGAAATGTCTTTTTGAACATTCTTTAATTTTCCTCACTCGTGCATGAGTTACGAGTATCTTATTATTATTTATTTAAAAATAAGTTAAACCTTAAAATTATTATTTTATGCATACAATAATTACGTCCATGCAGCTTCTAGAAATATGTATAAACGCATTTAAAAAGAATATTTTATATTTTAATAGAATTTGACCCACCACTCTTATTTGAACTACTAGAAGATGTCAGCGAGCTGCCGAACCGCTCAAAGACACAACAAATTTGGATTGTAACTAAATGTTCATTTAAAAAGATTTTATTTATTATTTTTTATTATAGAATTATTTTTTTCTTGGACGATGGTATAAAACTCTATGACGAGTATTTAATATTGATGAAAATGCCTGTTTTCATAAAGTTGTATTATATTCTATGAGAGTGATATATTTTACCTTTCAATGGAATTGTCAAATGGCATTTAATTGTTGTTCTCATCTTTACAACGTTCGTGAATTCTATACAGGCAACACATTCGGATGCCAATTCACTAAAAAATCCAATTGCTTTCGATATAAAAGAATTTAAATATGTTTTGATATACTATTTGAGACATAATTAAATCATTCTTACTTACTTATCAGCTGCCATTTTAGCTTTTTGGATAGGCTTTTGTTTGTGGTGACAACTTAAGGTGCACCATTCACTTTGTTGCTTACCCTAATCCCTCTCCACTCGTACATCCTTTGTAAACATACTACTTAAATATACAAACTCATCTATTCATGCTAAATCATTATTTTTTTTAAATAAATTTTCCTTTTATCTTTCCTTGCGGAATGAATGTTCGTATGCGGGATACATTCCGAGGCGAACAAGATGGGACGATGTATGAGGACATGTCCCGTTTTTCGAGCAGAGCCAATAATTAATGGGATTTTCACGGTCGTTTGACATTTTTGATTAACTGCCTCACGTAGAATTACATTCTTCGTTGTTTACGTCAGGCGAGATGACGTGACAGAGACGCCGTCGCAGTATCGGGCCGTAGCGTCCTTTTAATTAACGTCACAAACTGTATTACGTATTAGCTGAAGATCGTCTGAGAGATAAATACAGTAGACGATTCATTTCATTTCATGGATGAGGAAAGAATAGTATATACAAGTAGTGTAAATGAAATGGCAAAATGGCAGTGTACAATGGCGTTCTTTTACGGACCCTTATTTTCATTGTATTTAATTTATTTGAATAAAAATCACAATCATTACAGACATATAATTCCAGATCGTAGAAACATAAAAAAAAACATTAAGATTAGGAATTAGAAAGAATCATAACATTGATATTGAATCTCTGAGGCAACTCACATTATCACGAATTATGTATGTAAGCGAAGCATGGAACATATGATGAAAAAAAAGTGGAATAAATGTAGTAGATATGAAATCTCTTAGACGAATGTGTGGAAAACCTGTGTACGATAGAATTTCGAATGAAAATATAAAAAGTGATAAACGATAGAATACCGAACGACGAAAGAATGAAAAAATGTAAAGTTTGGACGGATGGATGAAGAAAAAATGGTTTATTTATTGTATACTTGCAGTGTGAGTGGAAAAAGAAGCCGTGGAAGACCGAAGAAATCATGGCAAGACCAAATTAATCAAATACTAAAAGGCGGCCATATCCGAAATCGGAAAAATCGTCGATCGTGCATTGTATGAATGTAGAGGAAGCTCGAGAGGTATGTTAGGCCAATAGTATGACGGTTCATTCTCTCTGCCTACTCCTCCGGAGAAACAGTGAAATGGTTAGGTAGTTAGTTAAGTTTTATATATTCGCCATTACTTTATTCTGGGGATTCACATTTGAATTAATTTTGAAACACATTGTATGATTTTTTCACGAACATGTTTTGGACTGTATACGTTCGTCTTCAGTGTTAATATTTTCATACTAAAGAAGTAAAGAAACGCAAGGTTTTTCAAACGTCTTTCAAATTTGATCGACAGCTGTCGAAGTAAAGACAAAAGTGGAAGTAGTATCGTTTTATTTAATTATTAATAAATATACTATTAAATCACTCGTAAATTTGTATTTACACCACTTTATTCTTTTTTAAAACTAACCGGTTTCGCTCCTGCCGGAGCTTTACCAGGGTTACAAAAGATACAAAAAGATTTTCATTTTAGTATTTTTTGTAACCCTAACGAAGTTCCGGCGGGAGCGAAACCGGTTGGTTTTTGGAAAGAATAAAGTGGTGTGAATACAAATTAACAAGAGTATTAATGTTATATTTCATTATTTTGTCCGAAACACTATGATACTTTAACATTATAAACTGTTAAATTAAAAAAAAAAATGTTTTATTAATCACAATTGTATTTCTATTTTACACGACAGTTGTTTCGTCAACCTATTTTGACATCATCAGATGTTAAAATAATATTTAAAATATTATTCTAACACCTGATGATGTCAACATAGGTTGACAAAGCAACTGTCGCGTAAAATAAAAATATAATTGTGATAAAGGGTGTTTTTTTAGAGGTATACAATACATATTAAAAAAAAAAAAAAAACACATTTAAGTAATGTTAATGTCTATGATATTGGCTTTATTTAATAGATAATTTTATGCCATTATTGTTTACACACGGCTAGCCTGAATTAAGCGCAATCGTGAAGCCCAATTTTCGACAATTGTCGTCTTTGTGGATGCGTATTATCCACTAGAGTGTACGTGGTGCAAAAACGATCCATGGTCTTCCGAATAACTTGCTCGGATGGACGATTATGTCGACCGTAAAATGGACGTAGTGCACGATAAGTTTGGCGAACCGAACCATGATTTTCAAAATAAATTTACACAATTCGCAAGCGCTGTTCAGACGTCAGTCTATTTATGGTGAAAAGGCAAAACGTAACTAACTACCTAACTAACCATCACGCCATTTCTCCGGAGGGGTAGACAGAGAGGATGGATCGCCACAATGCCCTGTCCTGGCATACCTCTTGAGATTCCTCCACATTCATACATCGTACCATGCAGGCACGTCGATTATTCCGACTTTGAATGTGACCGCCTATTAGTAATTGATTAATTTGGTCATGCCATGTTTTCCTCGTTCGTCTTCTGCTTCTTTTTCCACTCACGTTGCTTGTGTACAACTTTTTAACCATTCTACTCTCATCCATTCGTTCCATATTTCCACACCGTCTAAGGGATCTTTTTTTAATTTTGCAAAACGTATTGACTACAAATCAACTGTCAACTGTCAAATTGACACTGTCACAAATTGTCGGCAAATTGACATTGACATTGTAGAAACAATGTTGCCAGTTTTTTTTATTTTTTTTTTTATTATTTTTTTTTTTTTATGTACATAACAGGTCGTTTGGACCCAATTACTGTATACAATTTTTATTTTTTAGATATTATATTGATTCTCGTGACATGTGATAGGTAGCCAATCTATCGCCATTTTATTGTCACGTGAATTCTACACCAGACCAAAGACAGTGTGACAATCACTGCTATCGCCGGGAATCGAACCCAGGACCTTCGGCATGGAAGTCACAGCTCGTAACCACTCTGCCACGAAGATCGTCCAGGAAGGTTTAAAAACCAAACCTCTTAAAAAAACGCCCCATACATAAAACATTTTTTTTAATTTAACAGTTTTAATGTTATATTTAATACGAAAGTATTAGAAAAATGTTCGTGTTATGAAAAGGCATATTGAATCTTATGAAAAGTTTGTTTTTTTATATTAGAAATGAATTTTCCGTTGCGCATTTTCATTATTTCTAGTTCGTTGAGGACTGTGTAAAATGTTAACGTTTTCGCATTTTCCTTTCATTAACTTTTAATTATTATCTGGTGTTTACCGAGGCCGAAAGAAATCGGGATCCAACCAAGTTGAACATTGTTCATTCGCGCAGACAGGAATATGGCCCGTCGTCGGGCTGCTCCTCCGCGGGCAATGATTGAAAACCCGACCCGGCTCCAGGAGGCAAGGAAACGGAAGGAGGCCATTAGTCAGACTTGTGGGAGTTAGCTCAACCAAATTGAATCGTCTCATTACATGTCACTGGCTCTTTTTTTCGGCACAAAGTACACGAATTGGCTACTTATTCTAAAAATGAAAAATGGACTCGTAAATAAAATTTTTACAAAAAGATCAAGTAACCATTTTTACATTTTAAAAAAATGTGTACAGTCACGTTTGTAAAAATTGTGTTGTTTAAATTTGTTTTTCTTTTTTATATACTTTGGTTTGTTAACTACCTAATTACTGCCAATTTTGAAAAACGGTGGATACGTGGAACATAAATTAAATATACAATATGTGCACCATCTAAAAATGACATTTTGTGTTAAATTATTTTTTATTTTGTTATTTTATTTTATATCATTGTATTTTATATTATTTGTTTTAGATTTATTTTGTGGATGTTGGACGATCGAAGTGTGCGCGGGAGATACTTATCGGTGGCGATGAGGTTCGCAACCCATCACACCGCGTCTCCCGCGGGGCGAAAAGAGAAGGATGGAATGCCGCATAGGTTAAAGTGTGACAGTCCATTCTTTCTGCCTACCCTTTCGGGGAGACGGCGTGATGGTTAGTTAGTTAGTTAGTTATACTTTGTACAAATATATGCAACACTAACTTAAAAAAATAAATAAACATATATCAGACATGTTTCGGACAACCGGTCCTTCCTCAGTGATGTTATAAAGATACATATTTAAAATATTATAAAATTGTTTACAAATATGATCAGTTTTGACAGATGTCATAAATATTTATTTTGGAACGTTTATGCTGTTGTAACAAATATTATGAATTAATTTAATATTTTAAATAATAATTTAATGTTCTTATTGGGATTCAGGTAATTACTTTCAACAAAGGAAATAAATCAAAGATTGGACTTGACGTTAATTTTGTTTTTTAATAGTTATAATGGAGGAGGAGGCCTTTGTCCAGGAGTGGACGGGAATAGGCTGAGGAAGAAGAAGAAGAAAAAGGCAGAGTTTCGAATTCTGATATTATATTAGGAAGACATGTAGAGCGGAAGAATGCGTAATAAACAAATTTATGAAACTTTCATTTCATTTATTTATTTTAAACATATCTAAGTTGGTTTGGTCACATGAAACGTTTAGATGAAGAATGAATGGTAAAGATTAATTACTATTCACGTTAACAATGTGAATAGAGTACGGTGTCGAGGAAGACCAAAGAAAATATGACCACTTCAATCAAATTTTAAAGGTCGGCTACGTTAAGTCGAAAGAATCGACGTGCGTGAATGACTCGATGTATGAATGTGGAGGAATCTAGAGAGGTGTGTCAAGATAGAGAAGTGTGTCAGTTCATTCTCTCTGCCTACCATTTCGGGGAAACGGCGTGATATTTTATCACCTATTTAATGAGATTACATCGTGGAAGATTAACGCTTCCAATTCAAGCAATATTTTAAAGTCAGTTATGTCAGGAGTCGTAAAAATTAACGTGCGTTCATGACACGCTGTATGAAACTCGAAAAACCTATTGCTTCCTAAACATTTTACAAGCCGAATGAACCATATTTGAACTTGTTTTGAATTTCGTAAATGTTTTCTCTATTTGAAAACTTTCTCCAGGTTTCATTTCAGTTTCACATAGTTGTATAAATTTAATCTGATAAGATGTTCGCAAGTTCCAATGCGGGTCTCATCTCAAGTTTCCGGTTCCGAGTTAATACTCGGGGCTACTCTGTGAGACAAATAGACCGAGTGCACTTTGCAACCCTGCTTGCTCGAAAAGCGATCGATAGGGTTGTATGTAACTTATCTGGGGAGGATTAAACCAATTATGTGTTTCAATTGAACGTTCAATGTTTGAATAAAATAATTAATACGAACGAAAATATTTTCTAGAAGTTATATTTTATTCTTTCGCCATACTAAGGCATTATCAAAAGTCTCATTTGATGCTATTGTCACTGTGTTTTAATGAAACTCATTTGTCATAAATGATATGTCACGATTTCTTCATATAGCCGAGTAAAGGACCAATTACAAGATTGGTTTTATTGACCGTTAGAAGTGGGCACTTATGTGCGTTGATTTGGTGACCTCGCTCAAAAGATAATGTCAAATTGGTTGAAACAATATTTATAAACCAATTTTCAATTGTCCAGTTGTCGATGCCAGCGAGCCTAGCGAAACCGGTCGCTGTCGAAATATAAACATAAGTTTAAGTTATTAAAAAACATCGTTTTTTATTATTATTCAAAATACAATCCATTCACAATGGAGTTTTGGTCCTAACCCTAATGTATGGAAGCGAAGCATGGAACTGGCAGAAGAAGGATGAGAGTAGAATAAATGCGGTAGAGATGAGGTCCCTACGACGTATGTGTGGTAGAACGATATACGACAGAATCTCAAATGCTGATATAAGAAAGGAATGTAGAGCGGAAGAAGGTATTATAAACAAAATTATGAAAGGATCGCTGCGTTGGTTCGGACATATGGAACGCATGGATGGAGAACGAATGGTTAAGAAAGTAAACGTTAATGATGTAAATGGGGTACGAAGTCGAGGCAGACCGAGGAAAACATAGCATGACCAAATTAATCAAATTTTAAAGGTTGTTCATGTTAGAAGTCGGAGGAATCGACGTGCGTGTATGACTCGTTGTATGAATGTGGAGGAAGCTAGACAGGTTTGCCAGGATAGAGTAGTGTGGCGGTCCATTCTCTCTGCCTACCCCTGTGGGGAAACGGCGTGATGGTTTGTTTGTTTGTTTGTACAATATGTATGTGACTAATATTACATATATAGGGTGTTTCTTTAAGAGGTTTGGTTTTTAAACTGGCAACATTCTTCAGACTGTCAAGTTGACAGTTGACAGTTGATTTGTAGTCAGTACGTTTTGCCATTTTACCCAATTGCTCGATAAAGTTGTCGAAAATTGGACTTCACGATTGCGCTTTATTCGAGCTAGCCGTGGCGCTCATATGCCCGAAATCATATTTAAACAATAATGGCATAAAATTATCTATTAAATAAAGCCAATATCATAGACATTAACATAATTTTATTGTGTTTTTTTTTTCATTTTGCATTTGTACACCTCTAAAAAAACACCCATATACTCGTGTACACATTGTTATATAAAGTTTTTTTTAGAGGTATGCAAATTCAAAATGAAAAAAAAAACACATTAAAATAATGTTAATGTCTATGATATTGGCTTTATTAAATAGATAATTTTATGCATTATTTTTTAAATATGATTTGGGGCATATGAGCGCCACGGCTAGCTCGAATGAAGCGCAATCGTGAAGTCCAATTTTCGATTTTTCCAGGTTTTGCTCCCCCAGAGCATCTTCAGGGTTACAAAAGCAAAGTGTTTTTATTTGTAACCTTAACGAAGCTCAGGCAAGATCGAAACATGTTGGTTCGATAAAACAGAATAAAGTGGCGTAAAAACAAAGTATACAAGTATTATAAATTATTTTCATTTTAAAAATTACATCACAAATTAAGTGCTTCATACGATAAACTAACTTAATAACTAACCATCACGCCGTCTCTCCGAAGGGGTAGGCAGAAAGAATGGACTGCCACACTTTTCTTTCCTGACACATTTCTCTCGATTCTTCAACATTCATACATCGTGTCATGCACGCGCATCGATTTATCTGACTCCTCACATGGCCGACATTCAATATTTGATTTATTTGATCGTGCCACGTTTTCCTCGGTCTTCCTCTATTTCTGGTTCCATTTACATCGTTAACATATAATATTTTTTACCATTCTTTCTTCATTCATTCTTTCCATATGTCCAAACCATCTTAATGATTCTTTCATTATTTTGTTCATAATACAATCATTCGCACCGTATTTACTTCCTATATTTTCATTCGACACTCTATCATACACAGAGTATCCACACATTCTTCTAAGAGATCTCATTTCAACTTCATTTATTCTACTTTCATCCTTCTTTTGCCAGTTGCCATACATACATAAATAAAATAACAAAATACATAAATACTACGCCATCAGAGATAACAATCACAACATTGATATTGCATTCCTGAGGTAACTCACACTATCACGAAATATGTCGACCTCCGAGGCGACCCGATTAAGCAATAAGATTGATTTTCATTCGACACTCTATCATACACAGAGTGTCCACACATTCGTCTGAGAGATCTAATTTTCTACTGCATTTATTCTACTTTTATCCTTCTTTTGCCAGTTCCATACGCTTCATACGAAAGTATATTATATAATGATTGTTGAGAAAAGTTAAATGAAAATCATATAGAAGAAACGTTTCTTTTTGCTTTGTAAAGGATTCTAGGTAACATTTTTATCTTGTTTATTGTGGATTGTAAAAAGGAAAGTGGTTACTATACTACAAGGCACTCCGATTTAATTTATCAGCAAACTTGAACCGAAATCAAAGTGTCGCTTGTACGGAGCGCCACGCGACGGGCGCGGGGGTGTGAGGGCGGTGAAAAAATAATTTGGTATTTGGCCAGGGCCCCGCTGGAGGGTGAAATAATAGCTCCTCGAGATCGCTCCCAATTTGTTAGGGCTCGTTTTTTAATATCGCCCCGCCTAGTTCCTCCGGCCGCCGGGAGATGGTGTACGCGCATGAATAATGGAGGACTGTCACGCCAAATGAATGTCCCAAGCCTTTATCTTTCACTTCTGGAAATTAGATCTGAAGGAAAACGTAGGATTATTATTCAGGTGGGTTTTTCAAAGTGAACAGCGCCGTAATCAGATGTGAACTTACTTATACTTGAGTCACTGATTTATGTATTCAAAGTTAAACAAATATATTTTCAGGAGTTTAGTATCTCTATTAATTATTATATTATATACTATTTAAAACATTAAACTGGGAACATAAAGGGATAAAAATAAACGGAACATATCTGAGTCACCTCCGCTTCGCAGATGACATAGTACTCATCAGTGATGATCTGGAAGAACTTCATACCATGATAAAAGAGCTCCACGATGCCTCCCTGAAAGTTGGTCTACAGATGAACATAAATAAAACCAAAATCATGAGTCCATCCAACAGCAGTATCACAATCGATAATAAGAAAATTGAACCTGTTGAAGAGTATATTTATCTTGGACATAAGATCAAATTAGGGAAAGAAAATCAGACAGCGGAAGTACCCAGAAGAATTGGACTAGGTTGGGCAGCCTTTGGGAAACTCAATCATATCCTTAAAAACAAGGATATTCCCATGAATTTAAAAAGAAAAGTGTTTGAAACATGTATCCTCCCTGTGCTTACATATGGTCTGGAAACTATCACCTTAACTGCGAGGACCATATATAAATTAAAATGTACACAGCGATCTATGGAGAGACAAATGTTAGGCATAAGTCTGAGAGATAGAATCAGAAATGAAGAAATCAGACGCCGGACAAAGGTTGTCGACGTGGTGGATCGTATTGCCAGGCTAAAGTGGCAATGGGCAGGTCATGTTGCCAGACAGGGAACAGACAGATGGGCACCCAGAGTCCTAGGATGGAGACCATGGGACATGAAAAGAGGAATAGGCCGACCTCAGAAACGTTGGGCCGATGATATTGTCCCTGTCGCGGGTAGCAGGTGGATAAGAGAAGCCCAAAGAAGATAAAAATGAAAGAAATTAGAAGAGGCCTACATCCAGCAGTGGAGAGACGGCTGAAGAAGAAGAAGAAGTATCTCTATAGAGACGAAGATGTAAATTGTTTTTGGAAAAATAATACGGTTGTCGAGGCGTTTACAGGACTTATGATCTGTCATTGGTTGGGTTAAGCGATCGCTTTATGTAATACAACATTCCCCATTCCGCCCTTCTTACGAACACCACGCCTGACTATTTTTTAAAAGATGTATATATGCTACTATGTTGAGAAAAACTTCACATTTTTTGTTCAATCTACACTAGCGCCATCTATTAAGATTAGACGTAAGCACTAAGCAGAAAATCTTTATTAAAGCAATGTGAAAGGCTTCACAATTATCATATATTGCTAGACAACGCCTGAAGAAAACTCTCCAATTTTTATGCTTTTAACTTGGACCAGTTTTTATACAACATTTTTGTTTTGAATGTATACAAATACCTGTAGACAAATACTGGATTTTACCCATTGCGGGTTAATCATTTTAAGGATTTTAGTTAATTAGATTTTAGATTTCTAAAATCCTTAAAATGATTAACCCGCAATGGGTAAAATCCAGTATTTGTCTACAAGTATTTGTATACATTCAAAACAAAAATACATTTTCTTTTTCTTCTTATTCTTCTAGTTTTAGACGCTTGGTATATTCCTAATGTCAGTCAAGCCTCTTTTGGAAGGTTAACTCTAAGCCATCCCTCCATTTTTTTGGTGATCTTCCAGGGGTCGGTAGCCAACAGGAATCTGATACATCACATCGTGTCGGATTCTGAAGGGATCCATCCTCTACACGTGCGCATCTGACAATATTTCCAACCTTGCGGATTTCGCGGATAGCCGTGTTCCTCATCCTCGAAAAGTATGGCCTGCTATTATCCTAGGCGTCCGTATCCTTGCCACCCGCACTTTGGCCTTCGTTCTTGTACTTGTCTCAATGCCATTTGTCAATATACACCTTACGGAAGTTTTGTATTTTTAAATCTTCCATTAAAACCTTCATTTATTATTAACAAAATTTAATAGTACATTGTTTTGGCCGAAACACTGTGATATTTTAACATTTTATAACTGTTAATGCAAAAACTTAGTTTATATCACAATTGTATTTATTTTACGACAGCTGTTTCATCAAGCAATGTTGACATCATCAGATGTTACACAAATATGTAACCCCTGATGATGTCAACATTGGTTGATGAAACAGCTGTCGTAAAATAAATACAATTGTGATATAAAACAAAGTTTTTGCATTAACAGTTATAAAAAAATGTAACCTTAAATACTGTATCAACCGTATAGTCGATTGTGTAATAGTTTCTTCTTCTTCTTCAAGTGCCCTGTCAGGTCCCCCAACGTTGGCGATCACATCGGTAAACTTGTCTCTGTCCTGCGCCGCTCGAAACAGTTCCTCAGCACTTCGGATGTCGGTCCACTACTTTATGTTTCGCAGCCAGGGCATCTGTCTCCTACCGGGCCCTCGGTGTTACTCAATTTCCCCCTTCAATATAAACTGGAGAAGGTGGTATTTTTCCCAATGCAGTACATGACCCAGATGTGAAATTTTCAATTAGTTAATAGTTTCTTAGTAAGGTTAATGACTTACTACAAAGAGCTGGAGCCAGTAAAAGTTTCATATTTAGGTCATATTCTAAAGGGAGTAAAATACCACCTCCTTTTACTGATAATGACCTTCGTGGCCGAGTAGTAAGTGCGTTAACTGCTGCCTCGAAGGATCCGGGTTCGATTCCCGGCGAGGGCAGTGTGATTGTCAC